>SNQJ01S0000020.1:360228-383571 GCA_010110895.2 Picea sitchensis
CGCTTAGTCTCTAGACATCCAAAATGTCGATGGCTCTCGATTCCTGCCACATGTCCCAACAGATGGATGGTTCTGAATTGTTTCGGGGTTTTCACTATGGATTTACCCGATCCCTTGTGCACGAGACTTCCAATATCTCGAAATCAGAGACCTCAATATCCTAATGCTCTTTGGGACCTTCACTCGGCTTGCGAGGGTTTAAACCCCGTGCAACTCCTGTCAGATCAAACGACTGACAGGTAACTAGGTAAGGATCTGATGGATCACGATCTCCTGAGCTTGAAACTCTGAACACAGTCGTAACCTCCTCGCTTCTTTGTCAGATTGGATGGCTAACAGGATTTTTCTAATTCTCTACAGAGAATTCTGACCGTCTGTTTCTTTCCCCTGATGATTTTCTGCGAAGTGAACCAAGGATTCTTCCCTGGACTTATCCACTTGTGCTACAAACTTCTGATGCCTTCTAATCGCTCAAATGCACCAACTTCTTGTATTGTCTTCAATAGTTTTGAAGGATTTATCCTTCCTGAGATTTCTTACAACTTCGAGCCTTAAAGAAGACCCTTTCATGCACTCCTTGTGGAAACCTCCAAACAATTGAAGTGTTGAATGTTCTTCGACCTTGCGCATGCCTTGCAACAATAGTCTGTTAACAACTCTTCGGGTTTCAAACCTTGAAACTATCTTCTACCTGTGCACACTTTGCACAACTCTTGTGCCCAAATGAACTCCCTAGAAATGAGAAAAAAAGCTATCTCTCATGAGCTTTCAGAGACAAACCTCTGAACACTTTTTCGATGCACTCTTTGCGGACAAATTCAACTGCACTCCTTGCAGGAACTCTTGTTTAGATAGAGAAACAATTGAAACTCATTTCTCTTACTCTTTCTCTCTTTCTCAGATTTCAGACATTCAACAAGAAATCATTCATACATAGCATAAAAACAATTGCATGACAGAAAGAGTAAAACCTTCATGAGCATAACATTCAAAAATGCATACACAAAGAATACATGAACACCATGAGTCTGAATCATAGCTTCTTTTATTAATTCAAAACTTCTGTACATGGAGTCTGCTACACAGCTCTTTGCTTCTCCTCTATGCTCTTTCTCTGTATCTTCCAATGATACAAGTGAGGGTGTCTATATCATGTTTCCCTCATTCCTTCTAAAAATGTCTAATCTAGGAATTCAATTCTACCTAGTTGCGTTAATTGTCATAAATTCTTCTATCTACTTTAGACGAGAGCGGGATGCTCAAGGTCTATTTACAATATTACAAGTATGCCTCCCTCTTTAATTATTACATTTATGCTTGGCACATCAAATTTTCAAAATGATTCAAATAACTTTATCATATGTCAAAATGCGTTGGCGACTGCCCCACGCTTATTATACTCCCTCGCTTAAAAAATTTCATGGGCTCCTGTCCATGAGTTCACGCACGGTCTGTCCATGCTTCTGTATTTCTTCTTCATCCTCCTAGCTGGCATCTTCAACTGGATGGCCCTTCGACTTGACCAAATACTTGAAAATATTTCCTTTGACTAGTCTTTCTATTGAGTCTTTTGTCCAGTATGTACTCCATCTGTGGCTTTTCTGCAATTGGCATCTGCTTTCGCCACTATACCTCTGGCTGCTCATTTTCTGTCTTCGCTTCCTCAGGTTTATATGTGTACAAATCTGAGAAATTGAATATAGGAGAAATTCTAATCCTGTCGGGTAATTCAATCTCGTAAGCATTTGTCCCAAATTTCTTCAAGACCTTGCATGGTCTGATTTTCTTCATATTTAGTTTATTATATGTTCCCCTCGGGAACCTTTCCTTTCTCAGATGTGCCAGAATCAAGTCACCAACTTCGAATTGAACTTGTCTTTTGTGTTGATTTTCCCTGCATTTATACTCCTGGCTTGAATTCTACAAGTGCTCCTTCACCTAGCTGTGAAGTTCCTTCATCGCCTCCGCAAAGTCTTCTGCACTAGCACTCCTAGTTCCATTCAGTTCTGTATCGCTCAACATAGAAATCCCTCTCGGTTGTATGCCATAAACGATCTAAAATGGACTATGCCCCGTGCTTCTTCTAACTGAGTCATTATATGAAAACTCTACATGTGGTAATATGTTGTCCCACTGGCTGTGGCGTTCTGTCACCAAGCTCCTCAGTAAGTTTCCCAGACTTATGTTCACTGCTTCAGTTTGTCCATCTGTCTGAGGATGATAAGATGAACTAAATGATAAGTTAGTTCCTAGATTCTTCCACAACGTCCTCCAAAAGTGTCCTATGAACTTCGTATCTCTATCTGAAACTATGCTCCTTGGTAAGCCATGAAGTCGAATGACTTCTTTGAAAAACAGGTTCGCAATGTGAGTTGCGTCGCTGGTTTTCTGACATGGAATGAAATGTGCCATCTTAGAAAATATATCCACCACCACAAAGATTGAGTCAAATCCTCTTTGTGCTCTTGACAACCCCAATATAAAATCCATGCTGACTACATCCCACGACCTCTCAGGTATGGGAAATGGTTGATAAAATCCAACATTTTTCCTCCTTCCTTTCGAATGTTGACAAATTCTGCATCTGTCAACACATATTTTAACTTATTCTCTCATTCCCAGCCAAAAGTATGACTCATTCAGATTTGTGAATGTCTTGTCATGACCTAAGTGTCCGACCAATCCTCCACTGTGTTTCTCCTTCAGCAAATTCTCCCTCATGGAGCATTTTTTAATACAAAGTTGATTTCCCTTAAACAACAATCCTTCCTGGATCATGTATTCTGCCCATTTGCTTTTATCTCTGAGAACTAGATTCTCAGCTGCTTCATACACCTCCTTAAAATCTAGATCACCTACGTACATGTCCCTGAGATCATCAAAACCCAATGTTTTGACCTTGAACTACTGCAACAACAAACACTTCCTACTCAAAGCATCAACAACTTTGTTAGCAGTACCAGAAATATGTTTAATCACAAAAGTGAAAATTTTCATATATTCAACCCATTTTACATGTCTCTGATTCAACTTCTCCTGTTGGGTCACAAACTGTAGTGCATGATTGTCACTGTATAGGACAAACTCCTTCGGAACCAAATAGTGTCTCCACTTCTTCAATGCCTGAATGATAGCATCAAATTCCTTGTCATATGTGGAGTACTTTACCTTCGCTTCATTCAGCGTCTCGCTGAAATACACTATCGGTCTATCTTCTTGACTTAAGACTGCCCCTATTGCAAATCCACTTGCATCGCATTTCACTTGAAATGTCTTTTGGAAATCGGGCAACTCCAAAATTGGTTGTTCTGTGATTTTCCTCTTCAACAGATTAAAACTCCTTCCAGCCTCTTCTATCCAGTGAAAATAATTATGTCTTTTATTCACTGTATCCATCATTGCTGCACTAATTCCACTAAAATTCCTGATGAACTTTCGGTAGAAACTAGCTAATCCGTGAAAACTCCTCACCTCAAATATGTTCTTCGGTGATGGCCAATTCTTAATCACTTCCACCTTATCTGGATCCATCCTCAACTTGTCTGCAGATATAACGAATCCCAAATAAATGAGCTATGTCTTCATGAATGAGGATTTATTCATGTTTATCAGTAGATTTTCCTGTTGTAGCCTCTTCATTACTGTAGCCAAATGTTTCAAGTGTTCAGTCTCTATTTTGCTGAAGATCAATATATCATCAAGATATACAATAACAATTTTTTCGATGAAATCTTTCAGGACTTCATTCATCAATCTCATAAAAGTACTTGGCGTGTTTGTTACGCGAAATGGCATAACAAGCCATTCATACAACCTTTGCTAGTTTTGAAGGTTGTTTTCCATTCATCACCCTCTCTCATGCGAATCTGGTGATAACAACTTTTCAAATCAATCTTCGAAAAAAAAAATTCTCCGCTTAAGAAACACATCAGGTCATCCATCCTTGGCAATGGAAACCTGTACCTGATTGTTATCTTATTAATCGCCCTTGAATCAGTACACATCCTCCAGCCTCTATCTTTATTTTGACTGAGTACTGTCGGAACAACACATGGACTCAAGATTTCTCTAACCAACCCTTTATCCAATAAATCCTGAACTTGTCTTTTGACCTCTTCATTCTCCTGTGGCATTAATCTATATGCTGCTTTGTTCGGTAAACTAGCTCTAGGTATGAGATCAATATGATTACTCACACTCCTGATTGGTGGTAACTAACGAGGTAGTTCATCCACTACTATGTCAGTGAACTCTCCCAGCAATTCCTGAACCTCTTATGGCTTCCTGAACACAATGAATTGTGGTTCCTTCTTCTTCTTAACCTCATTAAGGAGTTCCTTCCCACTCATGAGAAGTACAGTGTTACTTACTTCCGGTTTCACCTCCTTATCTTTGATTGGAAGTAACATATGAGTTCTCCCATTCTTTTCTAGGGTGTATGTGTTCATCCTCCCATCATGAATCACATTTCTGTCATATTTCCATGGTCTACCCAACAATAAATGACAAACATCCATAGGAATAACATCACAGAGTATCTTATCATTATATCCTCCTATCTTAAATTCAACTAAACATTGTTTAGTGAAATTTACCTGACGTCCCTTTTGTAGCCATGAAACTCTATATAGACTTGGATGTTCAATCATCTCCAGCTCCAGCTTTTCTACCATCTCTGCTGAAACGAGATTATCTGTGCTACCACTATCCACAATGACCTTGCATACCTTGTCCTTGGTTTTGCAAGCAGTCCGAAAAAGTCTATTTCTTTGGACCGAACTCTCCACTTCCTTCTTTGTTGTCAGAAGAACCTTTTGCATCATCAACGATCTTCTGCCTTCAGCATCTTCTGCCTCAACATTTCGCCTCTGAGCTTCAATGATGTGAGTTTCTCCACTCTCTATTTTTTTGTCTGGACATTCATAAGATTTGTGTCCATTCTTTCCACACGTGAAGCATTTTATTACTCCACCTCTTCCTCTTCCTCTACCTCTAGTACGAGGAAAGATATTATTATCAGCATAATCTCCTCTTTTTTCGGTATACTGCCCTCTTGTTTCAACATATTTCACTCGCTATGAGGTTCCTCATCTCTCAGTTCGAGTATGAGGTTTCTTCTAGTCTTCCTTAGGCTTCGTGGTTTTATCCTAGGCAACTGATTTTCCTCTAGGCTGACTTCTGCCTCTCCCTCTTTGACCCTATTTTTGGCTCATCTTCTCTTCATCTTTTAGAGCCAATTGATAAGCATCTTCCACCATTCGGATGGTCAACATACTTATCTCATCTTCAATGTCATATCTTAGGACATTTAAGTACCTGGCAACCTGTTCATCATCGCTTTCCCAATGACCTGCCCCGATGTTCAGCCTGTAGAATTCTTCCGTATATTCCTTCACTGTCATCAAATTCTGTCTCAAATTTTGCATGCTTCAAAACAGAGTAATTTGGTAATCTCTGGGAATGAATTTTGCCTTCATCTTCGCAATCATCCTATCCCAACTCTTGATTTTTTGCTTGCCTTTGCAGCGACTGTCATCTTGTAGTTCATCCCACCACAATGCTTCATGTCCCTTCAATCTTGTGACAACATGTTTGACCTTCTTGTCCTCTTCGACATCTTCATAGTCAAAATATGTGTCCAAATCTCTAATCCAATCTAGAAGCTCTTCAGCATCCAGGTTTCCTTCATAAACTAGAATGTCCATTTTCGCTCTTGCACCTATTCTTGCAATATCTCTAATCAAACGTTCGTTTGTGGCATCTTCCTCTGCAACTTCCTCTTCTTCATGTCCAGTATCATCTTCATTTTCAGACTCACTGATATATCCTACATCATCTGTGCACCTTTGTCTTATCTCCATGTCCACAAGTCTGGCACGTATGTTATGCAGATCTCTTTCTACTTCTGGATTCTACACTTGCCTACCCCTTCCTTTGGACATTTCCCTTTCCTCTTAAGGATCGGGTGATTGTCTGTCCCTCATTCTTGGAAGCATGGTGAATTTTCCTTTTCCTTGCTACAGAAATAAAAGAATCCTTTCCGGGCTCTGATACCAAACCTGACGCAAACACACCCTCTGCCTCATCAAAGGCCTCTGCATTGACCTCCCGGTCTTAAGGATTGTTCTAATTTTACCCTCGAGCCGGAGTGGCTTCTTCGATTCTCCACTGGAATCTCTATAAAAATTGACCCACAGGTCTTTTCTTCTCCTCATAACCTCTAGGCCCCGATCGTTTTCCTCTTCACGACACGACAATGGAATTTTGGGTTTCGGGGTTTCGAAGTCCTGATGTCACAACTCTTTGCCTTTTGGTTCTCGATTTCCCAATATCCCGTGATGCTTCACTTCCACTAGTCCCCTCGGCTAGAAGTTTGGGTCCATACGACCTCCCTTCATATGACTGTAGTCTTATCTCTTTTCGGGGTTTAGGGATTTCAAATTCCAAAATGCATGGACACTTTGTCCTCGATCCTTCCGATCTCTCGAATCCCGATCTCCCGATATGACTCCGCTTTCGATACTTTCCCCCAATGTCGAGATTGTTTCCATGCGTCCTTAAAGATGGACGGTCCTCATTACTTCACAATTCCAAGAAAACAAATGCCTTGGGTTCTTTCCCACATGATTCCCGAAATCCTGATTCCCAACCTCCTGTTATGACAAGATGCCATCAACTGGGTCCCATAACGGAGCTTTCCTCCTTATCAAGATTTCAGACTTCGCAATTTCGAAATGCAAGTGTTTCTTGTCTTCAGGATCCATGAAACAACGAACCCTGACTTATCGGATTCCCGACACGCGTCCCAAATGGATGGACAGTTCATATCAAACCTCAGACTTCGCCAACTACAAAGTCAAAATGCTCACTTATGTGAGTCTCGATGGCCGAATCTCCGATTTGGATGATCACGCAACACATGTACTTACTGAGATCTACAGCTATGATCCTTTCGCTGTTTCGGGACTCAAAAGGTCTCGGACTATTAAACTCTAGACTTCTAAAATGTCGATGGCTCTCGATTCCTGCCACATGTCCCAACAGATGGATGGTTCTGACTTTTTTCAGGATTTTCACTGTGGATTTACCCGATCCCTTCTCCATGGGACTTTCGATATCCCGAACTCCGATGCCTTAATATCCAGATTCTCTACGGGACCTTCGCTAGGATTGCGAGGGTTTAAACCCCGTGCAACTCCTGTCAGATCAGACCGCTAACGGGTAACTAGGTGAGGATCCGACGGCTCACAATCTCATGAGCTTGAAACTTTGAACACAGCCGTAACCTCCTCGCTTCTTTGTCATATCAGACAACTGACGGGATTTTGATAATTCTATACAGAGAATGTTGATCATCTGTTTCTTTCCCTTGACGATTTTCTGCGAAGTGGACCAAGGATTCTTCCCCATACTTATCAACTTGTGCCACAAACTTCTGATGCCTTCTAATTGCTCAAATGCACCAACTTCTTGTATTGTCTTCAATAGTTTCAAAGGATTTATCCTTCCTGAGATTTCTTACAACTTCAAGCCTTAAAGAAGACCCTTGCATGCACTCCCTGCGGCAACCTACAAACACTTTAAGTGTTGAATGCTCTTCGACCTTGCGCACGCCTTGCAACAATATTCTGTCAACAACTCTTCGGGTTTCAAACCTTGAAACTATCTTCAACCTGCGCACACTTTGCATGACTCCTGTGCCCAAATGCACTCCCGAGGAATGAGAACAAAAGCTATCTCTCATGAGCTTTCAGAGACAAACCTCTGAACACTTTGTCGACACACTCCTCACCGACAAATTCAACTGCACTCCTTGCAGGAACTCTTTCTCAGATAGAGAAACAATTGAAACTCATTTCTCTTACTCTCTCTCTCTTTCTCAAATTTCAGACATTCAAGAAGAAATCATTCATACATAGCATAAAAACAATTGCAATACTGAAAGACTAAAACCTTCATGAGCATAACATTCAAAAATGCATACACAGAGAATACATGAACACCATGAGTCTGAATCACAACTTCTTGTATTAATTCATAACTTCTGTACATGGAGTCTGCTACACAACTCTATGCTTCTCCTCTATGCTCTTGCTCTATATCTTCCAATGATACAAGTGAGGGTGTCTATATCTCGTTTCCCTCGTTCCTTATAAAACTATCTAATCTAGGAATTCAATTCTACCTACTTGCATTAAGTGTCATAAACACTCATATCTACTTCAGATGAGAGCGGGACACTCAAGGTCTGTTTACAATATTACAAGTACGCCTCCCCCTTTAATTATTACATTTATGCTTGGCACATCAAATTTTCAAAATGATTCAAATAACTTTATCATATGTCAAAATGCGTTGGCGCCTACCCCATGCTCGCTTGACGCTGGCGATGCACCTGCATCAATCATCGGATAGGCAACGATATCACTAGCAGGTTACAATGAAGTGCGGGGAGGTTGGAAATCATGAAGAGGCTGACCAAATAAATACATTGTTAGAAGTGATTAAAATCAGGGATACGATGCACGGTGTACAGTGATAAATAACGCCCTTAAATCGATGATAAAACTACACAGTTAAATGATGGAAGACGCTTGGTTTACCCTGTCAAAAGTTTTTTTTTTTATCAATTTACAATGGGTTCATGGGATCCCAAAAGAGTACATGCGTTGGAGAAGGACAAGCAAAGTTGGATTGAAGACTATAGTTCCAAATCGCAGAATTAAAATAGATTATAGATAACCTGCAAGGTAGCTAGTAAGATTGAAAGTTAGGGCCAAGGTAACCGAACTGGAATTTTTCTATAGGGCCCGTTTTCCCGGTAAATGTATAGAGAAATTACATTAAAATACAGGAAGTTATGTCCGTGAGATGAGACATCTCGCCCCTTTTCAATCTAGCACGGGGATTCTGTGTGAATGTCAAATGACATGCCAATCTAAGATTGCCTCTTGAATCCATGCTATCCCAATACCCATTATTCCATTGTTGAGATTTGAGGTGCCGAATCAAAGACCTTTGTTGCAGGGTCAATACAAACTTCCCTACTGAAAATCAGGAATTGATACAAATCAAGGTTTCAACAGAGATTGAAATCAACAAAATCCTCAAGGACAACTGGCTGGAATTTTCATTCTGCCAACTTAGCTTGTCGGGGCTGGGGATGATAACAAAGAGTTAAGTGGTGAGGGAGGTAATTCTGCACAGTGTTGTTTCACCCAGCAATTTATAAAGTCACAGAGATAACTTATCCAATGATTAAAATAAATGCAGAATTAAAGAAACTTCGCCATCATTAAAAATTCCAAGGTCATGTAAACGCATCAAGGAGCAAGTCGAACCTTCAGCCAAGGACAACATTATGGGTACACGGATAACAGGGTCGTCCTTTTCTCATCATCCTCGCATAGAAAAGCAGGGTGTTAAGATCCATAGGTCTTTTAACAGTAACACAGCGACCGTAGATCAGGCTCCTGACCCACTGCTCATCGAAGAACTGAGGAGCTAGGGACAAAAGGCATACCACCCTTAAGGACACAATCTATCGCAGCCAGGTGGTCAATAAATGCGGGAAAACAAGGCCATGGGAGACAACAACCAAGGAGCTAGGCTAAGAAAATTCAACTATCAATCAAAAAACCTACAACAATATACCATTCCAATGAAGAAAGCATACCGTTGACTGCTCGTCCAGTCCGAGTGACATCTACGCGCTCCCTGCAACTCCCACTCACAGACCGTCGAGACTTCACTAGTACCTCCCAGCCAATGCTAGGGATACTCTTCTTACCCCTTATCCCCCCGAGTCGCAAAGGGTCCACACACACTATCTAGAGATTTCATCTAGATCCCCCCTCGCCTCGCAAGGACGAGCTACCACTCCTCTCCGAGCTGGGTATCCCAACTCCCACAAGTAAATCAGTCAAGTCGATATTTCTACAGCGTAATGTTATGAAAATAGAAGATGATCCTTCATCCTTCTTCCTCCTTCATTATATAGAGTTTCGATCTTCCTTTCTTTCCTAAAATCTCATTTTAAAATAAATTTCTAAAAATTCTTCTCCGTACAAGTGTCACCCATCCCCTACATTCCTCCATTATTTAGTTTCTTTAATTAATTAATTATCTTATTTCCCTCACCCACCTAGAGTTACTCCTAGAATCTCTCCTAGGTGTCCCCAAATTCACTTACAAGTTTTAAAGGCTTTCCCTATTATGAAGTTGCTAATTCAGTTTAAAATTAGAAGGCTCTTAAATGGTAGATTCTTTACTAAGTTGAATTACGTTTTTTCCCTTAATTCCCCCTTTTCCCCTTTTTATGTTACCTCTTTTCCTAGTTTCCTAAATTTTTAGATTTTCCCTCTTTCCCCTTTTAATTAAAACTCAAAAATGCAAGTGTGGAATTTAACCCCTTTTCCCTTTTATCATTTAATTAGTATTTTTTTTTCCTCTTTTTTTTTTTAAATTATCAAAAAGATAAAATATTTAATTCCCCTTTTTACATTTATTACCACATATTTTATTTTTTATGAACAACTTAATTTCTTACTTCCTTCATGTTATAAGATTTAACGAAGGTCAAAATTATTATTTAAGTCATTTTAATTTTTATTATTATTATTATTTTTTTAATTTTTTTTAGAGAAGACAAGGTTCAACCACTAGCTTAATTTAGACTTAGGCCTTAATTTTCGTACTGGAAGACATTTAATTAGGGAAGTGTTTTAAAATTACTTAACATGTTATTTGTCTTAAGGCCATCTAGGTTCATCCCTCTATCATCAACAATGCGATGTTCCCTTCATGACGCACTAGGTGCTCCAAGTGTGCCACTCGCCTCATTTGTTCCTTTGCACGACGTGCCCTTCAAGATGCACTACGTCCTCCAAGGGTGCCACTCCCCTCTTGAATGATTTCGTAGACATCAATAACCCCTGGAGTCAACACTTTGCCAGGTGAACTTGTGGGGGCTAAGGGCTTCTAAGGAATAAGGGCCTCACCTTATTGCACGCCCCTTAGAATCATCGTGAACGACTATCGCAGTCTGCTCTCACGACATCGTGGGTCCTCTCGAACTAGGTAATCGTTAACCTGCAGTTCGAGCCACGACTAGAGTGCTAGTAGGTTGTGGCAGGGCTGCTTTCCACACCTCTCCCTCAACATCTCTGATAGTCGTGCGTGACCCCTTTACTCCGTATGTGAGTCTCGTCAGCAAGTTATCGTCAGCCTACATCATCAACAAATCATGTCAGAACATGTCCATATCATATCATCTAGTCAGAAGCACTAATATCACAGTAAAACAATCAAATACCAATGGCACACTCCCTGACTCGATCTGGAGTGCAAGGGTTTCCATCGATGCCTCGACATCCTCTAGGTCCGTAATCCTTCACACTCAGTAAAAACGATGCAATAGCACCTATCTGTGTCAAAGCGGTAAAACAACATGTCATCAACCCATAATGCCTCATAATCAAAATCAAAACGTTTTAATAGCATAATAAATCCGGATCACTTGCGAGCAAGTTTCCTCAAAGACTAAGTTCGCTCAGTGTGCCAGAGTGGGATGTTACACTCTCGTACCATGGTGGTCAACATGGTAGGTCAACTTGCAAGAAGCATAACTTTTTCACACGATCCTTGATTGATGCGATGTTTTTACCATTGAAAATGCCTCAATGTATAGAATAGTGTCATAGGTGTCATCCTATATTCAGAAAAATTTACCCCCTAAAATGTCGTTTGATGCCTCATAATGGCCCTGAAAGATTTATGACCCCAATTTTCCAAACTGACACCTACAACTAGAATGACTATGCGAGCTTATTCCTCCAATTTTTCCACTATGAAATGATCAATATAGATGAACAAAATATAATGATCCAATCTGGATCATCCTCTTTGTGAAATCACACTAATTTTGGTTTGGCATCTCCTCTTAGAAGATCCCTACCTCAGAAGAATAAAGTAATTACTCTATCTGGGACCAATTATTTTCTATATTCCTCCTCACCACAGACTCATTCTTCTTTGGTACCACTTAGTGTAGGACAAATAATACTATCAAAGATACATAAAAAAGAATCAATTCAAAAAGTTATTAAACAAACAACAAATAAAACATATACCAACAAATAAACTCAAATCAAGGAAATGAGACACAACACATTTTTTTTTTATTGATAGTCAAAGCCAATAACTCGCATGATCTGATTGGAAACTTGTGAGAACCAAAAACATGCCTAATCCACAAGCCCAACTTGTGAGAACCAAAAACATGTTCTTCCTCATAGGTAGCCAATTTATAACACTGATAAAGAATATTGAGAAATTTAAACTATTGGTAGAAATCACTTGGGTCCCACGCTATCAAGGAAATTAGTCTTTCATTAGACCTAAACAGATAGACAACATCTTTGAGAATGTTTATATTTCTTTAAAACCATGGTGGAAATTTAGACTAGAATATTTTGTTACTATAAAACCAATGAAGACACATTTTTATAATCATTAAGGAGGGATCACTTTCACATGCCTATAATCATGCACACTCTCAGAGAAAGTAGTTGTTGTATCTCGATTATCCATGTTAACTTCTATTTTGTGCATCAAAATATTTTGATGTGTTTGTTATATTACTTCCTTTCTTACCAAAATATTGTTGATGCTTTTGTATATCACGCTATTAATTTGTCCAATAAATTTATATTCTTAGTATAACGTTGAAGTGTTATATTGATCTATAATAATTGAAACATTATTCATTTTCACTCTTTAGAAAATAAATCTTACACATATGAAAGACCCTCTTAGCTTCTATCTTTCTTTATGTGTTTATGCAAATGCTTTGATCTAATGAGAAGTATACTCATTTTTTCTCTCCTTACTATCATCCTAAACTACAGTAAATAAACATGTATAATAGCTAGTTCCACGGGAGTGCTTCTACATCAAGTACTGATATTAATATTGATAAAATCAATGTACAATTAAATATATTAATTAATAGTAAAATTATTAATTCAACTAATTATTAATGTTGTCATATATATGTAAAGTCTCATATTTCCATTATTTCAATTAAATATATTTAAAACATAACTATTTTAATATCTAATTATTTCTAGTTCAATTAAATATACTTAAAACATAACTATTTTAATATCTAATTATTCCTCGTTCATATCAAATGTGATTTCATGCTTTTAAGATCGGACAACGCTTTTGGTCGGTTTTCTTTTTTCTTCCTTCGTATCAGTCTACACAACATGACTAAAGTCTCAGTACGAGTTGAAACTTAGATGGGACTTGTCTACTCAACATCATGACTAAAATCTTTAGTCAGAAATCTATACACATTGATTGTTTAGGTAATTACAAACAAATCCTAAATTTGATTTTGTTACACAATATTCATGAATATTGTAATTTTGGGGAGATTTTATTACAATATATTGGTGAATATTGTAATTTTGTTGTATTTTTGGGATATTTTGTTACAATATATTAGTGAATATTGTAATTTTTGAAAAATAGGTAATCATGCCATAGTTATTATTATACTGAAATATTGATCAGCTTATATTTTTATTTAAAAAAAAATTATAGACATATATCTATATGTGAGGGATTTTCTCACCCTATATTCGTTTTGAATATGATATATTTGGAAAGATATTTTAACATTGGTATAATTATAAGATTTTTTAAAACTTTTTAGAAGAATTTATAAATAGTAATTTTATATATTTTTTATAAATTTATATATTTTTAATAATTTATATATATTTTTAAATACATATAAATATAATAAATTTTTTAACATATATTTTTATCTTAATATTTATTAACATTTTAGTATTTTAAATAATATTCATTTATTAATGAGGTGAAATTGCCAACACCAAATTAAATAAGTCAGTTATTAATATACACAGTTTTCACGAACATTTTAGTATTTCAAATAATATGCTTTTGTTAATTAGTTAATGAAGCAACATAATTCCTCACCCTAATTTCATTGATTCATCTCTTAATCAGTACTGATAAAATAACTTTGACTAATAAAGTGCCACAATGTTGCAACATAATAAGTGGAGTCATGTTATGTGTGCGTTTGTTTAACCATCTATATTAGATAATCTTATTGCTCGAAATTCAACTACATTTGTGTATTTTAAGTTTTTTTATTAAGAAATATCATCTTGAAATCACACTACACCATTTTTCAAAATGGTTTTTCATTTCATTTAAGAGAAAACTATGCTTGAAAATCAAACTTGTATTTAACTTAACATTGTCAAAGAGTATTAGTACAAAGCCATATTACTTTGAATACATACTTTCTTAGAAACATTAATGGCTCAACTAGAATTTTGGAAGTGTTGATTGAGACTAACTAAAACATAAAAAACATTTAATAATAATAGATATTTAATAATAAGGAACTATTCAAAGTAAATAAAAATATAAACAATGTAATTAGAAAAGACATTGGTGGAAATTAGTAAATGTAATTAGAAAAGATTTTGGTTGAAATTAGTAAATAAATATGAAAAGTAAAATTATTGTATTTTATTTATTTATTTTTAAATAAAATTGTGGTAAAGAAAAAATACTATTAATTCTATTATAATGTTGGTTTTCATAATATATACTAGAGAGAAAGAGAGAAAATATACTAGATAAGATTGTAAGTGGAGGGGATATAACACTACATATCATGACACTTGCCAATTAAGCTGCCCCCTTGAGCTATAAATTTTATTCTTCAGTTTTTTTAATTCATTTAAAAAAGATAAAATAATCAATTTAACATTAAAAGAAAAATAATATAAAACATTTGTTTTCAAATTTTTATAAAGAAGTGTTATAGTGAGTTCATGGCTACCCTTATACCAGCCATGACATCTTAAATCATTATATGATTATAAAATGCTTAAGCCACTAGACATTTTCTCTAAAGTGTGGGACACATCTTTTACATCACCATGTTTCCTTCATATCAGTACCTCTTTAGTTGACAATGAATTCATGATAATTTTATTAGGTCATCATCACTAAAACTTGACCCCAAAGGAAGTGCCAATTTTATTGGAGAATAGATTCATAATAATTTTATTTGTCCATCATAATCAAAACTTGACCCCAAATGGTGTGTGAATTGTGGTGTGGGTGATCCCCCTCCCCACTACAACAAAACTATTAACATGGAGATATACTAGAGGTGGCAGGAGTTCAAGTACCACAACCCAACTACCACCTATAATGAGTAGTGGAGGCATCTCATAGTTGAGCCACCCACCATACCACTCTATTTTAAACAATTCATTTTTAATAGCTTTATTTTTTTATTTCAATCTACTAGATTAATATATTAAAAAAGATTAAAACAAAGTTAACATTAAAAAATAAATAAACATTTTTTAAATAAGAAGATCATAAAATAAAAATATTTAAATATATATTTTTTTAATTTTATAGTTAAATTTATTTGGAAAATGTAGTAATTTTTACAACATTATTTAATAATATTAATTACTTAAAAAATATTAATATTAATTTTTTATTAATGTTTTTATTTTTTATTAATTTTTTTTTTTTAAATGTAATACAACACAATTTAATATCAAGTTAAATATTGAAAAGTGTATTTATATATATTTTTTATTAATCTCTTAAGTTTATTATAAACACTCTTGTTCATGGTCAATTATGGGTTTAATAAATGTATATGTGAAGTAAAGTGTGTAACGATGATGCACCATGACTATTACAACTACTCGAATAAAAAAATTATATTTTCAACATGTGTATCCTCACTTTGGTTTACCCAAGACATTCATTTTGGATGGATACTCAAGATTCCTCGGTTCCTTTTGGCGGACACTCTGGGCACTACTTGGTTGTCAACTTAAGTTCTCCACCTTATTTAATCCTCAAATGGATGGCCAAACATAAGTAGTAAATCGTGTGCCACACTCATTTCACACGTAGAAAACAATGGGATACTTATTTACATATTCTGCAACATAGTTTCTACATGGCCACACACTGAGCTACTAACTTCTTTCCTTTCGAAGTGTGTTTGGTTTTTCAACCCCCTTCTCTAGGTGAGTTGCCTCTCACTCTTGATTCACAAGGAATAGATAACCAACAAAAGGAATAAAGACGAGGCCAACAATTCCTTCAACAAATTGCACAGCTACAAACACAAGTAGTGGAAGCTTTGAAATATGCCCAAACAAGAGAAAAGCATAGGCATGGCAAGCATCATACACCTTTTTTATTTTAGCCTGTTTGAAATGTCATCATCATAAACTACATCCTTTACTCTATGGCCCTTAGACAATTTTGGAACACATTGGAGAACATCCCTATAGATTGAACCTCCCTTCTCAGCTAGGCATACACACTGTCATCAAAGTAAGCAATATGAAGCTATTTCATCCACCACTCTTGGATGAGCCAATCAACATTACTCATCTCGTAGAAAAAATTCCACATTTCCAATTGTCCCTATTACATGGTCCAACGTATTTTTCCCCGTGTACCAGAGGAAGTAGGGATGCTTCCAACTCTAAACATGGAGGAATTGGTCCATAAGGAAGATAGTCTTCCATATAACCCCAATAATAAAATAGGGGACAATATAATAAAGTAGAGTTTATCTTATTTTGTGATTAGAATAATATTATGTATACAAAATAAGTAGGCCCCTTCTCTATAAATGTGATCCTATGAACTAATAGAAGCATTGTCTTATTTTTGAAGCAAATTCTCTCTTCTCTCATTTTATCTCTCGCTCTAGGTTTAGGGTTTTTTTTGTGTGTTGTTTTGTAGGCCGCAACCTTTCCCAGATCCTAAACTAAGACCTAGTTTGTAGTGTTCTATCCTCTTGTTTTTTATCCCTCCACTAGCTAATGCACTATCTTCTAGATATTGCAACCTCCTATGGCAAGTGCAACCTCCTCAAGAAAGCTCACCCTCCTTGGTTACTGCACCCTCCTCTGGAAATTGTTCCCTCCTCTAGAAATTGCACCCTCATATTTAGAACTCCCTCCTCATGCAAGTGCACTCTCC
Source organism: Picea sitchensis (assembly GCA_010110895.2). Classification (NCBI taxonomy): domain Eukaryota; kingdom Viridiplantae; phylum Streptophyta; class Pinopsida; order Pinales; family Pinaceae; genus Picea; species Picea sitchensis. Next base: position 377,314 of record SNQJ01S0000020.1, read on the forward strand.
TCTGGCAAGTACACCCTCATCTTCATAACTCCCTCCTCAAGAAAATGTTCCCTCCTTTCGCTAGTTCTCCCTCCTTTGGAATGTACACCCCACTCTAGAAAGTGCACCCACATATATATAACTTGAAAGGGTGTTGGATCTCTCTTGACATGACGACCTCTCCTCATGGTATATTTCTTTTGCTACAAATTATCCTCAATTCTGAAGGTTTCTTGATAAACCTCTATAAGTGAATGAAAATAAAAAACAATGAACTCATCTTGAATGTAATAACATGTACCAACCACATGCATATAAATGGATTCTAGACACTCATCATTTTTCCTACACCTTATAGAAAGTCTATAAAATTCCTCTATGTACTTCTTCACTAGCATCATCAATTGCTTCAAGTTTTGCAATGTTCTCAATATATTTAAATCATAATCCATAGGGAAAAAATTATTTTAAACTATTACATGATCCTATCCGTGAATCTAAATTCTCTTTACCACCACTTTCTCTATTTAACTACAACTTATACCACCACAAGAAAACATGAGTCTTCATTTTCTACTACAAAACCTAACCCTAATAAATTCTCTAATCTATTCGAACTCAAATATTCTTTCCATTTCTCATATCCAATCAATCAATTCCGATAGATTTAAACTTCCAAAACATATATGAATACCAAGTTTAGGTATACCTCTAATGCCATTGATTTCTCTAATCATTATCTCTTCAATTGTCACCTTCTCTATCCTTGTTCTTCTCGCATAGTTTTTTATTTTCCTTCATCATCACTATCATCTTGCACCACATCAAAGAAACATCTCCTATTGGTTTCCTCCATGGAATCCATTATTTCCATTATTTTCATTACCATCATTATAATGTCATTCATGTTGCTTTCACCCTTGGATCTCTTAGTCCTCCAAAACCTAGTCCTATGATATATATAAGTATAATAGTTTGTGACAACAAATCTAATAAAATACTAGAATCTTTATTATTAAGGTTGTTTTCCTTTAGATTTCATGGATATTTAATTACTATTTTTTTTTCTTATGCATGAAATAGATAAACCACAAAAAATAGAGAACAGTAAAATACAATCACACCATCTACAAATAGACAGAAGATATGACCTGGGAAACCAAATATAGGAGAAAACCCAACTGGAAGGTCAGGTTTCTCTTCTCTGTTTTCTTTGGTATAGACATTATGCAAATACAAAGATAGAGGCACTCTCTATGGATTTGACTTCTACTTGTGGCTTGTATGGCTGATACAACATCTATCCTCCTCGATTATGCTCACACAATACAACTCTCAGATGTTTTTCTCATCTATGGAACAAGATACAATGTAAAAGAATGGAATCACTTCTCTTCCTAGTGGATCGTTATTTAACATAGCCCGATAGCTATTTAGGGGCAAGATTTTTACCTCCTCAAACAACAATTGTAATCGGGTTTTGGACCGTCTAGAATCTTATTGAAATTATATACATGGATTTCCCCATATGCTTACGTAACGGGGGTTGATGTGGCATCCTCTCATACCATGGTGGTCAACTTGTAGGAGGAATAAATTTTGCATACTAGCTTCGATTGACACAATTTTTGCACCATTGGAAATGTCTTAATGTATAGAGTAGCTTCAGAGACTTCAAGCTATGTTGGGAAATTTTTAACCCCCAAAAAAGTTGTTTGATGCCTCACAATGGACCTAAAATTTTCCAGAACCCAATTTCCCAAACTAGGACTTGCAACTAAATTGGCCCTGCAAGATTATTCCTCCAAATTTTCCACTCTGAAAGGATCAATATATATGAAAAAAATATAATGATCCAATATGGATCATCCTCTTTGTGCCATCACACTAATTTCGGTTTCCCATATCCTCTTCGAAGATCCATACCTCACAAAAATTGAGTAATTAATCAATGTGGGACTAATTCTTTTCTATATTCCTCCTTGCCATAGACTCATTCTTCTTTGGGACCACTTAATGTAGGACAAAGAATACTATCAAAGATACATTAAAAAAAAACAATTCTCAAAATTATTAAACAAACAACAAATACAACATATACCAACAAATAAACTCATATCATGGAAATGAGATACAACACAATTTTTGTATTGATAGTCAAGCTCAATAACTCACATGATTTGACTGGTAACACAGATTTAGTCCCTTGTCTTTCATTCAACTATATTCCCAATCCACGATTACAAAGCCCAACTTTTGAGAACCAAAAACATGTTCTTCGTGGTTGGTAGCCAATTTGTAAAATTAATAAAGAATATTGAACAATTTAAACTATTAGAACAAATCACTTGGGTCCCACACCCTCCAAGGCAATTATTCTTTCATTATACCTAAAAAGGATAGATAACATATTTACAATTTATAAATTTTCTTCACATGCTACAAAAGGCATAATTGCAAGAGAAATTTCCAAATTTGAAAGAGAATGTTTCTATTTCTATACAACCATGGTGGAAATTTAGACTAGAATATTTTGCTACTATAAAACCAATGAAGACACATGTTTATAATCATTAAGTAAAGATGACTTGCACATGGCTATAATCATGGAAACTCTCATAGAAAGTAGTTGTTGGACCTCCATTATCCATGTTAACTTCTATATTGTTCATCAAAAAAATTTGATGTACATGTTTTATCACTTCCTTTGTTACCAAAATATTGTTGATATATCGTGTTGTTAATTTCAAAAATTGATTTATGATGTTAACATTTATAATCAACCCAATCCTATGGGCTATATGCCTCCAAATCCTCCATGGCAAAATCTGTCAGGACTCTCCACTTACATCCAAACTTCTAACGGTCCTGTTGGTATACCAACAAGACTTTCTCCCCAAATTCACCACTATCGTTACATGAATAGATAGTTTCCTTTTGTAGCCACTTTGTGTTTACCTGACTTGTTTAGAATCTTGAATGATCCTATCTTACATTCTCTCCATTGGTCCGTTATACCAGCCAAATTACCATCTGAAATTCCCAAGTTTGACGGTCGACCAGGAGAATACCCAAACAATCATGTTATGACCTTTCACCTTTGGTGTTATTCCAACTCTTTGATGGATGACTCTATTCAGTTACGTCTCTTCCGGTGAAATCTCACAGGTTCAGACTATAATTGGTACATAGAATTACCATGAGGCTTCTTTAACAACTTCAACACCCTCGCCATGGATTTTATCACACATTACCAACTCCCAATCCACTATGAGATAAGAGCCGATATTTTGAGTTCCTTTAAGAAATCTTCTGCCACTCACATTTCCGATCACATTCATGAGTGGAGACAAAGGAGAAGCTTGATCAAAATGGACCTTCCTGTTCATTTATTGGCTGAATGGTTTACAAAATCATTCATCAGTAAAATCACCCATGATGTTTCCATGGGTGGAGTTGTCATTGAAGATCATTCGATTAGTCACGCTCGGTACCTAGATCTTGTTTATTCAGAAACGAGCACTCTTTACGACTTGATCCCTGATGCTCCTCGCCCTTCGAACACAGCTACCTCAACATCCCCAAAAACTTCTCATGTTGTTGATGGTATGATTGGAACCTTCCATGCTGATGCTAAATCCACATCGACCACTCACACCAATCCAAAATATAATGCTTCTAATGTTCAAAGTGCTCTAACTCCTACTCCTTCCACTGGTAAAATTTTTGAGGTTAATTCAATTCAATCTACCCTTGCCAACAAAAACAAATCTAAAAACAGAAAGGGTAAGAACAAGGAGGATAAAAATAATAATCTGTAATCTGAAAAACCCAAAACACAATCTACTGATGATAAGGATAAGTGTAAAAATTGATATCTTTGCTTTATCTGAGGTGATGATGACTACACGAAATATTTTTCGAGACGTGTCAAGGTCACTAAGTTCCTTCAAGGGACCGAGAAGCCTCCCACACTTGTTGTTTTATCACAAACTTTCCCATCTCAACAATAGGCCCAATTGGTCATTCTTGACCAACACTCTCCCTCCACCACTTCGTATGTCCTTATGTTTACTCATGATTCTAGGAATAATGACGTTGCAATCACCACTCGGGCCAAAGATTATTCTCCTTCAAAGGAGAAAGTTGATGATTTACCACTTTCGTTGGTTCAACTGCCTCCCTGAACTTCACCTCCCAATCGTCCTCTTCATCTCGAATGAACAAGTCCCTATACATTTCTCCACCCTCCTTGAAAGGGCGTTGTTTAAAAGTCTACCTTTAATCCTCACGCGTGTGCTGCTCAAAAATACAGTATTGTAGAAGACCTTGTGCAAGCATCCTCTATGATGTGAGCTCTTAAAGTCCTTCAAAGTAGTCTCGCTCAATGGAAGGAGTTGTTAAAGGCCATTGGTGCAATTGATCCCACATATACGAATTTGATAATATTTGACCTGGAAGACCACATTCCAAGGCTACTTCCTGAGTTAGCATTTCAGATTGAAGTTGTTGTCGAGAACAAGAATATATGTATAATGGTTATTGGTGAGGGTCCCTTGGCATGCGTTATGTCATTTACTGGTTGGAAATCCATTGGCTCTCCTCCCCTCAATGAATCACAAAATACACTTAAGGCTTTTAATGGTTCTGATTTTAAACCCTATGGTGTTCTTCCCTTGGTGTCTATTATCTTGGAAGGAAAATCGGTCAACGTCGAGGTCAAGGTATTTGATGCACCTCTTGACTATAACCTCTTACTTGGTCATAGTTGTATTGATTCCATCCATGCCATCGTGTCTACCCTTTTCCATGTGTTACGTTTCCCACATCAAGGAAAAGTCCTTACAGTTGACGAACTAGCCCTTTTCAATTCTAAATCCCATACTAGAAATGTACTCTTTATCTCGAAGACACCTCCTGGGTACGAGAATATCGGTGTGGGTCTTCTGAAAGATTCAACTTTGATGGTCACCTTCCTAATACCACCACCCGATGTTCCACCTCCTTTTGTCAGCTCAATCAACATGATTTCCACCTCTTTCCATAAAATCCCCGCATAGCATGACCCTTGGATAGTACCTGATCCTGGTGATTATCTTTTCTATGGCGAAAAAATTCCCTTAAGTCTAGTTGAATCCTCTTATCAAGCCATTCAATCGGCAAGCCCTTCTACACCCTCTCTTTGTGATTGATCTCTCGATCTTTTTCATGTGATTTTTCCTACTGATGTTATGATCATGTTAGTCATGTCCATGGAAGACACCCCATGGGGTGTTGGACATCATCATTCCATTCTCCTCGTAGAACAACACACCATAGAGAGTTACCAGTGGATTTAGACTTCGTCGACCATTATTTTCATTTCCTCTATTCCCGAGTCATCCCATGACGTGCTACATCAAGGGAACTTGAGTAATATCTCACCCACCATTCCTCTTGACATATCCATTAAACCTGGACTCATAAAAAATGTTCACATTGGAGCCTCATGTTCCGTTGATGAGGTCGTCACTTATAAAGCCATTTTTCAAGAATTGCATGATGTTTTCTCTTGGAGGTATTAAGAGATGTTCAATATTGACCCCGATATCGTTGTGCATGAAATTAAGACCTACCTAGATTCTTCCATGGAGGATTTGGAGGCATATAGCCCATAGGGTTGGTTTGATTAGAAATGGTTCCTAGATACCTGACAAATGTATTCCCCAAGCCTCAGTTGCGCCCAGGTACATCATCAAAACCACCAGGATAGGAAAGCATACACAGTTCATGTGAGACCATGCCCTCATAGGAAAATTCCTAGGTCTCTAGCCCTCAAAAACAGACCTAGAGCATTGGATCAAGGCATGGTGGAACCCTAAGGAAGACTATGAGCTCCAACTGAGCTCCAAAGGTTTCTCTACAGTAATATTCTACAACCAAGAGGACAAGGACATGATATTTGAAGGGGGTCCATATTTGTACAACTTGACTGACCTCTACCTACGCTTCTAGACAGACCGCTTCTACCCAAAAAAGGAAAACTTCTCATACGCACCAGTTTGGATTCGCCTCTATTCCCTACCCCAAGAGTTCTGGTTAGAGAAAATTTTACTGGGCATAGGCAATACCCTGGGTAAATATATCAAATATTCCGAAGCTACCAAATAGATAAAATACACCTCTTATGCAATGATATGTGTCTATAAGAACATATTCAAAGCTCTGCCAGGTACAATTACATTAGAATACTAAGACGAGGAATGGACCCAAACGATAGACTATGAACACATCCATTTT
>SNQJ01S0000020.1:391548-402706 GCA_010110895.2 Picea sitchensis
TGATTTTCATCTTTATTTGTAGGTGCTTCATCTAACTCAAGAGAAGGTTTGTGAGAAGTATTGTTTTCCATTTCATCCCATGATTTATCTTCCATAAACTTAACATCTCTACTTACTAGAAATTTCTTAGTAATAGGGTTGTATAATCTGTATGCTTTCAATTGTTCACTATAGCCAATAAAAATGTACTTCTCACTTCTATCATCAAGCTTGTTTCTTAGCTCTTCAGGAACATTATCAAAAGCAACAAAACCAAAATTTTTGAAATGAGAAACATTTGCCTTAGATCCACTCCATTTTTCTTTGGGTACTTTACCTTGAACACTGGAAGTTGGTGATCTGTTAAGTATGTAAATTGAACATGCAACTGCTTTAGCCCAATAATCTTTGGACATTTTTCTTGCTGTAAGTAAACTCCTGGCCATGTTCATGATGGTGAGATTCTTTCTTTTTGCCACTCCATTTTGTTGTGGAGTATATCTCGTAGTCGTTTGCTTTTTAATACCATGATGTTTACAAAAATCAACAAACTATCTTGAGTCATATTCACCTCTTCCATCAGATCTCAAAACTTTGACAGATCTGCCACTTTGTTTCTCTACTTCAGCCTTGAATTCTTGGAATCGAGTGAAAGTATCGGATTTGTGTTTGAGAAAATAAACCCAAACTTTCCTACTACAATTATCAATAAATGTGAGAAAATAAAAACTTCCACCAATCGACTGATTTTGCATAGGTTCACATAAGTCTGTGTGAACTAACTCTAAGCACTCTTTGGCTCTATAAGAGGATGATGGAAAACTATCTCGCTGGTGTTTTCCTACTATGCAACTTTCACAAGAAGGAATCTCATTAATCGAAGAAGGCAATCCTATCACCATAGACTATCTTTTTAACAAACTCATACTTTTGACTGGTAAATGACCATAACGATAAAGCCATAACTCAGTTTCAATCACATTAGAAATATTACATTCATACATCTTCCCACTTCTCATTTCTAAGGGAAGCAATTTGTTCTTTGTCATAGCGATTTTTGCAACATGTCTTTTATTTTGATTAAGAATTGTGAAAATGTTGTTGTGGAAATTGACATCATAACCATGCGCCATTAATTGCCCTACACTCAACAAATTGTGTTTGATATTTGGTACATAGTAAACATCAAGAATATTTTTCACTTCACCCTTCTTTGTTAAAACTGGCACAACACCTTTTCAATGATCATCACCCAAACTAATTGTAGTAATAAGAGATGCATCATATGATGGCTACAACCACTATATAGCAACCAAATATCTTTGTCAAGAATTTGTTGAGATACTTGACATGAAATAAACAAAGTATCATATGTTCCACTTTCTATGACATTATCTTTATTTCTAAACTGTAACTTATGACATTCAGATATATGATGACCCAAATTTTTACAATAACGACATTGGATTACTGATTTACTTGTCCATCTTTGACCATGATCTTGTGAAGACAATCTTGAGTGCTCTGACTGGTCTGTTGTTTGTTCAGGTTTATCTCTTGTTTGAGAACGTCCTCTACCATGTCAAGGACCACGTCCATGAAAACCTGCCTTTGCCTCTGTCCATGGACACTTTAGTCTGAAATGCATGTTCTAAAGTACCAAGATCCAAGGTCATCCTTGCTTCATGAGATAACAATGAACTAGTCAATTCATCTATAGAAAAATTAGTTAGATCTTTCGACTCAAGAAGAGCACTAACTACCATTTCAAATTTCTTAGGTAAACTTCTAAGAACTTTTTCAACAACTCTTTGGTGTGTGAGTTCTTTTTTGCCATTAATCCTAAGTTGATTAATAATACCCATCACTTTAGTCATAAATTGATCAACACTTTAAGATTCACTTATCTTGAGGGTTTCAAATTGAGTTATAAGGGTTTGAAATCTTACAGTTTTCACTTTATCATTACCCTTATAAGCTAACTTAAGAATATCCCATGGCACCAATAATTCTAGGAAATATAGAATCATCTAATGAAACTAAAATATATGATTTGGCTTTTCCTTCTTTTTGCTTAAGTTCTTTTAATGTTTTTCTTTGAACAGCAGTCATAGCTGCAACAACATTTGCATCAGTTTCTATGAACCCTGTTTCGACACAATCCCAACATCCCTCACCTTGCAAAATGGCTTTCACCTTCTCACTCAAAAAATCATAATTGGAACCAACTAGAGTTCGTGCTTGAATTGACCAAGAACTAGACATTTTTCTAATGCTGCAATTTTTTTTATATATATATAACTCCAAGTGAATTTTCAGATTTCAATGAAACTTTAAATAAACTCCAAATTTTATAAATACTCTTCAGCAAAATCCAGAGTAAATAAAAAATGTAAGGAAATTCCAAGACTATAATTTTCAGCCACGCCCTCTTCCAATGCGGTAGTGAATCTTCTCCAAACCGGCGGTAGCACTATGGCACTTCTTCAAACTGACGGGCAGCTCTTCTCCAGACTGGTGGCAGCTCTGTGGCACTTCTTCAAACTGGCTGGCAATTTCTTCAAATTGGCAGGCAACAACAGTCACAGCATTCTGAAATTCTTCTATGTTCTTCATTTTGGAAGAAACATGCGGAAGCAAAGCTAATAGGATTCAGAAGAGAACAACAATAGGAATCGCCTTCTCCCAACCTATTGCTCTTATACCATGTAAACAAAAATAATGGAAGAGTAAACAGAAACAGAGAGAGAATACAGAAATGTTGGGAATTGAACACACTGATTATTGTCTTCATAAGAGTTATATAAAAGGTTACAAAACAGTTTTACAGTTTCAAAATGGAAGTAACCAAGTAACTGTTAAGATAAACAGTTTGATCTAACTAAATCGTTAAGGTAAATTAACTCCTAACATGTTTAAGGGAAAATGCAAGGTCATTATTAGATGATCTTCCAGGTTATTTCATGAGATGATAGCTGAATATGTTGTGTTTCTTTGGCACAGTACGGTTCTTTGCGTGGTTAAGGGCCAGAGCAATTGTAGCACCACTTAATCCTATCTACACAGAAGAGGAATTGGAGTTCTATCTAGAGGATTCCGGGTCCTTAAAAGGAAACCCCGCCTGCATACATTCATTTTGTCACATGGTCGCACTCACTACAAACGACTCTGCGCTGACCAAGTAACTTAGATTTATGTTCGGTAGGATCATTCATAGAACGAGATCGATGAAAGGAGTGTGCCCTCCTCTGTTGACTTAACCATAGTAAGGTTTTGATTTTGCATGGAGATAGATGTGAATCTGATACCTGATTCACAGCTATTTAATGAATTCCAAAATCTGACTGCTGATGTGATTACCAGAACTGCTTTCTGCAGTAGTTATATGGAAGGAAAACACATTTTCGACTTGTAGACAGAGCAAGCAATTCTCGTTGTTGAAAGCTTTCGTAACTTCCTTATTCCAGGTTAGAGGTAGCATAGCGTATCTTTCTCAAAGTTTGAATCCAGCTCTCAGAATAATTTATCTTGTAGTGATGCTACTTAATTGTATGCTTGGGCTATTTCGTTCCAGATTTTTGCCCACGAGAAGTAATTTGAAAGGCCGAAGGCTAGAACGAGAAATTCAGGGGTCACTGAGGGAGATAAACAGCAATCAGGAGAAAAATATGAGGGTGGAAGAAGTTGATGAGAACAAAGATCTCCTCGGCTTGATATTGATGGCAGCCAAGAAGGGAACAAAGGAGAACCATTTGAGCATGTCTTTTCAGGACATGATCGATGAATGAAAGACATTCTTCGTGGCCGGACATGAGACACCATCCATCTTATTGACATGGACCATAATTCTGCTTTCCATGCACACCGACTGGAAGGATCTGGCGAGAGAGGAAGTGTTGAGATTATGTAAGATTGAAGCTCCAAATGCCAAGGTCATAAGCCGCCTGAAAATAGTAAGAATCAACGTAATTATCTTTATGAATCATTAGATGTCAATCTATCCTCCACTTTCGCTGATTTAGAGATCTTGGCAATTATTATCTATAGATCATTACATGGCAATCTAAACTCGGTTGTCGCTCAATTACAAGTTTGAGTGACATGGAAATCAAGTCATAATTAGATGATAAATCTGGTCTCTATTGTTTCTGAATTAGAAGTCTTAGCAATTATATTTATAAATCATCACAGGACAATTTAGTCTTCACTGTTGTCGATTTCAGTTACTTCACTGTTGTTGATTTCAGTTAGTTCAATCAGTTAAGATGTTGGTTTAGTACTTAGTGTGAGTTTAGTGGAGAATAGACACCAAAAAATTCAGCCATGTTAACCAGATAAAATCCAGATAGTCAATGGTTAAAATGATTGTCCAACAAGTTAGGACATATTTCTAACAAACCAAAAAAGCCAATAGTTAAAAATGATTGCCAAACAAATTAAGGACATTTCTAACCCACAAAAAAATATGCACAAAAAAAAACCAATAATTAAAAATGATTGCCCAACAAATTTCTAACCAACAAATTAGGCACATATTTCTAACCAACAAAAAAAATGCACCAAAAAAACCAATGGTTAAAAATGATTGCCCAACAAATTACAAACATATTTCTAACCAACAAAAAAAAATCTAGCCTCCACTATTGCTGAACTCTAAGTCTTAGCGTCCACTGTTGCTGAACTCTAAGTCTTAGCAATTATATTTATATGATGAACTCCACTGTTGCTGAACTCTAAGTCTTAGCAATTACATTTATATGATGAACTCTACTGTTGTTGAACTCTAAGTCTTAGCCATTATATTTATGGACTCTAATTCTTAGCAATTATATTTATAGATCATTACATGGTAGTTTAGTCTTCATTTGCTTCAAACTACAAGTCTTAGAAATTATATTCATAGATTTAGAAGTCGTCATAGTTACATCTGTAGATCATAATTAGATGGCAATATAGTCTCCATTGTTGCATAATTAGAAATATTATGAGTTAATTGCTAATCGAACTTTCTGCTAATGTGCAATATAGGTAAATATGGTTCTTCACGAGGTGCTGAGACATTATCCCCCATTACCGTTTATGGTGAGGACGACTTGCAAAACCATGAAGCTGGGGAGTCTCAGTCTTCCAAAAGGCACTGAAATTACAATTCCAATCGCTGCAGTTCACCATGACAAAGAACTGTGTGGAGAAGATGCAAGACAGTTCAATCCCCAACGCTTTTCTGAGGGAGTTTCCAAGGCCGCTAAACATCCCATGGCGTTTTTGCCTTTCGGACTTGGACCAAGAATCTGCATGGGTATGAATTTCTCCATGATCGAAGCCAAGGTGGTTTTGGCTGTGATGTTGCAGCGTTTTTCTTTTTTTCTGTCACCTTCGTATGCCCATGCACCTGCTCAAAATTTTACCATCAACCCATAGCACGGAGCGCAAATTTATGTGAATAAACTACTGTTGTGATGTTGTGAATAAACATATTTTGTGGAAGGCGTTGTAATGTGATTTTTGTAATCATTCCGAGAACAACTTTGTTGTTGCTGAAAAATTCTAGCATTGTACAATTATTTTTTATGCAAACCCCATTGTCCATAATTTTGTTTCCAGAAATAAATGAATATTAAAGTTTAATGCAATATGTATGTGTATCGGTGGTCTCTTTATTGATATCTCCATCGGTGTTGAGTCACGAGGTTTAGTACAGTAAACATACATTATTTGATGAGGTAATTATTTGGGAGTTGGTCAACTTGGAGCAATCTTCTCTGAGTTATTTTTATGGTAGGTTTTTGGATGGCTCATGTCTATTTTCTGAGCATCTGGGTTGGTTTAAAATGGCTAAATGATGATATAAATCTGCACGAAATTATTATTTTTTGATATTTAAAATTATTTTTTGAGTACAGAAATGGATTCAGCATATTGAGAAACTCCAAAGGTACTCCCATTATACAGAAATAATCACTCAAATCTACAGATTTATCAAATTTTCACCAAATTTTGAATAAAAATCATAGAAAAATATAACTTGATACTAAATGTCTAAAACAAATTCTTACCCACTTATTTTAATCAAACATATATTACTTTAAAAAGTAAAAATAACAAATAAGTTTTATTTCTTTTGGATGACTTCATGGTCATATTTTATCAAAGACTTTATGATCTATTTTGATTATGCTTTCTACAATTTTGTAACTTAAATGCATGTACACCCATTGTATACTTGTATAGTTTCGATAATCTCTTCATACTTGGATGCTTGTTCTTTTGTATTATAGTGTGGGATTAGGCCAAAATTCCCCCGTGAGAGACTTAGGGATGAGGGTTCCTAAATTTCTCATGGGCGGTAAACTACATTTTTTTATCCCAAAGGGAAGGAAGCATAAGAGAGCTCCTAAACTTTTGATGGATGGTAAACTACATTTTTTAACTTTAAAGGGAAGGAAGCACCACAATCTTGTATATCTAAGCATAAGCAAGAAAGAGGGGTTTTTGAATTTATTTTATTTTTTCCTTATAATCCACATAGTGTCCATATCTCTATTTTGGTTGTAAACCCTAAGTTTCCTAATTCCTAAGGTTCTCCATAAAATCTCTAATGAACGAGGGACTCCCCAAATTCTAGCCACTAAACAAATGTAGAAGAAGCAATGCCTTTTATTAGAAACCCTAATTTATAATAATAATCATAGGCCCAAACAACAATTCAATATTTCTAAGTTAAAATGATGCATGATATCATGAGTATCTTTCAACAACCTATCACCACCCAACAATATCTACAACCACAAACTTAACCTCAACCAACTATTCACCAAGTAGTTTCCATTGTTCAACAAATCTTTGAAATGTAGACATTAAATTGTCAATGTCTAAATTTGTTAGGGCTTTCAATGACAACAAAATTGATTCTTGGATACATATTATGGAAGCTTATTTCAAAACCTAGCCAAACTTGGCAATGCCCAACAAGATTTCGGTCACTAAATTCACATGGAGAACTATGCCCTTACATTTTGGTAAGCTCATGCCCAACATTCCATAGCCAACGAGCAATCCCTAAATGACCTTTGAGGATACTTAAAGGGTGTCCTCCATAATAATTTTTATCCTTTAAAGTACAAGGGTGCTTTCCTAGAAAAGTGTCTATATCTTCAATAAGTTTTAACAATTTGTCCAATAGTTTATTGACTACAAAAATTCCATCAAGCTTAAGGTTAGAGACTTTGAAGGAACTCTCTATGTTAAGTGCATTTATAAGTTATTTTTCCATTTAAGAAAGGAACTCGAACTATCCTCTATTACTTCTCTATAGTGCACCTTCAAGTTTTCTTCCAAAATAAAAGATATAATGATTAAGATCAATCTTGTCAATCAAAAGAAGCTTACTTCCTCTTCTCAAGCTCCTTCCACTTCCAAGGGATAACCCTATACCAGTAACTAGAACTAGATGCTCCCACACACAAAACTTCTTATTAGGAAACAAAAGAAGTAGTGTTGCTACCACGAGAAATATGGACATTCTAATGATGTGTACAAGGTTCGTAGGTCAATATCACTAAGAATGATTAATATGTCCTTGCTAAACAACAATAATTCTTTCAATATTCTAACATAGGTGTCACCATCCCATTTACAATAGATCTAAACCTATTTCTAATGGCCAAGAACTATATAAATAGTGAGGAAGAAACAATGTTCACTCAAAACTGCTAGATCAAGAACAAATTAGATCCTATCATCACGGATAGTGGAAACTAAAAGAATCTAGGGTTCCAACAATTGGTAGTAGACTTGCAATAATTGATTGTTGAATGCCCCAATTGTTGGATTTATTTGGTAGACCAAGTTCTACTTCAGTGTCCAACAAAGGTTTAGTTTAGTTTAGTGTAGGGACATTCAATTCCTACAAGATTGAAAAATTCACTCGAAGAATGTGACAAGACTTAAGGTAGGGAGGTAGGTTGCAATGAAGTGTTTTACCATTTTGTCTTGAGATTAATTTTTAACATCATTTAGTCTATAGATCCATATCTTCACACAATATGCAAGGAATTCACATGCATTACATTCATCATAACATAAAATAGTAGCTATATACCAACCATCTAGACAAAATATTATAGCCATGAGGGTTTTGGAATAGTATAGTCCAATATATCACCAAGTAAATAATATTTACAACATGATTGTGGGTACTCCATCCATAATAGTGGCAATAATAACAATAACAATAACAATATTAAAAACCACCAAATAAATAACAACCCTCTTTTGTAGTCCCTAAAGGCCTTTTATAATTTTTGGATTGATGATCATTTCTAGCCATGGCAGAACTCTAACTTAACTAACTTCTTTGGCTACATAAATACGATCCATTACATGTTAATAAATACTAACCAAAATAACCCACAAAAATAGGTGTTCCTCTTGTCTTCCTGATCTTATATGTGTTTGACTTGGTTATTTCTTTGATTCCATGTGCCACCACTATGGTTTTGCAAGTGTCACACCGTTTTTATTCTACTATACTGCTCTACTCCAAAAAAGAAAGGTTCAACACCAATTCATATCAAATTGAATTTGTTAAGAAACATGAACAACCTACTCTTCTCACCCAGGAAAAAATCATCTCCTTTGCCACTAGACCTTTTGGGTGATGTCACTCCTCTAAGTGATTTTGATTTGATTTTGGGAAGGACAAGTATTATCTTGCCATACATGAACAATATGATCTCTAGTTGAACACGTACAAGTTGGACAAGTATGGTAAGCCATATAAATCACTTCATCTTCTATTTTCCTACCTATACTTAATGACAGGTAGACTATTATATATGTCACTTTTAACAAAGTTAATATTATTGTGATTTGTCTATTAAGTTAAGGAATAAAACAAAGAGGAGCTAACTCCCTTGATATACCATTGGTAGGTTTATAGTATTTATGTTCTTGAATAAATCAATGGTTTATCTTGCATTCGAAATACACACCATTCCATGGAATTGGTTCCTAGTTCTTTCTCACTCAATTTCTATGCAAATCACACTTGCCTTATGGAGAGTGCAAAGATTGAGTGACAATTCACATGAATTTTAGAGGATGGAAATTTAGTGTTATCCTATTCCCTTGTGGATTATAAACCTTGGTAAATTCCAAGAACAAAACAAAGGAGTGGAATATTTTCCCATACTACAAGGCCCTTAACAAGGTCGCTATTAAGAGTCATCACTCTTTGCTCCAAATTGATGTCTTTATTGATTCATTGAAGGGGATAAGTATTTCACTAAGCTACACCTTTTTTTATGCCATCACCAAGTGCATATATGGAACCCTAAAATACAATTTTCAAGTCCAAGATTGGTCTCTTTGAATGATGGGTCATGCCTAATTCCAGCGTCACTAATGCACTTTACCATTTTAATTAGGATCATCATTGAGATTTCTCAGTCACATCCTTAGTAAGTTTAGTGGTCTACTTAAATGATATTTTGGTTTTCAATAATTCTTATTTAGATTAGTGAAAATATGTTTGCACTATTTTGGACATCTTGTAAGACCATAAATTGTAGGAAAAATGAAAAAATAATTCTTTCGACAAACTGGTCCAATAAGTAGTCTTTGTGATTGATGCAATAAGAATTCACATAGATACTACTAAATTTTAGATTTTTAAATATTAAGTCACTCTTCATCTACCACCACTTACATATTTCTCACCCACTAAAACATGCCAACAATCAAGA
Organism: Picea sitchensis; assembly: GCA_010110895.2. Taxonomy (NCBI): domain Eukaryota; kingdom Viridiplantae; phylum Streptophyta; class Pinopsida; order Pinales; family Pinaceae; genus Picea; species Picea sitchensis. Next base: position 401,274 of record SNQJ01S0000020.1, read on the forward strand.
GACCTTTTTTTGGAAAAGTTTGAAGTAGAATGAACATTTAAATGTTGAAATATTATCTTTCCTCTAAACCAGTGCTTGCACTTCTTGACTTTTCTATTGACTTGTAACAACCTTTTGAGATCAAGAAAAATGATTCACAATATGCATTGGCACCGTGGGAAGACATCTAGTCACACATGATTCATTGGTCCAAACACTCAAGTAATAGAGATACTAGATATCCTTATCCCTTGAATTTTTGAAATTCTCTAAGTCTAAAATTCAAGAGAAAAGACATTTAAAATGAAAATAAAATTGACAATTTTATTTACTTCTACTTGTATTCCCATGATGCACTATGGGAACATATCTAGTGACACATGATTCATTGGTCCAAACACTCAAGTAATAGAGATACTATATATCCTTATCCCTTGAATTTTTTAAATTCTCTAAGTCTGAAATTCAAGAGAAAAGACATTTAAAATGAAAATAAATTTGATAGTTTTATTTACTTGTACACATAGACATTCAACATTCAATAGTTGATTCCCTAAATATGCACCATGTAAAAGCACCTATTATCTTAGATCTAACATGTGTAGCCTATGAGGGTTGGAAAATCCAATATCCTCATACCCTTACTTTGATCTGGTCCTGGAATCCATACAACAATCCATCTTAGTTAATTAGTGGTGTCTTCCTCATGTATGAATTTGTCTTCTTTTTATCAAGAAGGTCCACTCTTAATCATATGAGGGACATTGACATGTTTGGTGTGAAGAACAATTTGCTACACATACAAAAGAGTACTCCTTTTTTCATTTCATGTTGAAACAAGTGAAGTATCACATCTATCGACCAAAATGTGCATTGTAGTGGCTCTCTCTAGGCCTCGGAAATCTATCTCTATAGATTTTGAGTTTTCTAGCCACCACTCAAAGCATGATTTCATCTATGTGGAAATAAGTATATTTTTCAAAATAACAATTTGTATACTATAAAAAATAACTATTAATCTATGTTGCATGGGAAGCTATCCTTCCCCCCCCTCCCCCAAAAAAAATCTCATACCCATCGTTTCAACATTTCAGGAACTTGGGGAGACGTAGGAAACAGCCCCAATTTGTCGAGGACTTCAGCGAGGACTCATGGACTTGCTAGTCATACCCAATATGTTCTAAGAATATTTCAGAGACATTATGGGTAGATTTAAGGGACATTTCAAGTGGATTTCAAGATGTCCCAAGCAGATTTTGGGGATATTTCAGGCATGTATCTTTAGTTTTGACAATGAGTTCATGATTAAACAATATGATCTAAATCTAAATTCATAAATATTGTAGCGTAAAACATGGGTTTTGATTTGCCTTTCTAGTGATTTAACTATCGTCTTTTTAGCAACATCATTACAACGAGAAAGACCTCCATGTGAAAAAACCAAGAAATACAAC
>SNQJ01S0000020.1:428435-445304 GCA_010110895.2 Picea sitchensis
TATTGAAGATGATGATATATTTTTAAATTAATGAATATGATTTATTCTTCACAATTTTTTTGTATTTTTGAATGTATCTCTTAACTTGTTTACTTTTTAACATTTACTTAATCATATTAAGAAATTACTGTAACATCATATGATTGCCACATTTAAATGATTAATCTTTGGGATTACCACATTTGGATATACCTACGTGTTAATTTTTTACATGAGTGTGGAAAGTTTCATCTCCATCTATACATACACATACAGGATATAAAACTCTGAAGAGATATCAAACTGTGTTTTCTCTGTCTTTGTCGTCTTAGGTTTTCCAGAAATAATTCTATGTGGCTCGGAATAGTTGGTTCCCGCAGGTCAGGATTTAGGATTTTTGCATTAAAGCTTCATCTCGAAACAGAACCAACATATCCAGCACATGACGAGAAGGCCTCACTTAGACATATCTCGTTTTGGTTCTTCTAAGCTGGACACGTTTAAAACTGAAGTAAGTTGTTCTGGTTCTTCTAAGCTGGACACGTTTAAAACTGAAGTAAGTTCTATCGGCTCGCACAGTGTATGATTCCTTTTCCCTTGTAACTAAGGCAAAGAGAATGCCTTACATTCTGTCATTTAATCCGCTAGATTAAAAAGTCGCGCAAATTTCTTTTGTTTAGATCTTGATGATATGTGACCAGAGTTCTCCCACCTTTAAAACTGTTTTTTTCGTGCCAAAACTTTAAAGTAAATCTAATTAGGGTTTGTAAATGAAATAAGTAAACTTTAAAGTAAATCTAATTAGGGTTTGTAAATGAAATAAGTATTTAGGCTTTCATAAAACACAATCATGTGGCTGTGTTGACTGTGTTAGTATAATATAATGTAAATACATTGGGGATTGATAAATCTCTCAATATAACTTAGTATAAGCTGGATAATGCTAAGCATGTATTAAAAATGATAATATGATCAATATTATAGGTTGACTATTATTGGCATAGTTGGGGTTATTGTCGAGTCTGGACTCTCTCATTGGCATAGTTGGAGTTATTGTGGAGTCTGGACTCTCTCTGTAGATTGGTCATTTTTCAGTGTTTCATACAGAACATGAGGCTCGTCGCGAGATGGTCTCACAACATCCCAAGCTGGTATGCCCGCGCGGAGACTTTGGTCTCATCATAAGCACTCTCCATCTCTATGACCATAACTGCGGAGCTCCGCGTGAGACTGTGGCAGCTTATCCACTCCACCGCTCAACGAGGCATGGAATTCAACCTGGCCTCTAAATCCCTAAGCCAACTATTCTGAAAACGCTAGTACCTGGTCCCCTCATGATTGAAATGATTTCTCTGCAGCGAATTTTTGGTTTCGTTGCTGGCTCGATTGAGGTAAGTAATGAAGTCATTCCTGTGACTATGATGAAAGTCGTTTAGCACTGCACGTTTCGAAACCTCTCCATGATAATTTAAAACTTCTCGTATTTATCAAACGAAAATTAATATCTCTTGCATTTAGCAAATGAAATTAAGTTTGAAGCTTTCAAGTTGTTTGTAGACATTGAGGTCTTCTTCTAGGTTTTCCTTTTTCAAAGTTTGTGTTTCTTTAGTACGCAACTGAATGTAATAATGGTAATGTAATATGGTCGGTAATTGTGATGTTCATCGAACAGAGGAACTCGTGTGAAAGAAAACCACGGAGGTGATGCAGACAAAAGGGGCAGGTGCAAAACCCTTATTAATTCATAAATACGGAAACAACTCCGAAACAATCCGAAAAGGCGCAGGTGCAAAACCCTCTGATCCACAGCACTCTCGCCGTCCATACCCAAACAGCTCACTCAGCTCCCTCCACTATCATACAGGAAACCAAATCGATTCGTATACAACAGGTCAAAGACAGCCTTGTCACATAGTCAGCCTCTCGCGAGAGTGTAAAACTAACACAATAACAGTGGGCGACACAGGCCCGATAACATGAAGACTACTGATAGCACGAAGGTACGAGATTCGCATTCAACCAACTTATCATACCGTCAGGTATGCACAACTCTGCGGGTCTGCTTCTATTTCATGAATTGGTGCTAGATATATATGTACACCAAAAAACAATCGTTTTCCCTTTGGACTGTTGTCTAATGCCTCTCGTCTTCCGTTAGAAGTCTTGTTCAATGCCCCTTTCAGAACGTTGGCGACGCATGCCAGATCGAAACTGAATTGATGGCCGCTCCCTGCAGCATAAAGAGGTCGCCATCGCGGAACTGTTGGAGAATTTGGTGATAATGTTGGGGCACCTTCAATAAGGTGAAATTGTCGTTGCTGTTAAATTCATTGAAATATCACATCAAGGCTTGCTGTCTATGCGGACATTTCAGGGCTTTCAGAGAGGTTTTGGAGGTGGATCTGGTTGGGGGTATTTTTCAGGGGCGTAGGCTAAAGGGTAAACGAAATGAACCTTTGCCGATCGCCGACTCCGACCACCGCAGATCACTGACTCCGGCCACTACATACTTCGGCGGACGGAAACTCTACACCCCCAAATGGCGTTACCATTAGTTTATGTTGTCTAGGCCAGCGAAGCCATCTGCAGACTACGTGACCTTTCCTTTCGACTTTTGAACCAGCTGACGTAGGTTGATGCAGGCTTTAATGCTACTGCTCGTGCCCTCCCTCCACCGTTTAAAAAAATTTCAAAATTTCCCCGCCCGCCGTCCACCTTTTCAAGTTTTTTCAAAATTTCGATGCCAGCTCGTTTTGATGTTCAGTGCTGGTCTATCCGTCTACAAAGAAAACCAGAGACCTCAAAGAAACTCAACCAGGAAGGACCGTGCCCCTGCAATGATTCCATTCAATTCAGGTCAAGATATATACGCAACCAGGAAGGACCGTGCCCCTGCAATGATTCCATTCAATTCAGGTCAAGATATATTATTGTTATTTGATTTGCCTCCCTGTTAACAGAGAAAAAATCATTCTTCTTGTGCTGGCGGGGTTTTACAAAATTGCAATTCTATCCGGAGGGTTATCATTTTTCTCTGCCTGATATTATGTGTTCTTATAAACTTTTGCGGATTCTCATTCAATAGCAAGCAAAGGAGAAGTTCGTCCCCTGATTCTGAGTGCGCTTATAAACAATGTCTGCTACAAGTTTCCCCAACACAAGGCTCTCATTGTGTCTGGGAAATTCGAAGTTACATACGCGGAGTTGCAAAGGCTTGTAAATAGATGTGCCGCCAAGTTAAGAAACGCCAGGATTGGAACCGGGGATGTGGTGGCTCTCATATTTCCTAACTCTATTGAGGTAAAGTTCCATGCTATGTTTTCGTTTCTACCTGTTTTGGTGTGTTTTGTAAACAGAAATAATGGAAGAGTAAACAGAAACAGAGAGAGATTAAAGAAATGTTTGGAATTGAACACACTGATTATTGTCTTGATAAGAGTTATATAAAAGGTTACAAAACAATTTTAGAGTTTCAAAACGAAAGTAACTAAGTAACTGTTAACAAAAGCAGTTTGATCTAACTAAATCGTTAAGGTAAATTAAATCCTAACACTCCGTATTAATATGGAGGATCACATTATTCATAGTGCCTATACTTTGACGTTGAAATTGAAAAACATCTCTTCCCAAAGGTTTAATAAAGATATCAGCTAGTTGAGCTTTAGAACCACAAAATTTGAGAAAAATGTCACCATTTTTTAGAGTTCACGAATGAAGTGAAATCAAGTATCAATGTGTTTTCTTTTCTGATGAAACACATTATTCTTCGATAGGGAAATGGCAGAGTTATTGTCACAAAAAATCGAAATCGATTATTTTGTCGTATATCCAAAATCCATCAAGAGCCTTTTAAGCCAAACTGCATGACATGTTGTTGTTGTTGTCGCTACATATTCCACTTCTGCAGAAAAGATAGAAACTATGGGTTGCTTCTTAGATGCCCATGAAATCAAGTTCTTTCCAAAAAAAAAAGCATAGCCTGAAGTGATTTTTCTGTCGTCAATACTTCCTTCATAATCACTGTCGGTATAACCTGTAAGCATATTGTCGGTATAACCTGTAAGCATACTGTCTACTGAAAACGTGTACCACAAACCATAAGTGGTTGTACCTACAATGTATCTTAAGATTCTCTTACCAACTTTCCAATGAGAATACTTGGGAGATTCCATAAACTTGGAAATGTAACTTACTGCATATGTTATGTCAGGTCTTGTAGTAGAAAGATACATAAGACTACCAACAAGTTGTTTATACAATGTGGAACTTATTACCAAATCTTCCTTGCTTAATTTAGTGCCAAGAGCAACAGGAGTGTCAACACGCTTACACTTTTCCATCTTAAATTTTTTCAAAACATCAGCAACATATTTTTGTTGACTAATAAATATACTATGATCAGATTGATCTATTTCAATGCCTAATAAATACTTCATTAATCCATGATCTGTCATTTCAAACTCATTTTTCATGGCTGATCTAAATGCATCTAACATCATGTTTCCTGTGTAGATCATGTCATCAACATAAAGACATAGGATGAGAATATTACCCGGCTGATCTACCTTGATATACAAAGTAGGCTCATTTTCGCTCCTACTGAAACCATCTTTGAGTAAGTAATGATCAATCCTACTATACCAAGCTCGCGGAGCTTGCTTCATACCGTAAAAGGCTTTCTTTAATTTGTACACTCGATGCTCTTGTGATTTAACATCAAATCCAGGTGGTTGATGAACACACACTTCTTCATTTAATACTCCATTCAAAAAGGAGGACTTAACATCCATTTGATAAATAGGCCACTTATTTTCTGTTGCAATGGCCAAAACAAATCGAACAGTATCTAATCTTGCTACAGGTGAAAAAGTTTCACCATAATCAATGCGAGGTTGTTGTGAAAAACCTCTGGCAACTAACCTTGCTTTGTGTTTCTCAATCTCACCTTTTTCATTCAGTTTAGTTTTATAAACCCATATGACACTTATGACATTTTTATCTGCAGGTAGATCAACTAAATCCCATGTATTGTTTCTTTCAATAGCTTCTATTTCATTATTCATTGCATCTACCCATACTTTTTGCTTTCTAGCTTCATCAAAACAAGTAAGTTGAGATGAGAAAAATGAAAACTGTACTACATGATCATCTTGGTCATATATATCACACAAACTTCTCATTCTTTGATGATTATGATGAGAATCTAAATCACTATGAGATGACGATGAATCACTCCGAGAAGAAGAATCATTATGAGATGAAGAACTACTTTCATTTTGAACTTGCAATCTTGGAAGACATGTTATTGATTCTTGATTTTAATCTTTATTTGTAGGTGCTTCATCTAACTCAAGAGAAGGTTTGTGAGAAATATTGTTTTCCATTTCATCCCATGATTTATCTTCCATAAACTTAACATCTCTACTTACTAGAAATTTCTTAGTAATAGGATTGTATAATTTGTATGCTTTCAACTGTTCACTATAGCCAATAAAAATGTACTTCTCATCTCTATCATCAAGCTTATTTCTTAGCTCTTCAGGAACATGAGCAAAAGCAACACAACCAAAAATTTTGAAATGAGAAACATTTACCTTAGATCCACTCCATTTTTCTTCGAGTACTTTACCTTGAACACTGGAAGTTGGTGATCTGTTAAGTATGCAAATTGAACATGCAACTTCTTTAGCCCAATAATCTTTGGAAATTTTTCTTGTTGTAAGTAAACTGCTTGCCATGTTCATGATGTTGCGATTTTTTCTTTCTTCCACTCCATTTTGTTGTGTAGTATATCTGGTAGTCATTTGCTTTTTAATACCATGATGTTTACAAAAATCAACAAACTCTCTTGAGTCATATTAACCTCCTCCATCAGATCTCAAAACTTTGACAAATATGTCACTTTGTTTCTCTGCTTCAGCCTTGAATTCTTTGAATCGAGTGAAAGTCTCAAATTTGTGTTTGAGAAAATAAACCCAAACTTTCCTGCTACAATTATCAATAAATGTCAGAAATTAAAAACTTCTACCAATCGATTGATTTTGAATAGGTCCACATAAGTCTGTGTGAACTAACTCTAAGCACTCTTTGGCTCTATAAGAGGATGATGGAAAATTATCTCGCTGGTGTTTTCCTACTATGCAACTTTCACAAGAAGGAATCTCATTAATCGAAGGAGGTAGTCCTATCACCATAGACTGTCTTTTTAACAAACTCATACTTTTGACTGGTAAATGACGATAACAGTAATGCCATAACTCAGTTTCAGTCACATTAGAAATATTACATGCATACATCTTCCCACTTCTCATTTCTAAGGGAAACAATCTCTTCTTTGTCATAGGGATTTTTTCAACAAGTCTTTTAGTTTGATTAAGAATTGTGCAAATGTTGTTGTGGAAATTGACATCATGACCATGCACCATTAATTGCCCTACACTCAAAAAAATTGTGTTTGATATTTGGTACATAGTAAACATCAAGAATATTTTTCACTTCACCCTGCTTTGTTAAAACTGGCACAACACCTTTTCCTGATGTTTTGATTGAATGATCATCACCCAAACTAATTGTAGAAATAAGAGATGCGTCATATGATTGCTACAACCACTATCTAGCAACCAAATATCTTTGTCAAGAATTTGTTCAGATACTTGACATGAAAGAAACAAAGTATCAGATGTTTCACTTTCTGTGACATTAGCTTTATTTCTAAACTGCAACTTACGACATTCAGATCTATGATGACCCAACTTTTTACAATAACGACATTGGATTATTGATTTACTTGTCCATCTTTGTCCATGATCTTGTGAATACAATCTTGACTGCTTTGACTGCTCTATTGTTTGTTCAGGTTTATCTCTTGTTTGAGAATGTCCTCTACCACGTCCATGAAAACCTCTGCCTTTGCCTCTGTCCATGGACACTTTAGTCTGAAATGCATGTTCTAAAGTACCAAGATCCAAGGTCATCCTTGAGTCATGAGATAACAATGAACCAGTCAATTATTCTATAGAAAAATTAGTTAGATCTTTCGACTCAAGAAGAGCAGTAACTACCATTTCAAATTTCTTAGGTAAACTTCTAAGAACTTTTTAAACAACTCTTTCATCTCTGAGTTCTTTTTCACCATTAATCCTAAGTTGATTAATAATACCCATCACTTTAGTCATAAACTGATCATCACTCTCTGATTCATTCATCTTGAGGGTTTCAAATTGAGTTCTAAGGGTTTGAAGTCTTACAGTTTTCACTTTATCATTACCCTTATAAGATAAATTAAGAATATCCCATTCTTCTTTAGTAGTCTTGGCACCAATAATTTTAGGAAATATAGAATCATCTAATGAAACTAAAATATATGATTTGGCTTTTCCTTTTTTTTTCTTAAGTTCTTCTAATGTTTGTCTTTGAACAACATTCATAGCTGCAACAACATTTGCATCAGGTTCTATGAACCCTGTTTTGACACAATCCCGACATCCCTGACCTTGCAAAATGGATTTCACCTTCTCACTCAAAAAATCATAGTTCGAACCAACTAGAGTTGGTGCTTGAATTGACCAAGAATTAGACATTTTTCTAATGCCACAATTTATTTTTTTTATATATATAACTCCAAGTGAATTTTCAGATTTCAATGAAACTTTAAATAAACTCCAAATTGTGGCATTAAACATATGTCTAGTTCTTTGGCTACATAAATACGATCCATTACATGTTAATAAATACTAACCAAAATAACCCACAAAAATAGGTGTTCCTCTTTTCTTCTTGATCTTATATGTGTTTGACTTGGTTATTTCTTTGATTCCATGTGCCACCACTATGGTTTTCCAAGTGTCACGCTGTTTTTATTCTACTATACTCCTCTACTCCAAAAATGAAAGGTTCAACACCAATTCATATCAACTTGAATTTATTAAGGAACATGAACAACCTACTCTTCTCACCCAGGAAAAAATCATCTCCTTTGCCACTAGAACTTTTGGGTGATGTCACTCCTCTAAGTGATTTTGATTTGTTTTTGGGAAGGACAAGTATTATCTTGCCATACATGAAAAATATGATCTCTATTTCAAAACGTACAAGTTGGACAAGTATGGTAAGCCATATAAATCACTTCATATTCTATTTTCCTACCTATACTTCATGACAGGTAGACTATTATATATGTCACTTTTAACAAAGTTGATATCATTGGGATTTGTCTATTATGTTAAGGAAGAAAACAAAGAGGAGCTAACTCCCTTGATATACCATTGGTAGGTTTATACTATTTATGTGCTTGAATAAATCAATGGTTTATCCTGCATTCGAAACACACACCATTCCATGGAGTTGGTTCCTAGTTCTTTCTCACTCATTTTCCATGCAAATCACACTTGCCTTATGGAGAGTGCAAAGATTGAGTGACAATTCACATGACTTTTAGAGGATGGCAATTTAGTGCTATCCTATTCCCTTGTGGATTATAAACCTTGGTAAATTCCAAGAACCAGACAAAGGAGTGGAATATTTTCCCATAATACAAGGCCCTTAACAAGGTCGCTATTAAGAGTCATCACTCTTTGCCCCAAATTGATGTCTTTATTGATTCACTAAAGGGGATAAGTATTTCACTAAGCTACACCTTGTTTTATGCCATCACCAAGTGCATATATGGAACCCTAGAATACAATTTTCAAGTCCAAGATTGGTCTCTTTGAATGATGGTTCATGCCTAATTCCAGCGTCACTAATGCACTAACCATTTTAATTAGGATCATCATTGAGATTTCTCAGTCACATCCTTAGTAAGTTTAGTGGTATTCTTAAATGATATTTTGGTTTTCAATAATTCTTAGTTAGATTAGTGACAATATCTTTGCACTATTTTGGACCTCTTGTAAGACCATAAATTGTAGGAAAAATGAAAAAATCATTCTTTCGACAAACTGGTCCAATAAGTAGTCTTTGTGATTGATTCAATAAGAATTCACATAGATCCTAATAACGTTTAGATTTTTAAAATTTAAATCACTCCTCATATACAACCACTTACATATTTATCACCCACTAAAACATGCCAACAATCAAGAGACTTTTTTTTGGAAAAGATTGAAGTAGAATGAACATTTAAATGTTGAAAGATTATGTTTCCTCTAAACCAGTGCTTGCACTTCTTGACTTTTCTGTTGACTTGTAACAACCTTTTGAGATCAAGAAAAATGATTCACAATATGCATTGGCACTGTGGGAAGACATCTAGTGGCACATGATGCATTGGTCCAAACACTCAAGTAATAGAGATACTATATATCCTTATCCCTTGAATTTTTGAAATTCTCTAAGTCTAAAATTCAAGAGAAAAGACATTTAAAATGAAAATAAATTTGACAGTTTTATTTACTTGTACTTGTATTCCCATGATGCACTATGGGAAGATATCTAGTGACACATGATGCATTGGTCCAAACACTCAAGTAATAGAGATACTAGATATCCTTATCCCTTGAATTTTTGAAATTCTCTAAGTCTAAAATTCAAGAGAAAAGACATTTAAAATGAAAATAAATTTCATAGTTTTATTTACTTGTACACATAGACATTCAACATTCAATAGTTGATTCCCTAAATATGCACCATGTAAAAGCACCTATTATCTTAGATCTAACATGTGTAGTCTATGAGGGTTGGAAAATCCAATATCCTCATACCCTTACATTGATCTGGTCCTAGAGTCCATCCAACAATCCATATTAGTTAATTAGTGGTGTCTTCCTCATGTATGAATTTGTCTTCTTTTTGTCAAGAAGGTCCAATCTTCATCATATGAGGGACATTGACATGTATGGTGTGAGGAAAAATTTGGTACACATACAAAAGAGTACTCCTTTTGGATTTTCATGTTGAAACAAGTGAAATATCACATCTATCGACCAAAATGTGAGTTGTAGTGGTGCTCTCTAGGCCTTGGAAATCCATCTCTATAGATTTTGAGTTTTCTAGCCACCACTCAAAGCATGATTTCATCTATGTGGAAATAAGTATATTTTTCAAAATAACAATTTTTATACTATAAAAAATAACTATTAACCTATGTTGCATGGGAACCTGTCCTCCCCCCCCCGCTCCCCCGAAAAAAACCTCATACCCATCGTTTCAACATTTCAGGAACTTGGGGAGACGTAGGAAACAACCCCAATATGTCGAGGACTTCATCGAGGACTCATGGACTTGCTAGTCATACCCAATATGTTCTAAGAATATTTCAGAGACATTTTGGGTAGATTTCAAGGACATTTCAAGTGGATTTCAAGATGTCCCAAGAAGATTTTGGGGATATTCCAGGCATGTATCTTCAGTTTTGACAATGAGTTGATGATTAAACGATATGATCATTTTTCCCATCCATTTTTTAAATATTGTAATGAATCTAAATCTAAATTCATAAATATTGTAGAGTAAAACATGGGTTTTGATTTGGGTTTCTAGTGATTTAACTATTGTCTTTTTAGCAACATCATTACAACGAGAAAGACCTCCATGTGAAAAAACCAAGAAATACAACCTCTTGAAGATTTTTTCCTTGTGGTTGTTTCTCTTGTTCATCTGATTTTTGGGATCATATTAGCTTTTACATATTTTAGATGGGTGTCCACAAGTTATTCAAGTCCAGTTATTCCACCATTCGAACGTGAAACATTGTGAAAAGAATCAAATATTAATGACTCAGATTGGTTACTAAAGGTTTAAATAAATTCCGATTCAATCACCTTATTAATATGAAATATGAATCTAATCTCTTTACATAATGCATACATGTTTCTCCCAAATTGTTTTCTAGTGGTTTTAAACAAAGTCATAAAAATAATGAAGAATGTAATAAGAGGAAATGTCTTTTAACACAATCACCATAAACAAGAAATACGAGGTAGAAAAGTTGTTATAAAGAAATAAGCATTCATCTCATGGACTCTTCATGGACCTTATTGCAAATTGAAAATAGTTACATTTATGTTTCCTAAAGCTAAACTATATTTTTCTCATTTCTAGATATTAATAATGTAATGTCACTCATCCCCTTTCTTAATTGCCAGAGTTTTCTTAGAGCTAGTAAATGTAACCCTTATGTATAATACTATAATATAGGCTATTATACTTGCAAGAGGTTATATATATATATATATATATATATATAATTGTTGTCACCTAGAAAAATTGGATGTGTGGAGATGCATCCCTCGACACCACCATTCCCAAGTTCAAAAACCTAAATAGTTACATTTATGTTTCCTAAAGCTAAACTATATTTTTTTCATTTCGAGATATTAATAATATAATGTCACTCATCCCTTTTCTTAACTCATCCCTTTTCTTAATTGACAGAGTTCTTTTAGAACTAGTAAATGTAACCTCTATGTATAATACTCTATAATATAAGTTATTATACTTACAAGTGGTTATATATATATATATATAATTTTATTATACATATTATTTTATGATTATTTTATGCATGTGCTCTTTGTTAGGCAGAAATATTGTCATTTATTTCTGTTGTAGTATTTTCCCAACCATTTAATTTGTCAATCCGAGGTTTGTAGGCTTACGAAGCACATGCACTATTTATGTAGGACTGAAATCGAAATAATCTAATCTAAATTGTTGAAATGAAACTAATCTAGGAAAGTAGGAAATTGCATAAATGAAAAGCAATACAACATGTGAAGAGTTAACGACAATTAACATATGTGAGCTCACACAATAAAACTATCTTGAATTACATAACAATAATCAAATGACAATCATGAAAGCATAACAATGAAATAATATGAATCAAAGCTAAGAATCCCTTTCTCTTTTGAATCCTAATGACTACTCTAATTCTAATTACATCCTAAATTGAATTCTCATGAAGAGAGAGCACTCTCTTCTATACATGAGAGCCTTGAAGATAAGATAACCATCTTATTATTACAGATCCACTATTCTCTTAACCTATTTCTCATCATTACAAAATATAATCCCTTTAAATCCTCACACATATCTCTCATATATCTTAGATAAGATATTCCAACCAAATCTCTATGATCTTCTCCTTGGAATGGGATTGAATTATCTCCTCAAATATTGAAATGGTGGAGGAAGTATTCGAGAAGTCCTTTGAATTAATCCTTCATATATTCCTACACATTACAAATCTCACACATATTTGATATATATATGAAAACATGTTGATTTTCTAACATTTAATCACAAATTCCTTTTAAATACTAAAATGAATAAAGTGGAGAATAATAAGGTGAAACCCAAGTATACTTATGGAAATGATATCATGAAAGGTTAATGGGGTGATGTAATGTGAAGAATGATGAAGGGAAAGGTGGATGAGAATAGGACATTTCTGAGCCCCGACATACACCCCAACTTAACTTGTCGCATGTCCTCATGCAATCATGCATGGATCTTCTCAAGAAATTTTGGCATCTCAATGTTGGCTTTGAGTGATGATAATAAATGTTTCCGAGGATGGGATTTACATGAGTAACAACTAACATTTTTTTATGGTTGGTTCTTGTGTGACAACCATGAATATAAAGAATGTTGGTTCTTGTGTTAACAACATTCATTTCGTTAATTGTTCTCTTACTGTTATGATAATAATTTACCCATATTTTTAGTTTCCAGTAACAACTGATATTTTCTTATGGTTGGATCTTGTGTGACAACCATGAATATAAAGAATGTTGGTTCTTGTGTTAACAACATTCATTTCGTTATTTGTTCTCTTGTTGTTATGATAATAATTTGCCCATATTTTTACTGGAAAATGTATGCTATCAATGTGCATAAGGAAAACATCACTGAGTATAAGAAGTCCCTTTTTTGTTTGTGGGAATCATGCAAATATATATATCAATTCTTATGAAGTAAAGTGCAACAAAGTATCGTTGGAAAAGAAATGTTGGAAAAGAAATGTTCATAACTGGTAAATGAGACAAAAAAATGGAATGATGGTCGTGAAAAAATGGAGTGATGATAGTGAATAAGGTCTCCTACCTCCCAACTTAACTTGTTGCATGTCCTCGTGAAGCATGACATAGGTTGTGGAAGTGAAAAGGAAAGCGAACTAGATTAGGGAATTTTCCAAATTATTCATTGCTAACAGTTGAGGAGTTAGAAGATTAAAGTTTAGAAAATAACATACCTCCACTTATCCAAAATGGTGATGAACTATGAAATAGGAATATAGCTGATGCGACTGCTAGATCATGGAAGATGTCACTGCTGCAGGATCATGTGGAAAGTGACTACTGTTGGAGCACCGACTGTTGTCTGCTGAATCAAATAATGTGAAAACTTTTGCTAAATGAACCATGGAAAAGATAAAGTATGAAAGTGGAATTGTAGTACTCTCAAATAGCAGTAGTCATGTTGTTGTAACTGTTGATAGTGTCATGAAAAGTGTATAGTCTTCACCTGCTGCGAATGGTACAATTCTAATCATGGGAATGAATGTGTCAATGTCGAGTATGAAAATAAGTCATTGGATTATCGACCAATGATAAATGTCGTTAACCAATGCGAGGCAACTCACCATTGATGTCAATGAGTACCAAGGTACCCGAGTACATCTTGCGAAGTGTGAATGAATGAGCTGATGTCGAGCCACTTGCAAGATCTAACGATCAAGGGACATTGATGTATTCCCATGATTGCTAGCGAGAGAGGTTGCCATTAAGGCATGCAAGCCTCAATGTACTAAAAAAGGAACTCTAGTCTATATCTTAAATAAGATGTCGAGGTCGATGGGGTAAGACTGTTGAAAGGTGGGCCTTAAGGAATCCCACATCAGTCAATACGAGTTTATGAAAAGAGTGGTAGGACTATAGATGTAAAGATATCAATAGAAATAGAGTTTATGGTAAGGAAATGTAATCATGGAAAAAGGGAGTTTGCTTTATTCAGAAGGAAAACTGGAAAGGTAAAACTGAACTGAAAAAGATAAGGGAAATGATGTATGCAACTCAAAAAGGTAGGCATGTTAAAGAATGAAGGTTAAGGCAATGAAAGATGGCTTCAACACAGGGATGACCAATCGTCTTTGAAGGAGAAATGGGACAGTGTTACAACATGAAGTTTGGCCAAATGTTGTTGTGTATCAGCAAAATGTTTCTGTGTAACAACAAACATCAGGATGCACAAAAAAAATTCTTTGTATCAGCAAAATGTTGTTGTACATCATCAAAGTGTCATGATGTGTAACAAATCCTTCAAGATGTCTAGCAAACATGTTTTTTCTTAAAAATATCACTTCGTCATAAAATTTCATTGTCTTCAAACCTGAAAATGCTTTAGCACTAATCCTGCGTAAAAACTTGTGAGAGCATTTGAAAAACATAAAACGCAAGAATTAGTACGAATGCTAGCAACCAAACAAAATGAAATGTGTCTTTCTTACCTGTTTCCTTTCCGTGCTAGTTCCTTCGTCGATTGCTTTATGAAATGACTTATGAAAACAAATTAGCCTAAATGTAAAAACATTGTTTTCATGAATGATTGAAATGTTGATTTGCGGAATATTATGTTTTATTGTTGTTTTGTGTTTTTGTAGGTGTATTTATTTCTACAGAAATAAACTAGAATATTAAGAAAAGTAAACTAGAATGTTTTTCTTTTGTTTTTGTTTTTAAGTTCTATTTATTGTGGTATTTTCCATTTTTTTTTTCTTTTTGTTAAGTTTTATTGCTTGTGTTTCCCTCTTTTTTTTTTTTTATCAATTTTTAAATTTGTTTGTTTGCTTGTTTAAAAACAAAAACACTCATATTGTTAAAATACAATTGGTATTTCATTTATTTATTTATTTTTCTTTTAAATAAAATAAATAATTTTTGTTTAAAAAAACAAATATAGAAATATATATTATTATTATTTTTATTGATTGATTTTTTTTTTTTTTTAACAACACAAAATAAGCAAGCAAACAAAAGTATACATAACTCGTTATGCATTCTTGAGAAGGCTTCTCACGTGTAGTTCAAGTTCTCAGTTTTCGRATGATATTCTGACCAAGCATGTCTAGGGTCGAGATGCTAAGGTTGTCATSTTCACAACAGCTTCCAAATGTTTGGGATTGCTTAGCCTGTGTGATAGATCATATGGAACAGGTTGCTGGATGAAAGTGGGGTGTTGAATGGCAGCAAGATTACAGCTGATGCTGATATACATAGGATTTCTCTCAATAAACGATGTGGAAATCGCATGGTCAATTAGTTCCTGGGCATCATCCAAGTGTTTTACAATAACCTGTGCGCATGTGATCGTCTGGAAGCAGGGATACTTTTGGGTGAAGTCGAGCACCCCAATGGTATGATGCAGAATTTTGTTGGTCCCATAGTCGTTAGAATTGGGCCCCCCTACGATACAGATGAAGGGCAGATTCTCACTATAAGCCCCCGCGATCGCATTGATGATACTGAGCCGCCACAACTGTGAACGTAACGGTGCATGCTCCCATGCCTCTAGATCGTGTGTACCCATCAACAACATAGACAACATTAAGCTTGTTGCAGCATCCGATGAGATTGAGGCCCGCTCCGTCAACAGATGGTTAGCAAGATGAGATTAAAGTCCTCAGGAACAGAAAAAAAATGTCCCGGATCCCAATCTCAATGAGCCTCCATGCCAGATGGTGCCCAAGTGTCGAGGAGGAAGCCATCGGAGCTCCTCCCTCCTATTTTCTCAGCAATGGGAAAGCCATTGATTTGTTGTAGGGCAGGCACCCCACGTCATTGTTTGCGGGTCAATGCTCATATTCATCTCTGGTAAATCAACTATTTGGACCAAATCATAAAACTTTTGGTCATGACTCGGGAATGCCCTCGGGCAATTCAAATTCAAGTAGTTTTCATCTATTGAGATAGAAATCCTCCACAGGTCGGCTCTTATAATGGTATACACGAAGCCTCTATATAAATTCCATAAAATACACGATGGACAATAGCCTCTATAATTTCCAGGAAGAGTAGCTTATAATGGTATACACAAAGCCTCTTATGATGTTTGTTGTATTCTCATTGTCGAATCCAAGTTGCCCAGATTCTAGTAGGGTTTTTACCAAAAATGTATGTCTGCTTCATTAAAAGTCGACCAGCGAAGGCAAAGGAAGACATATGCTTTAAGTGATTCACAACATAAAGCTTGGCTTCCGAAGGAGTCCTACAACGCTGCATAACTTTGTTTTGAGAAGCAGGGCTTGTATCCATGGATTGTTGATCAAATCCCTAGTTTTCTAGCTCATCTGCGGATCGATTGTCCTCAATACGTACATTCACCACCTCATAACTCTCAAACCTACGAAGGAGCTACCACACGGTGTTGTAAAATCTCCTCATCCATTCTCCAAAAGTCGGCCTTAATTTCTTGGCATTGAGAAGAGAGGGCAAGCGTTGCTATGTAGCTTGAAAATGAGGTCGTTGGATGCTTTCTCAGAATCTTATAACGTCTGCACTTCAGAACAATCTAAACCTGCATGTTACGGATTTGCAAGATTCGCTACTGCCGTGAAGGGAGAAAATCAATACACCGAAAAATCATTGTCGAGATCTGCGTTTGAGGAGTTACAACAAGATGACAATGATAGCAATCTGAAATTTCTAATTTTTATTTTCCAAAAATAGTGTTGTTTTAACCACTCAATTGAGATTGAATTTGATAATCGTAAGAGTGGATCACCGCTTGAGGATAAGTAGGGATAAAGATTGATTTTCTTGTTTTGCAATCAAATCCGATTCGGTGGTAGGATCAAGATCCATAAGAAAATCAAAGAGCTAAACAACCATTCTACACATAAATGCCAAATAATTGGAAGACTAGTTGTTAGAGCATGGCTGTTGCAGTTTC
>SNQJ01S0000021.1:6898-19898 GCA_010110895.2 Picea sitchensis
TATTTCACTTTTGACTCAAAACTCCTAAGTCAAAGTGAAATTAGAATCATAAAGTAAAGTATGAGGGTAAAAGTCTTCCCCCTTTGTGCTTAGAGACTCATAAGCACATGGGGACCACTTTCCAAGGTATCCAAATCTCAACATCAAACACCTTATTGGCTGAGATTATTTTTACCCTAGTGACTCCATTACCAAGAGACCAGTTGCACCAAGCAGTTTGAGCTAGAAATCTTAGCTCCCAAGTGAATCCACACCAGGAGAAACCCAGACCCAGAAGCTGCAATCCCTGTGTCTGATCCTGAAAAGCTTGTACACAAAAGAAAATAAAGGTAAATAATCCCAGCTTTGCATTTAGACATATATATATATCCTTGCCCAAAGATGGAGTAACAAGCATCGAAGTTATTGAGTTTGATGTAAAGTTTGAGCAAACTCTGTTCAGAACTAAATCTGAATCTTGTTTGAATGAGGTCATATTTGAAAAGAAGAGGTTCCAAGATTTAATTTTAGCTGCCTCTACCAAACCTCTTGTGATCCACACTCAAAACCAAGAACCACTTCAAGTCCTCACAGTAGCCATGGCAACTAGGTTTTCCCCCCTTGTACTCCCTGCTCAGTTACATGATTTGCCCCGGGAGTATAATCTAAGGATCAAATTGTATGATATTGAAGGATATGTGTCAGCTCAAAATCATCTAGACTGGTTTAACGATTTCATAGACTTGGAAGAAGTACACTTTGAGGATGCAAAGATGAGATTGTTTGCACAAAGTCTTGCGAGAGAAGTGATAAAGTGGTTCAGAGCGCTCCCAACAGCTAGTATCGTAGATTTTGAGGCCTTTGAAACCAGTTTTCTCACCAAGTGGGGTGATAAGAAAAAACCCCTTCAATTGTTGACTCAGTATAACAACATGAAGAGGTCCCCTAATGAAACAGTTACCTCTGTCGTTTGTTTATCAGTCGAACAAATTTACAGAGTGCTAACATGAACAACACAAATTTACCTCCTCTAGAGAGTAGTTTGTTGACCCAAACAAGGATTCTCTATTCAACTTTTTTCACCATCCAAGCCTAGTTCGCAAATCTATAACTGTCAGGATTTAAGTGGAATCCTAATTATTTAAACCCGGAATCCAAAGATTTAACTTGAAAAGGGAGATAAAGTATGTTGGCCCTTGAAACTAGCTCAGGGAGAGAACTGACATAAAGACAAGAGTTTTGAGAGCTGATACACATACTAGTAGCTTTAGATAATAGATCAAGAATGTCCCTTATCACCTCCAAGTTGGATTTTGAGCCTTTCATCATGCACTGGATGACGTTAACAAGCAAGAGGTGAGATATTGTATCACGAGGGGAAACTTTAATTCCTTTTAGAGAACCAGACCTCATGGCTTCTTCAATAAGCTTACTAAGAGCCTCTGCCACACTAAGGAAAAGGAACAGGGAGAGGCGACACCCTTGTATTAGCCCTCGAGAAGCCTTGAAAAACCCAAAGGGAGCTCCATTGATTAGAACAACAAAGAACATAGACTAGGCATAACCAAGAATCCAATTGACCATGGGTACAGCCATTCCCATTTTTATCAAAACCAGGAGGGAGAAAATTCAATTCGAATCAATCATATGCTTTTGATAAATCAATTTTGAGGATAACTACCTAAATAGTTGAATTCTTGATAGAGTGCATCACTTCTTGGGCTACAACAATGACATCATGTATTTGTATGTTCTTTAAGAATATGAATTGTTCTCCTGAGATAATTTCGCTTAACCTGGGTTTTAGTCTTCGGGTGATTACTTTGGCAATAATATTATAGACTACATTGCAACAAGAGATTGGAATGAAGTCCCCAAAAGTATTATTGTCCTATTTTTAGGAACAAGGGTTGTGAATGTAGAATTGAAAGAGACCAGCACCTTCCTCGATTGTTGGGATTCCCCAACTGCCAGTAGAAGGTCTTTTTTAATTAGGTCATAAAATCCAATGAAAAACTCAACAATAAACCTGTCAGGCCCTAGACTCTTCCCTTTCTGCATCGAGAAGAGGGATGCATGAACCTTTGCTTCAGAGACCTCCTCATCGAGAGTTAGATTCATGTCCTTAGTAAAAACCCATGAGAATTTGGAGGCTACTTGAATAATGTCTTGGATAGGGAAACTTGGGGGTTTTTCAAACATGGACTGAAAATAACTCACACTCGCTTTGACCTTCTCTTGGAAAGAGTGAGCCACTTTCCCATATGGATCCTGAATTTCCTCAAGAGAGACAATCTTGAGACCCGAATTGCTATACTTGAACCTCGTCGGGGACATGCACTGAAACACGGATCAAGGGCAGCCTACTCTGATACCACTAATCTGGATTATTTTCAGCATGAAATGAGAGCGGAGATATAATAAATAAACATACAGAGATAACTCGAATATACAATAATATAACATAAATATATCATATATGAAACCATAAACACAGAGATACAGTAATGCATAATTTCTATTAATGAGCGAAATGTAAAAAACTGTAGAAATATAGAGTGAGAGACTCGCTAGAATGGTGGCAACTTATCTCTGAGAAGAGATGTGAAGGCTACTCAGATTCGCAAGAATATGATTACAATGAGGCTTTAAATACCTTTTTAACATAAAGAAAATCCAAAACCCTAACCCCATAAGATGAAAAGCCAACAGTTTTTTGGACACCGTTTTAGGTAGTTTGGTGTATCAACTTCCCGAGGGTGTAACTTTGGCATGCGATCTTTGTTTGGGGTGCACGATAGCTCGTTGGAAAGGTATCGTCGAGAATATTCATTTTGGGGGATCAATCAAAGCCTTAGGCTATTATTGAGGTGCTTGATCCTGAAACAAATGTCATTTAGGCCCCCAAAATGGCCCCGGAAGTTTAAGAACCAAAAACCTGCTAAAAATAGTAAGTTGCCAGAAGATTGTTTTGTGTCGGTTGGATTAGGTGGGTGGCCACCGATATCCACCTAGATCAATCCTCCCTCCTTAGGAAGCAATGGTCTCCATTGCATTGAGTTCCCAAAGGAGAGGGGAGAGCGATCACTGAATTTGAATCTTGGTGAGTTGCTTGCCTTGCTGGAGATGTTACGTTGCTTGTTTTGTGGAAGGATGTCACAAACCTATTGTTGGCAGGGTTGAATCTGTTCAACCAGTCGGGCTCCATGAGATGACTGTGTGCAGAAGGAATCTTTGCGCTTTGTTGCAATCTTTTTGACTTGGTTATGTTGGATAGAAGGTGCTTGGACCGAGGTTGCAGTGGTTGTAGTGTCTTTCTATTCAACTTTTGAATAGATTGTGAAGAAGCTGAATTTTGTACTATGAGATACTACCTTGCGGAATTGTTTAGGTGGGACATTAGTCGAAACTACCTCTAGTATCCTGTAGAGATGACACCCCAAAGTAACAATGACATTATGGGGTCGAGACTCATAAATAACATGGTTGGATAGATGACCCCCCAGAGTAACAATCACAAACATCTAGCGAGGAAACACCACATAATACCTCATCCTTGAAGGGTTGGATGTCGTATGACAATCGACACTACTGGTTGACACAAAGATCTTGTCCCTGGCGAAGCCACCTGATGTTGTATGGTTAGGGGTGTGGTTTTGTCGACAATCCCAATTGTTTGACAACCTTTGATGAGATGAGGTTCTTCTAGCTTTCGCTATCAACAATAAAATGCAACGGGGTCCCCTTCACCCACATTTGTGAATGAAAAAGGTGATCCCCCTCTTCATGATCTACTGGTTCTTCTAGTTGAATTGTTGTGGTCGCAACAATAGCATTGGGGTCTGCGTAGATGATATGTCTTCTACCAATATTTTCTGAATCAGATTCTAAATCAGGGTTTGGCTCCTTGTCTTTGATCTCAGCCACCAATGACTATTTTTAGCGACATTCATCGGTGTTGTTCCAGGGGGTTTTGTGGAAATCACACCATTTTCTAGTGTCTTTCTACCCTTCTTTTCGTGTGGCTTGGACTAGTTTTCTGAAGGTTGGTTGTTAGGGTTGTCTTTACCATACTTTGGTTGTTGCGTATTTGCAGACCCGAACTCCTGCTTGTTCTGGTGCTTAAATTTCTTCTCGATTTTAAGAACATATCGATAAGCAACACCCAGTGATGAGATGCCCAAAAAAATCCATTTCGGTTAGAATGTATATGTGTAGAGCCCCACGGTATTTCAGAACCAGATGTCGCTCGAAGTCTTTGATACCTAGATTGGTGTGCAAGGTATGGAAGGTATTAGTGAACTCTGACACTACTTGGCCCCTCTCTTGCCGCAGTGTTGTCCATCTCATGTACTGGTCATCGTAGTTGCCAACAGGGTAATATTGCTCCTTGACTGCATCCACAAAAAATACCAACTAGGCTCGACCCCATATATTCCAGACTCCTCTATGGAAATTTTCTCCCAATAATTTTCCCACCAATGTTTGACATGGGGGAGAGCCTTAAGGAGTGTGAAGGTGATCTTTTTCTTGTCGAAGAAATTGTGAATAGAGAAATAACCTTCTAGTAGATTTAACCATTTTTCTAGGGAATCCACATCTATCTATCCTTCAAATATGGGAATATCAAAATTAACTTATACCTTTAAAGGCGAGGTGCCTCCAAAGTGGCCACTTGATGAAGACGTGCATGTTTTTATCGGCAAGCATTGAAGGATGTGGGAAAAATTCTCCATCATTTTGTCCCTTTGTCGTGTGAGAGATTGCTCAAGCAACAAATTAATAGAATTGTCTACTCTGTCGTTTTTATTTTCTTTCTCCATGGAGGGTTTCTTGGGCGTGCGAGAGTGATTGTCCTCAAGAGAGACAAGCTCGAGACCCAACTTGCTATACTCGAACCTAGTCGGGGACATGCACTGAAAAAAACAATAAAGGGCAGCCTGCTCTGATACCATTGATCTGGATTATTTTCAGCATGAAATGAGAGTAGAGATATAATAAATAAACATACAGAGATATCTCGGATATCCAATAATATAACAAAAATATATCAGATATGCAACCATAAACATAGAGATACAATAATACACAATTTCTATTAATGAGTGAAATGTACAACACTGTAGAAATACAAAGTGAGAGACTCACTAGAATGGTGGTAGCTTATCTCTGAGAAGAGATGCGATGGCTACTCACATTCACAAGAATATGATTACAATGAGGCTCTAAAGGCATTTGTAACATAAAGAAAATCCAAAACCCTAACCCTGGAAGATGAAAAGCCAATAGTTTTTTGGACCCCGTTTTAGGTTGTTTGGTGTATCAACTTCCCAAGGGCGTAACTTTGGCATACGATCTTCGTTTGGGGTACACAATAGCTCGTTGGAAAGGTATCGTCAAGGAGATCCATTTTGGGGGATTAATAGAAGCCTTAGGCCATCATTGAGGTGCTTGATACTGAAACAAATTTCATTTAGGCCCTCAAAATGGCCCCAAAAGGTTAGGAACCGAAAACCTGCTAAAAATAGTAAGTTGCCAGAAGACTGTTTTGTGCGAGTTGGAATAGGTGGGTGGCCACAGATATCCACCTGGTTCAATCCCCCCTCATTAGGAAGTAATGGTATCCATTTCATTGAGTTCCCGAGGGAGAGGGGAGAGAGATTGTTGAATCTGAATCTCAGTGAGCTGCCTGCCTTGCCTTGCTTTCCTTGCTTACCTTGCATTTTTGGTGAGTTGCTTTCCTTGGTGAGTTGATTGTTGAATCTGAATATTGGTGAGCTTGGTTTGTGGAAGGATTTCATGAACCTGTTTCTAGCATGGTTGAATCTGTACAACCAATTGGACTACATGAGATGACTGTGTGCAAAAGGAATCTTTACGCTTTGCTACAATCTTGTCGACCTACTTCTGTTGGATAAAAGGAGCTTAGATAGAGGCTACAGTTGTTGTAGTGTCCTTCTATTCAACTTTTGAATAGATTGTGAATAAGTTGAATTTTGTAGTATGATATACTACCTTGCGGCACTATTCAGGTAGGAAAGTAGTCGAAACTACCTCTGGTATCCTGTAGAGATGACCCCCCAGAGTATCAATGACACTACGGGGTCGAGACTCATAAATAGCATGGTGCTTCAACATATATGGTTGGCCTAAGAGAACATCACAAACATCCAATGGGGCAACATAGCATAATACCTCATCCTTGAAGGGTTGGATGTCATATGACAATCGACACTGCTGGCTAACACAAAGATCTTGTCCCTGGTGAAGCCACCCGATGTTGTATGGTTGCAAGTGTGGTGTTGTTGAAAATCTCAAATGTTTGATGACCTCTATTGAGATGAGGTTCTTCTAGATTCCTCTATCAACAATAAAATACAGCGGGGTCCCCTTCACCCACATCTGTGAATGAAAAAGGTGCTCCCCCTCTTCATGATCTACTAGCTCTTTTGGTTGAATTGTTGTGGTCGCGACAATAGCAATGGGGTCTGCGTTGATGATCTGTCTTCTACCCGTATTTTATGAATCAGGGTTCGACTCCTTATCTTTGATCTCAACCACCAATGACTGTTTTGAGTGACATTCATCAGTGTTGTGCCAGGAGATTTTGTGGAAATCACATCATTTTCCAGTGTCCTTCTTTGTTTTTTTGTTACCTTTCTTTTCATGTGGCTTGGACTGGTTTTCTAAAGGTAGGTTGTTAGGATTGTCTTTACCATACTTTGTTTGTTGCATATTTGTAGACCTAAACTCCCGCTTGTTCCGGTGCTTAAATTTCTACTCTATTTTAACAACATATTGATAAGCAACACCTAGTGATGAGATGCCTAGAAAATTCATTTCGGTTATGATGTATCTGTGTAGATCCTCACTGTATTTCAGAACCAGATGTCACTCGGAGTATTTGATACCCAGCTTGGTGCACAAGGTATGGAATGTATTAATGAACTCTGACACTGCTTGGACCCTCTCTTGCTGCAATGTGGTCCATCTCATGTATTGGTCGTCATAGTTGCCAATAGGGTAATATTGTTCCTTGACCGCATCCACAAAAAAATATCAAGTGGGCTCGATCCCATATATTCCAGACTCCTTTGTGGAACTTTTCTCCCAGTAAGTTTCCTACCAATGTTTGACATGGGGGAGAGCCTTAAGGAGTGCGAGGTGATATTTTCCCTGTCGGAGAAATTATGAACATAGAAATAACCTTCTAGCAAATTTAACCATTTTTCTAGGGCATCCGCATCTATCTATCCTTAAAATATGGGAATATAACGTGTACCTTGAAAGATGAGATGTCTCTAAAGTGGTCGCTTGATGAAGACATTCCTGTTGTTATCGGCAGGTGTTGACGAATGTGGGCAAAATTCTCCGTCATTTCACCCCGCTGTCGCGTGAGAGCTTTCTCAAGCAACAGATTAATAGAATCATCTACTCTGTCATTTTTCTTTTATTCCTCCATGGAAGGTTTCTTGGGCGTGTGAGAACGATTGTCCTCGAGAGAGACAAGCTCGAGACCCAACTTGCTATACTCGGACCTTGTCGGGGACATTCACTGAAAAAGAACGATCAAGGGTAGTCGACTTTGATACCACTGATCCAGATTATTTTCTACATGAAATGAGAGTGAAGATATAATAAATAAATGTACAGAGATATCTCATATATCCAATAATATAACATAAATATATCATAGATGCAACCCTAAACACAGAGATACAGTAATACACAATTTCTATTAATGAGCGAAATGTACAAAATTGTAGAAATGCAGAGTGAGAGACTCGCTAGAATGGTGGCAGCTTATCTCTGAAAGAGATAAGATGGCTACTCACATTCGCAAAAAGATGATTACAATGAGGCTATAAAGGCCTTTTTAACATAAAGAAAATCCAAAACCCTAACCCCAAAATATGAAAAGCCAACAGTTTTGTGGACCCTGTTTTGGGTAGTTTGGTGTATCAACTTCCTGGGGGAGTAGCTTTGGCATATGATCTCCATTTGGGGTGCATGATAGCTCGTTTGAAAGGTATCGTCAAGTAGATTCATTTTGGGGGTTCAATCAGAGCCTTAGGCTATATTTGAGGTGTTTGATCCTGACAAAGAAAAAAAAAAACACAACATTTAGGCCCTCAAAATGGCCCCGAAAGTTTAGGAACCAAAAACCTGCTAAGAATAGTAAGTTTCCAGAAGACTATTTTGTGTCAGTAGGAATAGGTGGGTGGCCACCAATATCCACCTGGAAAAATCCTCCCTCCTTAGGAAGTAATGGTATCCATTGCATTGAGTTCCCGGGGGAGAGGGGAGAGTGATTGTTGAATCTGAATCTTGGTGAGTTGCTTGCCTTACTGGAGACATTACGCTCCTTGGTTTGTGGAAGGATATCATGAACCTATTGTTGGCGAGGTTGAATCTGGTCAACCAATCGAGCTACATGAGATGATTGTGTGCATAAAGAATCTTTGTTCTTTTGTTGCAATCTTGTCGATCTGCTTCTGTTGGATAGAAGGTGCTTGGACCGAGGCTGCAATGGTTGTAGTGTCCTTTTGTTCACCTTTTGAACAGATTGTGAAGAAGCCAAATTCTGTAGTATGAGATACTACCTTACGACATTGTTTAGGTGGGACAATAGTTGGAACTACCTCTGGTATCATGTAGATATGATCCCCCAGAGTAACAATGACACTACATGGTCAAGACTCATAAATAGCATGTCGCTTCCACGTGTATGGTTGCCCCAAAAGAACATCATAGACATCCAGAGGGGAAACATCACATAATACCTCATCTTTGAAGGCTTGGATGTCATATGACAATCGACACTACTAGCTGACACGAAGATCTTGTCCCTGGCGAAGCCACCTGATGTTGTATGGATGTGGGTGTGGTGTTGTCGACAATCCCAACTGTTTGATGACCTCTGCTGAGATGAGGTTCTTCTGGCTTCTGCTATCAACAATAAAATGCAGTGGGGTCTCTTTCACCCACATCTGTGAATGAAAAAGGCGCTCCCCCTCTTCAGGATTTCTTGGTTCTTCTGGTTGAATTGTTGTGGTCACGACAATAGTAGTGGGGTCTGCATCGATGATCTGTCTTCTACCAGTATTTTCTAAATCAGATTTCTAATCAGGGTTTGGCTCCTTGTCTTTGATCTCAGCCACCAATGACTATTTTGAGTGACATTCATCAGTTTTGTGCCAGGGGATTTTGTGGAAATCACACCATTTTCCATTGTCTTCTTCGTCTTTCCATTGCCCTTCTTTTCCCGTGGCTTGGACTGGTTTTCCAAAGGTTGGTTGTTAGGGATGTATTTACCATAATTTGGTTGTTGCGTATTTGCAGAACCAAACTCCCACTTGTTCTGGTGCTTAAATTTCTGCTCAATTTTAACAGCATATCGATAAACAACACCCAGTGATGAGATGTCCAGAAAATCCATTTCGGTTTGGTTGTATCTATGTAGAGCCCCACGATATTTTAGAACCAATTTTCGCTTGTAGTCTTTGATACCCAGTGTTGTGTTGGTTTTGTCACATGGGTGAGAAAAAACACAACACTTGCATGCTTAGTTAAGTCAACTAAACAATAAAGAAGTTTGTGAGTTTATTAGATAACCAAATACACATGAAAACAAGGAAATAAAACTAAAAACAACTAAGAAATAAATGTTAGAGAAGCTTGAAAGAACTAGAACCATGAAAAGTGAAAAATGAGAAATATATAGCTACCAATGGATCAATATATTGATAAGCTAAACACCATAGAGAAAGGCAGGGACTTATGAGTCCCCTCTTTCTCCTTGGGAGGGCTCTTGAGTTCCCTAATAGAGAGTTCTTCTCTTCATGTAATGTCAAGTGACAATGGTGAAGAAATACAATGCCAATTCCCTCAAGAGGTGAGTGGAATGGCCCTTGCAATGGTGCTTGAATGATTAAAAGAGAAAAGAGGATTCTCAAAGAAGAATTCTTGCAGCATAACAATACCTTGAAGTTCTTATTTTTCTAGCACACCCATGGCACATATTTATAGCATCCATTCATGGCAAGATATAATTGGTTCATATTGTGAACAAGGGGCCTTTTAGAGCACTCTCTAGCCCTTGACCAGTCTCCAAGTTAGATTTCGCTCAGATATGAGTGTCAAATCATGTTAGGGGTCGGACTAGAAGTGGTTGAGAGGCTAACACGATTCATAAATGCGTCGTTCATGGAACTGTGTGGATTTTCTTGTAGAAAGTCATGCGTCTTGCGCACAGTGTGCACTAAGGGTTGTGTTAGCCTGCGCATTGTGCACATGCTTCCTTTGGTGAATTTGCACACTTTGATTTTTGAACCAAGTATATAGTTTTTTTTCCTTTTGATGGATTTTGGTGTTGTAGGTGGACTAATTGTTGCTGACATTGATGTCTTTCTTCAACCATTGTGTGCAATGTTGCGGAAGATTTTTCAGTGATAACAAATGCCCCCTGATGTGTCAGGTTAGGAGCATATGTATAGCCGAAAGAACTGAGCATATGTATAGGTTAGGTCATCTCGCCATTTTTGCAATAATTGTTTTTCTACAATGATTCATACTGTGAAATTGGGAGGACGTTGAGGAAACATGTCCAAGTAGTTGTGATACAAATTTCAGAT
This sequence comes from Picea sitchensis, assembly GCA_010110895.2. Lineage (NCBI taxonomy): Eukaryota > Viridiplantae > Streptophyta > Pinopsida > Pinales > Pinaceae > Picea > Picea sitchensis. Next base: position 17,512 of record SNQJ01S0000021.1, read on the forward strand.
TGTGGGTCGTTGTATTTTTGGAGTTACACTCCGTGGAAAATAGGGTTTGTGGCTAGTCCTGAAACTAGTCTAAAACAAGTGTTTCGGGTAAAAACGTCATAACTTCTTCATAATAGATCCAAATTCAATAAGACCAAATGTATTGGTTAGAGTACAGTCTGCAATATTTTTTATACAATTTTCAGATCCATACAACAAATATTATGTGCAAGGAACGCTCTACAAGTTCGCTCTCTAGAATAAGATAGAATTCAATAAGGTATGTCATTTTTTCTATAACTCCTTTTCTGAGAGGATCCAAGTAGTGAAACCTCGAGGAATTGCATAAAAGACACTGAAGAAAATTGTGTACTATTTTCATATCTTTATTCATTACATGTACATATTTATGATTATTGCAAGTTAGGGTTGTTGAATAATCCAAAATTAGTCATGTGAGACTAAAGTAAAGTTTGATGAAAATGCTAGTCTCTTGTTGTTAAAGTTAAGGAAGGTTTGCAAGTATGTGATCATATACACTAGGTATATTACAAAGTTACAAATCAGATTTGGATGATGAAATTGATGAGGGATTTTGGTTGAGGTACATGTTTGGTACAGGGTAGTTGATGAGTTGACACATACATGAGGTGTATAGTTGATGATGTTGGTACATTTTGATGAGTCATAATTTATGTGTATTTGATGCATGATCGGTGTATATTTGGTGCATGGTTGATGCATTCATTGATGGTACAGGTTGAGGTACAGTTTGGTGCATGGTTGATGCATTCATTGATGGTACAGGTTGAGGTACAGTTTGGTGCATGGTTGATGCACTTGTTTATGGTATAGGTTGATTACAGGTTGTTTGGTACAGGTTGTTACAGGTTGGTTGGTTGCAGGTCAGTTGGTTGCAGGTCAGTGGTACAGGTTGTTATAGTGGTATATATCAAAGTGATAGTGTGACAGTGGTTCCATCATTCTACTTCTACATCAGAGTGGTTGGACGGGGAAAGGGCAGGTGGTTGTAACCACCTTCCGGTTGTATTCGGAGAACATAGGGGGTTGTAGCCTCCTTCTGGTTGTAGCCAGAGAATTGGGGAGTTGGAGCTTCCCTAAGGTTGTAGCCTGAGAAACTAGGGGGGTGGATCATCCTTCTAGTTGCAACTGGAAAACAAAGGAAGTTGGTGCTTCCAATGAATGTAATTCCTAAAGACATATAAGAAAAAACATTATGTGGTTTTCTACCGCTTTGGGTTTCCACGTAAAAACACTGGTGTACTATGTATGTGTATGATTGCTCATTTGTTCATTGTTTATTTACTCTGTAACTATTGGATGATAATTCTACATTGATATAACACTTGCATTTTATGGATTAGATTGCCTTATTACTGATTCACCCCCCCCTCTCAGTAATCCAACAATTGGTATCAGAGCTAGGTTCCTTCAGAAATCAGTTTAACCACTGAAAGGTAGATCATGGAGAGAAACAACATCTATAAAAATGGAATACCACAGTTTGATGGACAGAAGTATGCATTTTGGAGCAGAATGATGAAAACATATATACAAGCACATGGATTTGAAATTTGGAAATCAGTTGTAGATGGATACAAAGAACCAACAGTTCCGCTGACAAATGAAAGAGCAATAAAACTCGAGCAAAATAATTCCAATGCCACAAATGAAATTCGAAATGGTCTTTGTGAATCAGTATACACCAAGGTTATACATTGTAAATTCACTAAAGATATTTGGGACAAGCTTCAAAATATTTATGAAGGAGATTCAACAGTCAAAGCATCAAAGCTTCAAACTTACAAAGGTCAGTTCGAACAACTAAAGATGAAGGAAGATGAGAATATTGCAACTTACTTCTTACAAGTCAATGAAATAGTAAATGTAATCATAGGATTGGGAGAAGAAATTAAAGAACCTGTAATTGTTCAAAAGGTATTAAGATCTCTTCCTATAAGATTTGATCCTAAGATATAATAATAATAATAATCTATTTTTAAGGTCATGGCCAAGCCAACACACCAAATTGGTGTATGAGACCCCCTTGTTTGTGGGACAAGGGACCCCCCTCCACCCATTGATTTAACTGGTAAATTCTACGAAGGTATACATACCCTAACCCCCCTATGGATTTGAACCTGTGACCTCTTAAGAGGAAACACATGTTCTTAACCATTAGGCCCACTCATCACTAGAAGAAAGCGCAAATCTAGACTCAATAAGCATGGACGAACTACATGGAATCTTCATAGCATTTGAAATGAGAACTGAACAGGAAAATCCATATATAAAAGAAGCAGCTTCCAAAGCATCAAAAAGGTTAAAGCAAAAAGAAAAAGAGCATAGAAGCAACAGTGACATCTTGGAAGATGATGAAGAAATGG
>SNQJ01S0000021.1:19908-45839 GCA_010110895.2 Picea sitchensis
CAGCGTGGTGCCTTTTACCCACATTTGTGAATGGAAGAGGCGCTCTCCTTCTTTTGGCTCGTCTAGTTCACCAGGCTAGAGCTTGGTGGTAGCAACGGTGGCACTGGGTTCCGCATCAATGATCCATCTTCCCCTTTTTGGTTCTGGCTTAGAGTCAGAATCTATTATGCCAAGGGCTCTTATGGAAGTCGCACCACTAGTAGATTCAACCACTTGTCTACAACATCTGCATCTATCTGACCTTCAAATATAGGAATATCGAAGTTTATTTGTACCTTGAAGGGGGTGGCGCCTCCGTTCGAAGAAGATGTGTCGTCTGTTGGTAGTCGTCGAAGGATTTGTGCGAAACTATCCATCATCTCGTTCCTCTGTTGCGTGAGGGCTTCCTCAATCAACAGTTTGAAAGGATCTCTTGTCCTGTCATCTTTCTTTTCTTCTGCCATGAGAGGTAGCTTGGGCGTGCGAGAGCTTTTGTCCTCAAGAGAAACAAGCTCAAGACCCAACTCTTTGTACTCTGACCTCGTTGGGGACATGCATTAAGACGACAAGGAGCAGACCACTTTGATACCACTGATCCGGATTTTATGAGCAGAACGAAATGAATACAGATTATTAAAATATTCTTAGCACAAAATAACAAACATACAGTAAAATTGGTTTTCTATTCAATAATGAAATAAGCTGAAACTGTAAAATGCAGCGGAAACAAGCTTGCTGGAATGGTGGTGGCTTATCTCTAAGAAGAGATGTGACGGCTGCACTCATTCGCAAGAAGAAAATTACAATGAGGCTATGAAGGCCTTTTTACAATAAACAAGAATGCCAAAAACCCTAGACATCCAAAAACCTAAACCTAGGAGATGAAGCGCCAAAAGTCATGTGGGCCCCGTTTGGGTAAGTTAGTACATCAACTTCCCGAGGTTGTAACGTTTGCATACGATCTCCGTTTTAGGCGTGTGATAGTCCATTGGAAAGGTATCGTCGAGGAGATTCAATTTGGGGGCTCAATTATGCCTCTGGATATCATTGAGGAGCTCAATCCTGAAAATCCTTCATTTAGACCCTCAAAATGGCCCCGAATGTTAAAACTGCTAAAAATAGTAAATTGTCAAAATTGTCAGAAAACTGTTTTGAGCCAGTTGGAAAAGGTGGGTGGCCACCGATATCCATCTGGATCAAGTGGTGAGTATAATGTCCATACTCACTACATAGAGCGCAAGGGAAGTTAGTTATAAGGTTATTGTTCTTCCCTTGTCATGGTTGATTGTTATTGTTTCCCCCTTGGGGGTTTTGGTTGCCTTGATTCTGGTTGCCCCCAGCAGGATGGTTTTGTTGGGGGTTATTTCCTCCTGGTCTCAGGTTGTTATTATTTCAGTTTTTTCCTTTCTTCTTGGCATTATTCGACTAATGGGCTGGATTTTTCATATTCAAATGTTCAAAAGCATGAACTTGTTGAATGGGAGAAGGATGAACAAAGTTAACGTCGGCATGTGGTTGTCCTGGTGGAGGAGCAACCGTTTGGGGAGGACCAGGAAATGGAAAGTATGGATTGTTTTTTGGAGACGATCCATATGGAATATAGGAAGTTGAGGTACTTCCATCACTATTAGGGTCATATGTGTGAGTTGGGGGTGGACCCACACTTGATTGAGAGACCGAATCATCTGGGGTACCGGTGGAGGTCCCCCCAACGGTTGAGGGGGAACAACATGATATGACTATTGGTGAGTGGGGAGAGGGTAATAAGATGTCCCTCCATATGATTGTGGCTATTGATTTGCACCATAAGTGGGTGACAGGTGGTCGTGAGGGTTGTGGTGTGTCATAGAACCAATCAACCCATCCACAACATGGGACATCCCAGGTTTGTCCTGGCCAAGTGGTATGGGTCTTGGTGGATCAGGAAATACTGTGTACAAGTAACTTGACTAGGCATATATGAGGTCGAACTATTGGGCCTTGTTGATGGCTTCCTCCTCTAACTGAGGAAAAGTGGATGCTACATCTTTGGCAATGACAAAGATGAGCGATTTAAGATACCAATTGAGGCGTTGTTATTTGGTGGTTTCTGCTTTACACAAACTACATCGTCGATGCCATTCATGGATGTGGTCGGCGATATGGACAATGGTGGTTTGTTTGAACTCAGAGAGAAGTTCTAAGCCAATATCATGATGAACTAATAGTTGTAAAAAGGACAAAAAGGCCTTGGCCAATGATTCAAAGGTCACATGAGACCCTGATTTTTTGTCCACATACCATTTGGTTGATGAACCAATGAGAGTTCTTTGAAATAACCTCAAGCGGATGGAATCATCCATGACATTATTTGAAGAGCACCATAAGTGGAAGTTCATAATATGGTTGGTGGGATCTTCTCGTGGTTTTCCTTCAAACTTTGGAATATCTAAAGGCAACTTGGTAGGCATATTGGGCCAAGTGGCGTCATGCAAAATGGGATCATTCATGAGTTTGTTTAAATCAAGAATGTTGAGGGATGCCAAGTATGGCATGGGGAGATTTGGCGTAGGATTAGTTCCAACCATTGTGTGTGTAGGTAATGGACCTGTCCCTTGAGAGGGATTGGGTGGGTTTGTACTTCTTCCTTGAGAAGAAGTTTGACTCCCGCCTCCTTGTGAAGGAGAACCAATAGATGGTTTGCCTTGGGTATTTGACCCAAGCAAAGTGGAACCAAGTAAAGCTTATTCCAAAACAATAACACTCACAGGGGTGTGAGATGCTTGAGTCGGTGAGACTAGGGACTCATCCTGGAATAGGAGGGAGATTCTGCAAGCATCTCGAATGACAAGGATTATGTGGTTCCCCTGTGGTTCTGATTAGCAAAGTGAATGTGTGCAAATGGTGACAAGAAAGAAATAAATGAACAAGAGCTTTTGACCTTCATAAAATAGTATAACTCACAATTGCATGTAATCAAATGAAAATCATACATAAATCCACTGTAAATAAACAAGCATGTGGATAGGTGGATTTTGTTCGCATGGGGGAACAAAAAATGCTCGTGTCCTAAAAGACCTATCGTCCTTCCTCTCAATTTAGCATTGGGCCTTCCAATAGCACTCAATAGTGGGGTCTAAAGCCACTGAAAGAGGAACTAGTGAAGGTTGAAGTAATCAATTATAATAAGGGGTAGAGGGTGCATATCCCGAAAGAGCTGGCGATATTTCTGGTAAGGTGGTTCGTATTCCAAAGTTGTGAATCACATTGACGAGAGAACATATGATCATATTTCATTGAAGTGAACCTTCACAAATCACCTGGAAACCCCCCCCCCAAAAAACCCCTTGGGTGGCCCAAGCCCTCCTGGCCCATCTCTTTATCGTGCCCTCAGATCTTCAAGGGGTGACCTTACTCAATATGGATAGAGCACGAAGCAAGCAACCTACCTCTATCTACGTGCTTTATTTTTACCTATTTCCAGCCCCCTCTTACTTAAATTAATATGTTGCTCACATTCTTAAAACTAACGAAACCTACCTCCTACCCTATAAGTATTTTTTATTAGCTTTCAAAACTCGTCGTCCAACGAGCAAGGTACAAGCAAGTGACCCAGAGGTGAGTGTATTTGATGCTTAATAACCACACAAAATATGATCAAGGTGTGATTGCAGCCCACAATCGCCACTTGGGTGGATATCCTATGTTTGGCCACTAAGTACCTCGGTCAAAGTGCGGCATTTAGATTTTTGGCCTAAGAAATGGGTCGCGGGATGGATGCCCTCACAAGAGTTGGGTGACTCAAGGAGGGATGCGCAAAACAATTGAACCTCGACCTTCGACCCTTCACGGGTATCTCCCTGCCTTATGGCATAAGAACACTTGACTTGGAGGATTTGAAAGATCTCTATTCTCAACTTCTATTGTTTCAAAATGTGAGAACCTGATAACGGGGGGTTCTTTGGATGCCTACCCCCGAGATCCTACCTAGACTAAAAAAAATATTTTGGCACCTCTTGTGGAGGAAAATTTAGTGCGTTCTTAGAATTTTTTTAGATGTGGTGGGTTGAGATATTGGGGTTATGGACCAATTGCATTTGAATTAAATTGGTGTGGATGATTTCTAAAGAAGTAGTCGGATCTTTCGGAATTCCTTTGAAGAAAACCTACTTCGACCTCCACTATTCTAATAGAAATTGTGTGTGTGAAGAGTGGCTTTGTGTGCAAGAAAGTGAAAAAGTGTGCAAAATATTTTAATAAGTTAAGTGTGAGATTGCAGCATGTGGACTTTTTGTGGTCCTTACAAATCTTATTACCTAGCTTACTATGTTTCTTTGGTACGACCTTGCGGAATATTTAAAGCCCTAAAGAACTAGCAATGTGGACATATGGGTCCTTACAAATCCTTTAAACTCCCTAGAATGTTGTCTATGCTAAGAAAGCTTTTGAAACTATCCTAGGATTGTAGACATGTGGACATGTATGGGCCCGTTTCTTTTAAACTTTCCTAGAGTGTTTGTCTAAACTAAGAAAACATTTAGAAACTATCCTAAGATTGCAAACATGTGGGCATGTATGGACCCTTACAAAGATTTAAGATGATTTCCAAAACTAAGAGGAACCCTAGGGGGGCCTTGTCGTCTCCTAAATGATTTTTTAGGGGAGATGAAACATCATTTCAACCACCTTTTCTGATTCCCGAGATCAAACTAGGGTGTGGGGGAAGATCATACTTGATGGTTAAAATTGATTTCTAGTCCCAAATTAATTGATTGTGTTTGAAAAGAAAATAACTTCAACTCAAAATTTTAAATGCCAAATGAGCCATCCATGTGGCAATAAAGAAAAAGAGAAGAATAGTGAATCTTTTTACCCCTATGTGTTTATGTTAGCTAACCTTTTGTAACACACCCGACCCCTAGATGCTCTTTTAAGGGGTGGGGCATCATTTTTCGTTTTCCTTCACTATCTCGAATCTTAGATCCTGGATTTCGATCACGTCCTTCTCGTCCATCACTACCCAATCACTACCTTCATGCTCAACACTGAGCTCTAGGTTGGACTTAATCTTCCTCTATAATATTAGCGCTTCGACACTTCGACGCCTTTGCCCTTCAGGACTTCACTCTCCAATTTCCCCGAAGTGATAGATCTGACACCACGTGTCCACATAATCAATGACTAGGATTTAGCTTCTTGCCTTTGGAGCTTCGGACGACTTTCGGTCGACACTCCACTTCCTACTTAGCTTTTCCCTGAAATCCACAATCTGGTGACGTGTGTCCTTCCCAGATCAACGGTCACGATGGGCTTCGCTAATTCGGTCTTCGGGAGTTTTGCACACTCTGTCCTCACTTTTCTCTTGTCCTGAAGCGAACAACGTCGAGCTGACCTCGACATAGATCTAACGGTCTGAGGGTGTCCATGTAACCCCGAAGATATATGGCTCGTAACTTCCGCTCAAGGGTCCCATGGGTCCCATTGTTGTGCCACTCTGAGAGGGACACCTAGCACCGTCCTCACTCAACACATGGGCCCCCACATGATCTCAACATAATACACGCATCCCCACGATCGAACGGTCAAGAGGGATCCCGAAGGATCCTTAGATCCATGGTCCACATTACTTCACGAATTTGGCCTTCGGGGGTTTTGGTGTCACCAAACCTCTATCCTCCTGAAGTGGCCAACGTCGGGGTGACTATATCGTAGATCTGACGGTCGGGATAGTTCCCGGGCATTCTCCGATCTACGACCTAGATTAAATTTGTGACTTCGGGACTTCGGGGGATTCACCTCTTGTACGACGAATATGCCTGATTCGTCACACCCACGAAGTCCGAAGGGCTCGGAGGGTTAATGCATGCATTCCTTCTCAAGATCCAACGATTGTGAAGAACTTTGGCTCCTCCTGAACTAATCTCATTTGTTCGTCTTCCAAACGAAAGGATCTTCCCTTTTGATACTTGAATCTCGTTATCCTTCCTGAGCTTCGTCAACTCTGAAATATTTAGGCACTTTGCATTATTTCTCTTGAACTTAACACTTAGAAGAATCTTTCGCGCACCCCTTGTGTTCATTCATCAACTCTAGAACTTAAGAGGTTCTTAGTCTTTGCCCACCTCGCAAGGACTTTGTGCATACATGCACTACCTCTCCCGAGCTTAACAGATGCCTTCCTCTAGGAGACTCAGAATGACTAGGAGTGTCAACATGTACACGTGAAACTGTGCCCAAGGTCGACGAACTCACATTTCATTGCTCTAACTTAAGCCACCACAGGGCTCAAGCATTTACGAGTACAAGTCATGTCCGAACCATATAATTTCTTACTTTCCTAAATACATAATCAAGCAAAAATAAAAAGGACACGGTCTAACCATCAAGCACACATACACATCCCTCAACATTCACAGGGTATCCAAGTTTATTTCATAGTTACAGCTCAATTTACACAAAGTATGAGTATACTTATCTTTACAGGTTGCAGCCAACTCACTAACTGTGGGCGTTCGCCTTTCCACCCAACCATAGTCTCAGAGGCATTCATTCTTAGCGCTCTGGCCACTCCCATGCCAAGCCATGATATCACCAGGGAATTTATGCCAATTCTCAACGATCCTTTCTCTTTCACATCTTCTGTGAGGTTTATCAAATGCTTCCTCAACATCAAGCTCGCGACCTTCTGCTCAGGTCTTGTTCTCTACATACTCTTAGAGATTTCTCCCTTTGTCATGACCTCGACGAGGTTTATCAGATGCTTCCTCAACATTAGGCTCGCGACCTTCTATTTGTTCTAAGCTGGAGAGATCCTTGCATTCTCCACTCTTCTCTTTATTCCCTTACATGCCTTGCATGCACATCCCTCCTATCTTGTTCCTTCTGTCAAAAGGAAAACTCGAGTCAGTCTAGGTCTGCAGGACCCTGTGGTACTTCAGGCTAACATTCTTCAGCAAGACCATGCTTCCATTCATGGGGTTGGTTGATGGTTCAACCGTCGATCCTTTCTTCATTAACTGATTCCTTCTTGGGAAATTTGGGTTCATTAGATATAATGAACCCTCTCTTATAGTTTTCACATTCTTTCCTCTAGTGATATCATGGCCAGTACTTCCAAGGCTTCACCCCCACAATTAGTTGCTTGGATATTCAAACAATAATATATTTACATTGTTCCCATGCCATAGCATGGTGATTATGATTAATGATTAATTATAAGCTGGGGGAAACAGGGGTGTTACACCTTTCTTGCGGGAAATAACTCTAAGTGAAGTGTAGTTTCTTTACAAAGCGCAGGAAATTAAAATATGAAGGATAGGGGCCCTCAAACCATTCATAAAAACCCTTACAATTTGAAAAAACTGAACTTATGCACGAGCTAAAATTCTGACAGGCGCACAAAGGGCGCAAAGGAATGAAGTTTGTCACACGCACAGTGCGCACAATGCATGTTTGTGGGCCTTGAAAGCCGCACACTTCTTGTCACGCATCAAGAAAGAAATTTCCAAGTGAAATAGTCTTGCCTTGGCTCTAAATTTTGACTTTGGAAGGTTGGGTTAGGCCGATTTTGGTACATGCATATCAAAACAATAAAAAAGAAGTGCTCTCAAGACTTAAATAGGGAAGAATTTGATACCGATCCCCATTATGGTCACCACCAATCCATTATGTTGGTTTTGTCACATGGGTGATCAAAAACACAACACTTGCATGCTTAGTTAAGTCAGCTAAACAAGACAGAAGTTTGTGAGTTGATTAGATAACCAAATTCACATGAAAACAAGGAAATAAAACTAAAAACAACTAAGAAATAATTGTTAGAGAATCTTGAAAGAACTAGAACCATGAAAATTGAAAAATGACCAATATATAGCTACCAATGGATCAATATATTGATAACATCGTAGATAAATGCATGGACTTATGAGTCCCCTCTTCCTCCTTGGGAGGTCTCTTGAGTTCCCTAATATAGAACTCTTCTCTTCATGCAATGGCAAGTGACAATGGTGAAGCAATACAATGTCAATTCCCTCAAGAGGTGAGTGGAATGGCCCTTGCAATGGTGCTTGAATGATTCAAAGAGAAAAGAGGATTCTCAAAGAAGAATTCTTGTAGCATAAAAATCCATTGAATTTCTTATTTTTATAGCACACCCATGGCACATATTTATAACATCCATTCATGGCAATATATAATTGGTTCATAGTGTGAACAAGGGGCCTTTTAGGGCACTCTCTATCCCTTGACGAGCGTCCAAGCTAGATTTTGCTCAGATATGAGTGTCAAATCGTGTTGGGGGTCGGACTAGAAGTGGTTGAGAGGCCGACAAGATTCATAAATGCGTTGTTCATGGAAGTGCACGGATTTTCTTGTAGACAGTCGTGCATCTTGCACATAGTGCACGTTGAGGGCTGTGTTAGCCTCCACATTCTACGCGCACTTCCTTTGGTGAATTTGCGCACTTTGATTTTTGAACCAAGTATATAGTTTTTTTCCTTTTCATGGATTTTGGTGTTGTAGGTGGACTAATTGTTGTTGGCATTGATGTCTTTCTTCAACCTTTATGTGCAATGCTGCGAAAAAAAATTCAATGATAACACCCAACATGGTGAGCAAGGTATGGAAGGTATTAGTGAACTCTGACATTGCTTGGCCCCTCTCTTACCGCAGTGTGGTCCATCTCATGTACTGGTCGTCATAGTTGCCAACAAGGTAATATTGTTCCTTGACTGCATCCACAAAATAATCCCAAGTGGGCTCGAACCCATATATTCCAGACTCCTCTATGGAACTTTGCTCCCAGTAAGTTTCCCACCAATGTTTGACATGGGGGAGAGCCTTAAGGAGTGCGAAGGTGATCTTTTCCCTGTCGGATAAATTATGAACAAAGAAATGACCTTCTAGCAATTTATCCATTTTTCTAGGGCATCTGCATCTATTTGTCCTTCAAATATGGGAATATCAAAATTAACTTGTACCTTGAAAGGCGAGGTGCCTCCAAAGTGGTCGATTGATGAATACGCACATGTTTTTATAAGCAGGCGTTGAAGGATGTGGAAAAAATTCTCCATCATTTCGTCCCTCTATCGCTTGAGAGCTTGCTCAAGCAACAGATTAATAGAATCATATGCTTTGTCGTTTTTTCTTTCCTTCTGCCATGGAGGGTTTCTTGGGCGTGCGAGAGCGATTATCCTCAAGAGAGACAATCTCGAGACCCAACTTGCTATACTTGAACCTCATCGAGGACATGCATTGAAAAAAACGATCAAAGGGAGCCTGCTCTGATACCATTGATCCAGATTATTTTCTACACGAAATGAGAGCGGAGATATAATAAAGAAATGTACAGAGAAATCTTGGATATCCAATAATATAAAAGAAATATATTAGATATGCAACCATAAACACAACGATACAATAATACACAATTTTTATTAATGAGTGAAATGTACAAAACTGTAGAAATACAGAGTGAGAGACTCGCTAGAATGGTGGAAGCTTATCTCTGAGAAGAGATGTGAACATGAATGGTGGAAGCTTATCTCTCAGAAGAGATGCACGCTATTAACACATAAGATTGATCATGTAAAGGAGGATTATGGTTTTCAGAGCCTACAAATTAGCCATTTATCCAAGGGTTATGTCATACCATCAACTAACAAACTCCTCAAAGTGTGCAAGATATATTTGAGTTAGTGTCAAGGAACGCAACTAGTTGAGGAGAAGAATTGTAGCTTGGATAGGTTGCAGAAACTCACATTCAAACTTATCAACATCCACAAAATCCTTAGGACCATTAGGTACTCCATGAGGGTTTTCATCCTGTTTGAAGGTTGATAAAGTGGTTTTGGATGTTTTTTCCTTTTGGCGCTGCGAAGTGGCAGACAGGGGCACTGTGAACTCATTTCATGTTGCAACTGCTTCTAAACATTTGATCATAACTCCAAAACGGTGATGTGGGTTTTCCTGAAATTCATTGTGGAGGATAATGATAATGGCATTGACTTGCACACCAAATTTCAACCTAACCTAGTTTCTAATTCGAGAGATATAATTAAAACACCAGTGCACTGCAAACCGACGCTGCAAACTCTATGTTTTGCATAGTTGTTGGATATTCACCTTGTTTGGAGGTTGCCACCTGTCAAGGAAGGTTCGAATGGTATCCATGGAGTTAGTTGGACATGAGGGACATGTGTTCTATCTCTAGATCAATCAGGATGACATGTTTCAAAAGACATTTATCATCATAAACAAAATCCCAAAATAATAGGAATTTGTTAGGCTTTTGTTGGAATCTTTTGTAACAAGACTCCTAAATGGAGGAGGATCCTATGTAACTCCTTGGTTTCGACCTCCTTAGGGTAGATAGAGATTATTTACTATAAATGAAAGAGTTTTTTATGAGAAAAGGGTTGGATTCATGATCCAATAGAGGAGAGAGCTGGAGGAGCAGTTTAGTTGCTCATTTGTAAGCCTGAGGGCCTGTTTGTAATGATATTTTCTGCCATTAAAGATTCTTGAGAGCTGTTATCAGATTGTCTTCTATGTTTTTCCATTTCTTTGTTATCTTCTTGCTTGAATATATTGCAAGTTTTGAGGATCATAACTGCCATTGATTGATGGATTCATGAACAATAGAGGATATGTTGTAGCTTGCCCATTAAATCATTGTTCATTGTTTAAGCAAATCTTTATCTGTTGCGGAAAGGATCTTTTTATAATGGATGTTCTTCATTTTGTCATATTCACTATGCTTCTACTCATCATTATATATCCCTTTTGTCTAATATACAATTTGATTGCCTTTGATTTGTAGGATGTTATGACACCATGCCCAATCAAATGCCTCTACAGACATTTTACTTCCCTCTCCCTTTCTTTCCTAGTCTTGTTGATCCACCTACTCAAACCAATTTAATCCATTTATATTCTTATGCGTATTACGCTTGCACTTACATTAGTTTAAGTGTGACTCTTAGTGTTAACAATGGCTACTCAAATTCGCAAGAAGATGATTACAATGAGGCTCTAAAGGCCTTTTTAACATAAAGAAAATCCAAAACCCTAACCCCATAAGATGAAAATCCAATAGTTTTGTTGACCCCGTTTTGGGTAGTTTGGTGTATCAACTTCCTGAGGGCGTCACTTTCACATACGATTTACGTTTGGGGCGCACGATAACTCGTTGGAAAGGTATCGTTGAGAATATTCATTTTGGGGGCTCTATCAAAGCCTTGGGCTATCATTGAGGTGCTTGATCTTGAAGAAAAAAAACATCATTTAGGCCCTCAAAATGGCCCCGAAAGTTTAGGAAACAAAAACCTGCTAAAAATAGTAAGTTTCCGGAAGATTGTTTTGTGCCATTTGGAATAGGTGGGTGGCCACCGATATCCACCTGGATCAATCCTCCTTCCTTGAGATGTAATGGTCTCCATTGCGTTGAGTTCCCAGGGGAGAGGGGAGAGCAGTTGCTTAATCTGAATCTTGGTGAGTTGCTTACCTTGTTGGAGACATTACATTGCTTGGTTTGTGGAAGGATGTCATGAACCTGTTGTTGGAGGGGTTTAATCTGTTCAACCAATCGGGCTACATGATATGACTGTGTGCAAAAAGAATCTTTGTGCTTTGTTGCAATATTGTTGACTTGCTTCTGTTGGATAAAAGGTGCTTGTACTGAGGGTCTAGCGGTTTTAGTGTCCTTATGTTCACCTTTTGAACAGATTGTAAAGAAACAGAATTTTGTAGTATGAGATACTACCTTGCGGCACTGTTTAGGTGTGATAATAGTCTGAAATACCTCTGGTATCATGTAGAGATGACCCCCCAGAGTAACAATGACACTACAGGGTTGAGACCCATAAATAACAAGGTGATTCCACATATATGGTTGGCCCAAGAGAATATCACAGACATCCAGCGGGGAAACATCACATAATACCTCATCCTTGAAGGGATGGATGTCATATGACAATCGACATTGCTGGTTGACACGAAGATCTTGTCCCTCGTGAAGCCACCCGATGTTGTATGGCTACGGGTGTATTGTTGTCGACAATCCCAACTGTTTGACGACCTCTGCTGATATGAGGTTCTTCTGGCTTCTGCTATCAACAATAAAATGCAGTGGGGTCCCCTTCACCCACATCTGCGAATGACAAAGGTGCTCCCCCTCTTCAGGATCTGTTGGTTCTTCTGGTTGAATTATTGCGATTGTGACAATAGCAGTGGGGTCTGCGTCTATGATCTGTCTTCTACCCGTATTTTCTGAGTAGGATTCTGAATCAGGGTTCGATTCCTTGTCTTTGATCTCAACCACCAATCACTATTTTGAGCGACATTCATCGATGTTTTGCCAAGGGATTTTGTGGAAATCACACCATTTTCCAGTGTCCTTCTTCGTCTTTCCATTACCCTTATTTTCATGTGGATTGGACTGGTTTTCTGATGATTGGTTGTTACGTTTGTCTTTACCATACTTTGGTTGTTGCGGATTTGCAAACCTGAAATCCTTCTTGTTCTGGTACTTAAATTTCTACTCGATTTTAACAACATATCACTAAGCAACACCCAGTGATGAGATGTCCAAAAAATCCATTTCGGTTTGGATGTATCTATGTAGAGCCCCACGGTATTTCAGAAACAGATGTCGCTCTGAGTCTTTGATACCCAACTTGGTGCGTAAGGTATGGAAGGTATTAGTGAAATTTGGCACTGCTTGGCCCCTCTCTTGCCGCAGTGTGGTCCATCTCATGTATTGGTTGTCATAGTTGCCAACAGGGTAATATTGTTCCTTGACCGCATCCACAAAATAATCCCAAGTGGGCTCGGCCCCATATATTCCAAACTCCTCTATGGAACTCTTCTCCCAGTAAGTTTCCCACCAATATTTGACATGTGAGAGAGCCTTAAGGAGTGCGAAGGTGATATTTTCCCTATCAGAGAAATTATGAACAGAGAAATTACCTTCTAGCAGATTTAACCATTTTTATAAGGCATCCACATCTATTTGTCCTTCAAATATGGGAATATAAAAATGAACATGTACCTTGAAAGGCGAGGTGCCTCCAAAGTGGCCGATTGATGAAGACACGCCTGTTGTTATAGGCAGGCGTTGAAGGATGTGAGCAAAATTATCCATCATTTCGTCCCTCTGTCACGCGAGAGCTTGCTCAAGCAACATATTAATAAAATCGTCTACTCTGTTGTTTTTATTTTATGTTGCCATTGAGGGTTTCTTGGGCACGCGAGAGCGATAGTCCTCAAGAAAGACAAGCTCGAAACCCAACTTGCTATACTCGGACCTCGTCGGGGACATGCACTAAAAAAACCGATCAAGGGTAGCCTGCTCTAATACCATTGATATAGATTATTTTCTTCACGAAATGAGAGTGGAGATATAATAAATAAATGTACAGAAATATCTCGAATATCCAATAGTATAACAGAAATATATCAGATATGCAACCATAAACACATAGATACAGTAATACACAATTTCTATTAGTGAGCGAAATGTACAAAACTGTAGAAATATAGAGTGAGAGACTCGCTAGAATGGTGGCAGCTTATTTATGAGAAGAGATGTGACGACTACTCACATTCACAAGAAGATGATTACAATGAGGATCTAAAGGCATTTTTAACATAAAGAAAATACAAAACCCCAACCTTAAAAGATGAAAAGCCAACAACTTTGTGCACCCTGTTTTGGGTAGTTTGGTGTATCAACTTTTCGAGGGCATAAATTTGGCATACAATCTCCATTTTGGATGCACGATAGCTCATTGGAAAGGTATTGTCAAGGAGATTCATTTTTGGGGCTCAATTAGAGGCTAAGACTATCATTGAGGTGCTTGATCCTGAAAAAAAAAATGTCATTTAGGCCCTCAAAATGGCCTTAGAAGTTTAGGAATTGAAAATCTTCTAAAAATAGTAAGTTGCCAGAACATTGTTTAGTGCCAGTTGGAATAGGTGGGTGGCCACCAATATACACCTGGATCAATCCTCCCTCCTTAGGAAGCAATGGTCTCCATTGCGTTGATTTCCCGGGGGAGAGGAGAAAGTGATTGCATAATCTGAATCTTGGTGAGTTGCTTGCCTTGATGGAGACATTACCTTGCATAGGTTGTGGAAGGATGTCACGAACATGTTGTTGGCGGGGTTGAATCTGTTCAACCAGTCGGGCTACATGAGATGACTGTGTGTAGAAGGAATCTTTGCGCTTTGCTGGAATCTTGTCTACCTGCTTCTGTTGGATAGAAGGTGCTTGGACTGAGGCTACAGTGGTTGTAGTGTCCTTATGTTCACCTTTTGAACATATTGTGAAGAAGGTGAATTTTGTAGTATGAGATACTACCTTGGGGCATGGTTTAGGTGAGACATAAGTCGAAAATACCTCTGGTATCTTGTAGAGATGACCCCCAAAGTAACAATGACACTACGGGGTAGAGACTCATAAATAATATGGCGCTTCCACATATATGGTTGGCCCAAGAGAACATCAGAGACATCCAGCGGGGCAACATCACATACTACCTCATCCTTGAAGGGTTGGATGTCGTATGACAATCGACACTGCTAGCTAACATGAAGATCTTGTCCCTGGTGAAGCCACTCGATGTTGTATGGTTACGGGTGTGGTGTTGTCAACAATCCCAATTGTTTGAAGACCTCTGCTAAGATGAGGTTCTTATGGCTTTCACTATCAAAAATAAAATGCAGTGGGGTCCCCTTCACCCACATCTATGAATGAAAAAGGCGCTCCCCCTCTTCAGGATCTATTGGTTCTTTTGATTGAATTGTTGTGATCACGACAATAACAGTGGGGTCTGTGTCGATGATCTGTCTTCTACTTGTATTTTCTAAATCAGATTCTGAATCAGGGTTTGACTCCTTGTATTTGATCTCAACCACCAATGACTGTTTTGAGTGACATTCATCGGTGTTTTGCTAGGGGATTTTGTGGAAATCACACCATTTTCCAGTGTCTTTCTTCATCTTTTCGTTACCCTTCTTTTCATGTGGGTTGGACTGGTTTTCTTAAGGTTGGTTGTTAGGGTTGTCTTTACCATACTTTGGTTGTTGCGGATTTGCAGACCCAAACTCCCACTTGTTTTGGTGCTTATATTTATGCTCGATGTTAACAACATATCAATAAGCAACACCCAGTGATGAGATTTCCAGAAAATCCATTTCAGTTTGGATGTATCTGTGTAGAGCCCCACGTTATTTCATCAACAGATGTCGCTCAGAGTCTTTGATACCCAACTTGATGCGCAAGGTATGGAAGGTATCAGTGAACTACGACACTACTTGGCCCCTCTCTTTCCACATTGTGGTCCATCTCATGTATTGATTGTCATAGTTTCCAATAGGGTAATATTGTTCCTTGACTGCATCCACAAAAAAATCCCAAGTGGGCTCGGCCCCATATATTCCAAACTCCTCTATGGAACTTTTCTCCCTGTAAGTATCCCACCAATGTTTGACATTAGGGAAAGCCTTAAGGAGTGCCAAGGTGATATTTTCCCTGTCGAATAAATTATGAACAGAGAAATAACCTTTTAGCAGATTTAACCATTTTTCCACGGCATCTGCATCTATTTGTCCTTCAAATATGAGAATATCAAAATTAACTTGTACCTTCAAAGGCGAGGTGGCTCCAAAGTGGTTGCTTGATGAACATGCACATGTTGTTATCGGCAAATGTTGAAGGATGTGGGAAAAATTCTCCATCATTTCGTCCCTTTGTTGCGTGAGAGCTTGCTCAAGCAACAAATTAATAGAATCATCTGCTCTGTCATTTTTCTTTTCTTTCGCCATGGAGGGTTTCTTGGGCATGCGAGAGCGATTGTCTTTAAGAGAGACAAGCTTGAGACCCAACTTTCTATACTCAGACCTCTTCAGGGACATGCACTGAAAAAATGATCAAGGGCAACTTGCTCTGATACCATTGATACAGATTGTTTCTGCACGAAATGAGGGCGGAGATATACTAAAGAAATGTACAGAAATATATTGGATATCCAATAATATAATATAAATATATAAGATATGCAACCATAAACACATAGATACAGTAATACACAATTTCTATTAATGAGCGAAATGTACAAAATTGTAGAAATATAGAGTGAGAGGCTCGTTAGAATGGTGGAAGCTTATCTCTGAGAAGAGATGTGACGGCTACTCACATTCGCAAGAAGATGATTACAATGAGGCTCTAAAGGCCTTTTTAACATCAAAAAAAAATCCAAAACCCTAACCTAAGAAGATGAAAAGCCAACAGTTTTGTAGACCCCGTTTTGGGTAGTTTAGTGTATCAACTTCCCGAGGGCGTAAATTTGGCATACAATCTCTGTTTGGGGCGCATGGTAGCTCGTTGGAAATGTATTGTCAAGGAGAATAATTTTGGGGGCTCAATTAGAATAATCTTGAAAGAAACGTCATTTAGGGCATCAAAATGACCCCGAAAGTTTAGGAACTAAAAATCTGTTAAAAAGAGTAAGTTGCCATAAGACTGTTTTGTGACAGTTGAAATAGGTGGGTGGCCACCGATATCCACCTGCATCAATCCTCCCTCCTTAGGAAGCAATTGTCTCCATTGTGTTGAGTTTGTGGGGGAGAGCAATTTCTGAATCTTAATCTTGGTGAGCTGCTTGTCTTGTTGGAGACATTACGCTGCTTGGTTTGTGGAAGGATGTCACAAACCTGTTGTTGACGGGGTTGAATCTGTTCAACCAGTCAAGCTACATGAGATGAATATGTGTAGAAGGAATCTTTACGCTTTGTTGCAATCTTGTCGACCTGCTTCTCTTGGATATAAGGTGCTTGGAACAAGCCTGTAATGGTTGTAGTGTTCTTCTGTTCACCTTTTGAACAGGTTGTGAAGAAGCTAAATTTTGTAGTATGAGATACTACCTTGCAGCACTATTTAGGTGGGACAATAGTCGGAACTACCTCTGGTATCCTGTAGAGATGACCCCCTGAAGTAACAATGACACTATGAGGTCGAGACTCATAAATAACATGGCGCTTCCATATATATGGTTGGCCCAAGAGAACATCAGAGACATCCAGCGGGGAAACATCGCACAATACCTCATCCTTGAAGTGTTGGATGTCGTATGACAATAGACATTGTTGGTTGACATGAAGATCTTGTCCATGGTGAAGCCACCCAATGTTGTATGGTTGCGAGTGTGGTGTTGTCGACAATCCCAACTGTTTAAGAAACTATGTTGAGACGAGGTTCTTTTGGCTTCCACTATCAACAATAAAATGCAGCGGGGTCCCCTTCACCCACATCTGCGAATGAAAAAGGCGCTCCCCCTCTTTAGGATCTGCTAGTTTTTCTGGTTGAATTGTTGTGGTCGCGATAATAACAGTGGGGTTTGCGTCGGTCGTCAGTCTTCTATTTGTATTATCTAAATCAGATTTCTAATCAGGTTTCGACTCCTTGTATTTGATCTCAACTAGCAATGACTATTTTGAGCGACATTTATTGGTGTTGTGCCAAGGGATTTTGTGGAAATAACACCATTTTCCAGTGTCCTTATTCGTCTTTCTGTTACCCTTATTTTCCTATGGCTTGGACTCGTTTTTTGAAGGTTGGTTGTTAGGGTTGTCTCTAACATACTTTGGTTGTTGCGGATTTGCAAGCCCGAACTGCCGCTTGTTCTAGTGCTTAAATTTTTGCTCGATTTTAACAACTTATTGATAAGGAACACCAAGTGATGAGATGTCCCGAAAATCCATTTCGATTTGGATGTATCTGTGTAGAGCCCCACGGTATTTCATAACCAGATGTCGTTCGGAGTCTTTGATACCTAGCTTGGTGTGTATTGTGTGGAAGGTATTAGTGAACTCCGACACTACTTGGCGCCTCTCTTGCTATAGTGTGGTCCATCTCATTTACTGGTCGTCATAGTTGCCAACAAAGTAATATTATTCCTTGATCGCATCCACAAAAAAATCCCAAGTGGGTTCGACCCCATATATTCCAGACTCCTCTGTGGAAATTTGCTCCGAGTAAGTTTCCCACCAATGTTTGACATGGGGGAGAGACTTGAGGAGTGCGAAGGTGATATTTTCCCTTTAAGAGAAATTATGAACAGAGAAATAACCTTATAGTAGATCTAACCATTTTTCTAGAGCATCCACATCTAYCTGTCCTTCAAATATAGGAATATCAAAATTAACGTGTACCTTCAAAGGTGAGGTGCCTCCAAAGTGGTCGCTTGATGAATATGTTGTTGTTATCGACAGATGTTGAAGGATGTTTGTAAAATTCTCCATCATTTCRTCCCTCTATCGCATGAGAGGTTGCTCAAGCAACAGATTAATAGAATCGTCTGCTCTGTCRTTTTTCTTTTCTTCTGCCATAGAGGGTTTCTTGGGCATGCGAGAGCGATTTTCCTCAAGAGATACAAGCTCGAGACCCAACTTTCTATACTCGGACCTCGTCGAGGACATGCACTGAAATAAACGATCAAGGAAAACCTACTCTRATTCCACTGATCCGGATTATTTTTGGAACGAAATGAGAGCGGAGATATAATAAAGAAATGTACATAGATATCTCTTATATCCAATAATATAACATAAATATATCAGAGATTTAACCATAAACACAGAGACACGGTAATACACAATTTCTATTAATGAGCGAAATGTACAAAACTGTAGAAATACAGAGTGAGAGACTTGCTAGAATGGTGGCAACTTATCTCTGAGAAGAGATGTGGCGGCTACTCAAATTCACAAGAAGATGATTACAATGAGGCTTTAAAGGCCCTTTTAACAAAGAAAATCCAAAACCCTAACCCCGGAAGATGAAAATCCAACAATTTTGTGGACCCCGTTTTGGGTAGTTTGGTGTATCAACTTTCCCCTGGGTGTAACTTTGGCATATTATCTCCATTTGGGGTGCACAATAGCTCGTTGGAAAGGTATCGTCGATGAGATTCATTTTAGGGGCTCAATCAAAGCCTTAGGCTAAATTTGAGGTGCTTGATCCCGAGAAAAACGTCATTTAGGCCCTCAAAATGGCTTTGAAAGTTTAGGAATCGAAAACCTGCTATAAATAGTAAGTTGCCAGAAGACTATTTTGTGTCAATTGGAATAGGTGGGTGGCCATTGATATCCACTTCGATCAATCCTCCATCTTTAGGAAGTAATGGTCTCCATTGCGTTGAGTTCTCGGGAGAGAGAGGAGAGCGATTGTTGAATCTGAATCTTAGTGAGATGCTTGCCTTGCTAGAGACGTTACATTGCTTGGTTTGTGGAAGGATGTCATGAACCTATTTTTGGTGGGGTTGAATCCATTCAACCAGTCGAGCTACATGAGATGACTATGTGCATAAGAAATCTTTGTGCTTTGCTACAATCTTGTCGACCTGTTTATGTTGGATAGAAGGTGCTTGGACCGAGGGTGCAGTGGTTGTAGTGTCCTTTTGTTCACCTTTTGAACAGATTGTGAAGAAGCTAAATTTTGGAATATGATATACTACCTTGAGACATTGTTTAGGTGGGACAATAGTCGAAACTATCTCTAATATCCTGTAGATATGACCCCCCAAAGTAACAATGACACTACGAGGTCGAGACTCATAAATAACATGGCGCTTCCACATATATGGTTGGCCCAAGAGAACATTACAGACATCCAGCGGGGAAACATCGCATAATACCTCATCCTTTAAGGGTTGGATGTCGTATGACAATCAAAACTACTAGCTGACACAAAGATCTCGTCCCTGGCGAAGCCACCCGATGTTGTATGGCTATGGGTGTGGTGTTGTCGACAATCCCAATTGTTTGACGACCTTTGTTGAGATGAGGTTCTTCTGGCTTCCGCTATTAAGAATAAAATGTAGTGGGGTCCCCTTCATCCACATTTGTGAATGAAAAATGCGCTCCCCCTCTTCAGGATTTGTTGGTTCTTCTGTTTGAATTGTTGCGGTCGCGATAATGGAAGCGGGGTCTGTGTCGATGATTTGTCTTCTACTCGTATTTTTTGAATCAGATTTCGAATCAGGGTTCATCTCCTTATCTTTGATCTCATCCACCAATGATTGTTTTGAGCGACATTCATCGGTGTTGTGATAGGAAATTTTGTGGAAATCACACCATTTTCTAGTGTCCTTCTTCGTCTTTTCGTTACCCTTCTTTTCCTATGGCTTAGACTGCTTTTCTGAAGGTTGGTTGTTAGGGATGTCTTTACCATACTTTGGTTGTTGCGGATTCGCAGACCCGAACTCCTACTTGTTCCGGTGCTTAAATTTTTGCTCGATTTTAACAACTTATCGTTAAGCAACACCAAGTGACGAGATGTCCAAAAAATTCATTTCAGTTTGGATGTATTTGTGTAGAGCCCCACGGTATTTCAGAACGAGATGGCGCTCAGAGTCTTTTATACCCATCTTGGTGCGCAAGGTATGGAACGTATAAATGAATTCTGAAACTGCTTGGCCCCTCTCTTGCCGCAGTGTGGTCCGTCTCATGTATTGGTCGTCATAGTTGCCAACAGGGTAATATCGTTCCTTGACTGCATCCAAAAACAAATCTCAAGTGGGCTCAACCCCATATATTCCAGACTCCTCTATGGAACTTTGCTCCGAGTAAGTTTCCCACCAATGTTTGACATGGGGGAGAGCCTTAAGGAGTGCGAAGGTGATATTTTCCTTGTCGGAGAAATAACCTTATAGCATATTTAACCATTTTTCTAGGGCATACGCATCTGTCTGTCCTTCAAATATGAGAATATCAATTTTAAGTTGTACCTTGAAAGGCGAGGTGCCTCCAAAGTGTTCGCTTGATGAAGATGCGCTTGTTGTTATCGACACCCATTGAAGGAAGTGGGAAAAATTCTCCATCATTTCATCCCTTTGTCGCATGAGAGCTTGCTCAACCAATAGATTAATAGAATCGTTTGCTCTGTCGTTTTTATTTTCTTCCACCATGAAGGTTTTATTGGGCATGTGAAAGTGATTCTTCTCAAGAGAGAAAATCTCGAGACCCAACTTGCTATACTCGAACCTCGTCGGGGACATGCACTGAAAAAAACGATCAAGGGCAACATGTTCTGATACCACCGATCCAGATTATTTTCGGCACGAAATGAGAGCGGAGATATAATAAAGAAATGTACATAGATATCTTGGATATCCAATAATATAACAAAAATATATCAGAGATGCAACCATAAACAGAGAGATACAATAATACACAATTTCTATTAATGAGCGAAATGTACAAAACTATAGAAATACAGAGTGAGAGACTCGCTAGAATGGTGGCAGCTTATCTCTAAGAAGATATGTGACAGCTACTCACATTCACAAGAAGATGATTATAATGAGGCTTTAAAGGCCTTTTTAACATAAAAAAAATCCAAAACCCTAACCCCGGAAGATGAAAAGCCAATAGTTTCGTGGACCCCGTTTTTGATAGTTTGGTGTATCAACTTCCTGGGGGCGTAACTTTGGCATACGATCTCTGTTTGGGGCGCACGATAGCTTGTTGGAAATGTATCATCGATATCTTAATTAGAGCCTTAGATTATCATTGAGGTGCTTGATCCTGAAAGAAAATGTCATTTAGGCCCTCAAAATGGCCTCAAAAGTTTAGGAACCAAAAATCTGCTAAAAATAGTAAGTTGCCAGAAGACTGTTTAGTGCTAGTTGGAATAGGTGGGTGGCCACCGATATCCACCTGGATCAATCCTCCCTCCTTAGGAAGCAATGGTCTCCATTGCGTTGAGTTCCCAGGGGAGAGGGGAAAGCGATTGCATAATCTGAATCTTAGTGAGCTTCTTGCCTTGTTGGAGACATTACGTTGCTTAGGTTGTGGAAGGATGTCACGAGCTCGTTGTTGGTGGGGTTGAATCTGCTCAACCGGTCGAGCTACATGAGATGACTGTGTATAGAAAGAATCTTTTCGCTTTGCTGCAATCTTGTCGACCCACTTTTGTTGGAGAGAAGGTGCTTGGACCAAGGTTGCAGTGGTTGTAGTGTCCTTATGCTCACCTTTTGAACATATGGTGAAGAATATGAATTTTGTAGTATGGGATACTGCCTTGCAACATTGTTTAGGTGGGAGAGAAGTCATAACTACCTTTGNTCTGAATCTTAGTGAGCTTCTTGCCTTGTTGGAGACATTACGTTGCTTAGGTTGTGGAAGGATGTCACGAGCTCGTTGTTGGTGGGGTTGAATCTGCTCAACCGGTCGAGCTACATGATATGACTGTGTATAGAAAGAATCTTTTCGCTTTGCTGCAATCTTGTCGACCCACTTTTGTTGGATAGAAGGTGCTTGGACCAAGGTTGCAGTGGTTGTAGTGTCCTTATGCTCACCTTTTGAACATATTGTGAAGAATATGAATTTTGTAGTATGGGATACTGCCTTGCAACATTGTTTAGGTGGGAGAGAAGTCATAACTACCTTTGGTATCCTGTAGAGATGACCCCCAGAGTAACAATGACACTACGGGATAGAGACTCATAAATAATAAGGCGCTTCCACATATATGGTTGGCCCAAGAGAACATCAAAGACATCCAACGGGGCAACATCGCATAATACCTCATCCTTGAAGGGCTGGATGTCGTATGACAATTGACACTGTTGGCTGACACTAAGATCTTGTCCCTGGCAAAGCCACCCGATGTTGTATGGCTATGGGTGTGGTGTTGTTGACAATCCCAACTGTTTGACAACCTCTACTGAGATGAGGTTCTTTTGGCTTTTGCTATCAAAAATAAAATGCAGCGGGGTCCCCTTCACCCACATCTGTGAATGAAAAAGGCGCTCCCCCTCTACAGGATTTGTTGGTTCTTCTGGTTGAATTGTTGTGGTTGCGACAATAGCAGTGGGGTCTGTATCGATGATATGTCTTCTACTTGTATTTTCTGAATCAGATTTCGAATCAGGGTTCGGCTCCAGGTCTTTGATCTCAGCTACCAATGACTATTTTGAGCGACATTCATCGGTGTTGTGCTAGGGGATTTTGTGGAAATCACACCAATTTCCAGTGTCTTTCTTCATCTTTCCATTACCCTTCTTTTCCTGTGGCTTGGACTGGTTTTCTGAAGATTGGTTGTTAGGGTTGTCTTTACCATACTTTGAGTGTTGCGAATTTGCAGACCCGAACTCCCACTTGTTCTAGTGCTTATATTTTTGCTCGATTTTAACAACATATTGATAAGCAACACCGAGTGATGAGATGCCCAAAAAATCCATTTCAGTTTGGATGTTTCTGTGTAGAGCCCCACGCTATTTCAGAAATAGATGTCGCTCAAAGTCTTTGATACCCAACTTGGTGCGCAAGGTATGGAAGGTATCAGTGAACTTCGACACTGCTTGGCTCCTCTCTTGCCACAATGTGGTCCATCTCACGTATTGGTCATCATAGTTGCCAACAAGGTAATATTGTTCCTTGACTGCATCCACAAAAAATTCCCAAGTGGGCTCGACCCCATATATTCGAGACTCCTCTGTGGAACTTTGTTCCCAGTAAGTTTCCCAACAATGTTTGACATGGGAGAGAGCCTTAAGGAGTGTGAAGGTGGTCTTTTCCCTATCGAAGAAATTATGAACAAAGAAATAACCTTCTAGCATATTTAACCATTTTTCTAGGGCATCCGCATCTATCTGTCCTTCAAATATGGAATATCAAAATTAACTAGTACCTTGAAAGGTGAGGTGCCTCCAAAGTGGTTGCTTGATGAACACCCTTATTATTATCGACATGCGTTGAAGGATGTGGGAAAAATTCTCCATCATTTCGTCCCTCGGTCGCATGAGAGCTTGCTCAAACAACAATTTAATAGAATCACATGCTCTATCGTTTTTATTTTCTTATGCCATGGAGGGTTTCTTGGGCGTGCAAGAGCAATTGTCTACAAGAAAGACAAGCTCAAGACCCAACTTGTTATACTCAGACCTTGTCGGGGACATGCACTGAAAAAAGTGATCAAGGGTAGCCTGCTTTGATACCACTGATCTGGATTATTTTCGGCATGAAATGAGAGCAGAGATATAATAAAGAAATGTATAGAGATATCTTAAATATCCAATAATATAACGAAAATATATCATAGATGCAACCATAAACAAAGAGATACAATAATACACGATTTCTATTAATGAGCGAAATGTACAAAATTGTAGAAATACAGAGTGAGAGACTCACTAGAATGGTGGCAACTTATCTCTGAGAAGAGATGTGACGGCTACTCACATTCGCAAGAAGATGATTACAATGAGGCTCTAAAGGCCTTTTTAACATAAAGAAAATCCAAAACCATAACCTCGAAAGATGAAAAGCCAACAGTTTTGTGGACCCCGTTTTGGGTAGTTTGGTGTATCAACTTCCTGGGGGCGTAACTTTGGCATACGATCTCCATTTGAGGCGCACGATAACTCGTTGGAAAGGTATTCTCGAGGAGATTCATTTTGGGGGCTCAATCACAACCTTAAGCCATGATTGAGGTGCTTGATCCTAAAAAAAATGTCATTTAATCCCTCAAAATGGCCCCAAAACTTTAGGAACCGAAAACCTGCTAAAAATAGTAAGTTTCCAGAAGACTATTTTTTGCCAGTTGGAATAGGTGGGTGGCCACCGATATCCACCTGGATCAATCCTCCCTCCTTAGTAAGAAATGGTCTCTATTGCATTGAGTTCCCAAGGGAGAGGGGAAAACGATTGTTGAATTTGAATCTTGGTGAGTTGCTTGCCTCGCTGGAGACATTGGGTTGCTTGGTTTGTGTAAGGATGTCACGAACTTGTTGCTGGTGGGGTTGAATCTGTTCAACCAATCGGGCTATATGAGATGATTGTGTGCATAAGGAATCTTTGGGCTTTGCTGCAATCTTGTCGACCTACTTCTGTTGGATAGAAGGTGCTTGGACCAAGGCTGCAGTGGTTGTAGTGTCCTTCTGTTCACCTTTTGAACAGATTGTGAAAAACCTGAAATTTGCAGTATGAGATACTACCTTGCGACACTGTTTAGGTGAGACAGTAGTCAGATCTACCTCTGGTATCATGTAGAGATGACCCCCCAGAGTAACAATGACATTACGGGGTTGAGACTCATAAATAACATGGCGCTTCCACATATATGGCTAGCCCAAGAGAACATCACATACATCTAGTGGGGCAACATTGCATAATACCTCGGCCTTGAAGGGCTGGATGTCATATGACAATCGACACTGCTAGCTGACACAAATATCTTGTCCCTGGCGAAGCCACTCGATGTTGTATGGTTGCAGGTGTGGTGTTGTCGACAATACCAACTGTTTGACGACCTTTGTTGAGATGAGGTTCTTCTGGCTTCCGCTATCAACAAAAAAATGTACTAGGGTCCCCTTCACCCACATATGTGAATGAAAAAGGTGTTCTCCCTCTTCAAGATACGATGGTTCTTCTGGTTGAATTGTTGCGGTCGCGACAAGAGCGGTGGGGTCTGCGTCGATGATTTGTCTTCTACCCGTATTTTCTGAATCAGATTTTGAATCAGGGTTCGACTCCTTGTCTTTGTTCTCAACCAACAATGACTGTTTTGAGCAACATTCATCAGTGTTGTGCCAGGGGATTTTGTGGAAATCACACCATTTTCCAGTGTCCTTCTTCGTCTTTCTGTTGCCTTTCTTTTTCTGTGGCTTGGACTGGTTTTCTAAAGGTTGGTTGTTAGTTCTGTCTTTACCATACTTTGGTTGTTGTAGATTTGCAGACCCAAACTCCTGCTTGTTCTGGTGCTTAAATTTCTGCTCGATTTTAACAACATATCGATAAGAAACACCTAGTGATGAGATGCCCATAAAATCCATTTCACTTTGGATGTTTTGTGTAGAGCCCCACTGTATTTTAGAACCATATGTCGTTCAGAGTCTTTGATACCCATCTTGGTGCGCAAGGTATGGAAGGTATTAGTGAACTCTGACACTTCTTGGCCCCTCTCTTGCCGC
>SNQJ01S0000021.1:45889-61155 GCA_010110895.2 Picea sitchensis
TTTACCATACTTTGGTTGTTGTAGATTTGCAGACCCAAACTCCTGCTTGTTCTGGTGCTTAAATTTCTGCTCGATTTTAACAACATATCGATAAGAAACACCTAGTGATGAGATGCCCATAAAATCCATTTCACTTTGGATGTATTTGTGTAGAGCCCCACTGTATTTTAGAACCATATGTCGTTCAGAGTCTTTGATACCCATCTTGGTGCGCAAGGTATGGAAGGTATTAGTGAACTCTGACACTTCTTGGCCCCTCTCTTGCCGCAGTGTGGTCTGTCTCATGTACTGGTCATCATAGTTGCCAACAGGGTAATATTGTTCCTTGACTGCATCCACAAAATAATCCCAATTGGGCTCGACCCCATATATGTAAGTTTTAAACCTGCGAAGTAAAGCAATGCATATAGATTCTTAAACAATACATAAATTAATCAATGGCTCATACACAAAGTACACAGAGATTTTATACCGGAAACCCTCAACTGGGAAAACCTTTCTTATTTTCATTATATCGAATTTCACCATTCGCCATACAATATATACAATGTTTTTAGGTATTCCGTATATATCAAAACCCTAATCTCTTAATCCAGGATTAATTTACAAATCCGCTAAAAATAGCAAAAACCGCCCAAAAATAAAAATTTTGGGGCGCTGCCCCGAACGCTGCGCGTAACCAGGGGGGGCATACCTGCCCCCCCTTGGGACCCCCCTAGGAAAGCGCCCGACGCACACGACAAAGCTCTAGGTGAAGGGATCGTCAGACGTAGTTGTCGTATCTGACACACCCACACACACACACACATGCAAAGAATATAACACATACCCAACAATATATTCCAGACTCCTCTGTGGAACTTCGCTCCCAGTAAGTTTCCCGCCAATGTTTGACATGGGGGAGAGCCTTAAGGGGTGTGAAGGTGATCTTTTCCTTGTCAGAGAAATTATGAACAAAGAAATAACCTTCTAGAAAATTTAACCATTTTTCTAGAGCATCCACATCTATCTGTCCTTCAAATATGGGAATATCAAAATTAACTTGTACCTTGAAAGGCGAGGTGCCTCCAAAGTGGCCACTTGATGAAGACGCGTCTATTGTTATCGACAGACATTGAAGGATGTGGGAAAAAATCTCCATCATTTCGTCCCTCTATTGCGTGAGAGCTTGCTCAAACAACAAATTAATAGAATCGTCTACTCTGCCATTTTTCTTTTATTCCTCCATGGAGGGTTTCTTGGGCATGTGAGAGCGATTTTCCTCAAGAGAGACAAGCTAGAGACCCAACTTGCTATACCCGGACCTCGTCAGGGACATGCATTGAAGAAAACAATCAAGGGTAGCCTGCTCTAATACCGCTGATCCAGATTATTTTCGGAACGAAATGAGAGCAGAGATATAATAAAGAAATGTACAAAGATATCTCAGATATCCAATAATATAACAGAAATATATCAGAGATGCAACCATAAACACAAAGATACAATAATACACAATTTCTATTAATGAGCAAAATGTACAAAACTGTAGAAATACATAGTGAGAGACTCGCTAGAATGGTGGCAACTTATCTCTGAGAAGAGATGTGACGGCTACTCACATTCATAAGAAGATGATTACAATGGGGCTCTAAATGCCTTTGTAACATAAAGAAAATCCAAAACCCTAACCCCAGAAGATGAAAAACCAACAGTTTTGTGGACCTCGTTTTGGGTTGTTTGGTGTATCAACTTCCCGTGGGTGTAACTTTGGCATACAATCTCCGTTTGGGGCACATGATAGCTCGTTGGAAATGTATCGTCGAGGAGATTCATTTTGGGGACTCAATCAAAACCTTAGAAAATCATTGTAGTGCTTGATCTTGAAAAAAAAACGTCATTTAGGCCCTCAAAATGGCCCCTGAAGTTTAGGAATCGAAAACTTGCTAAAAATAGTAAGTTGCCAGAAGACTATTTTGTGCCAATTGGAATAGGTGGGTGACCACTAATATCCACCTAGATCAGGCCCTTTATGGGGGTTTTGCCTGCTCTAAGGGCCTTGGTGATCGTGGTTTGTTTACCTTTTTGAATATCATGAACGACCTTTTGGTGAGCTTAAGGAGAAAGGACTTTATTTTGACCAAATTTTGAAGAAGGAGATCAAGGGATAAATTTCCCAAGGAGGAGGGATCCTCCTTATTTTGATTGCGAGGCCTCAATGCATACTCTTTCTTGGCTACATTAGAGGGGGCAAAATATTTGCTTGTTGGGGAAGAAGCCACAAGGGCTTGTCAGAAGGGTCGTCGGAGGGAGATTGAATAGCCAGAGGAGGAGGGGAAGGGATAGGGGGGGTGAAGGGAGGAAAGGGGAGTTGGGCATGCCGCCAATGGAGAGGGAAGGGGAGAGGACAAGGAGGGGGAGACCTAGGACCGACCTTAATAAGGCCAAGGATGGGTAGATGGGACATCGAAACTACAAGGAGAGGGAGAGGAGAAGAAGGGGACATAAATTAAATCGAGGGAGGGGAAGCACATAATTTACCAGGTGATTTCGAGGGAGATCCGGAAGATACCAAAGCTACTCCTTCGCCGACCTCCAATTTTTTTCCTTAGAACTGTGAATTGGAGAAGAAGGGGTTCCAGAGAGCCGAGAGCTTGATTTTTTTACCCATTTGCGGGTCAGGTCCCTTCTAGGCGGTAGGAATTTGTTACAGTTGACTCGAAGGTGGCCAACTTCATGGCGCAAAAAGCATCTGAATGAGAGATGCAAATAGTCCACACACTGGTGCCAAGTTTGAGCATCGAACATTATAGCTATGTTACTAACCAATCCCTCTCTAAGATCGACCTCTACCTAAATCCAGGCCCACCGACTATTAGTTTTTCCAACCCAGTTTGGGTCTAGAGACGAGAAAGTCCCTATTTTGTTGCCAATGGCCTCCAGGGCCTTCTTCGTCCAGAGCACAAGGGGAAGCTCAGGCAGAATGGCCCAGACCTTCATTATTGCGTTGGATTCTTGAGAGGGATCAAAACTAGGGTCCCAGTTTCAGAGAGATAACCCATAGGGACCACATGCCTAACTCTTAGCCAGGAAGGAATCACAATCTACTTTATAATGAAAAATAAAGACCAGCCAACCCCGAATGAGAACTTGGAAAACAAAGGAATAACCCAACATGGGCTTCCAATTACTTTCTACCCATCGCACCAATGAGCCCTCCTTGGGAGTCTTACTTGTGAATTTCCAACCAAGGTAGTACCGTAGAATTTTCCCACCTACTCCACCTCTATATCTTGGCCCATGACCATTTGGACCTGCCCAGGGTGCACCTTGACATACTTTTTCTTTCTGGATAGAGGGTTGTTTCTGAGAGCTTTGTTTGAACAGGTGGGCAAAGCTTCAACACTTTCATTGCTCAGAGGAATGAGACTAGGGTTTGCGGCAATAGGAAGAGATGAAGTAACCAAGGCGCCTTTAGAGGCATTAACTCCATAGACTGTCCCTCCCAAAGCTGAATAGACATTCTCTATGGGGTCATTAATATAGCTGAGAGGAACTTTTACTTCTTCTGTCTTGATTTCAGATGAAAACATATTTTGCACAAATTCTTTGGGAGAGACAAAGGCCTTGCATTTAAGTGGACTAGGCTCATAGTCCACCTGTTCTTCTTCTAGATTTTCCATAGTGACGTGGTGGCATAGATCCGAGGGGCACTCGATGGGCTCAGGGAGAGGTTAAATTCATTTATCCAAGGACATATCTTACATTAATGTACAAAAAGCGACAACTACAAACTAGTTGGGAAGTATCAATACTATATTTTTTCACTGAATTGATCTCCATTTGTCCTTATTGCTTATTTTCTCTTCCAAAATTGGGGCCAAGAGTACCCGTTTATCACCATTTAAGTCTCTCGTTGAACTTACAATATGATCTAATGCACGTTGCAACTTATTTCTCACACCTACAATTTTCTAAAACCTAATGTCTTTCATTTCCATAACAATTTTCAATCCCTAGGAAAAATTCTCAAATTCAGTTTTCTCTGTTCGTAAAGACTTCTTGTCCTGTATCATATATTGAATTTCACTATGTAGATTTCCTGATTGGGATCCAAAAGGTTTTTCCTAGACCCAATTGATTGCTTCTCCTCTTTCAAAGATTCAATATTGCTACGAAGATTTCCCACTAGGGTTCCAACGCATTATTGCCTTGTTCTAAGTCTTTCACAGTCTACTCCCTTTCAACCAACTAATCAACAAAAATAATGTGCTCTTCTGAAATATAAGAGACTTGTTGCACAATTCGACTGTCACAAAGGTTTGAGGCTTACTAGGCCAATTACTACAACACGATGTTGATGGATCATATCACTAACTCTAAGGGAAGACATTACTATTGTCATATTTATGGCTAACTCATGCCTTCCCTTGGGTATTGAATGCCATGGCTAAGTGTTGTTTGTTTCCAAATACTCTTCGTCCCTCCAAAAGATGGATGGATTGTCTATTGATAACAATGACTTAATGCGAACCCACTTTCAATTAATAAAATTGGCAGCCAATTAATCAATTAACAAGGGATACTAGTATTGGTTTAAAGTTTGGTGGATTTTGTGCAAAGGTATGCACTGAAAATACTATCCTAAATGCATTCAAAGTGCACTTACAATACTATCCTAAATCCTCAATGCATTGAAAGTGCAATTATTTTTCAAGATTTTGCTTGAGTCTAGAAATACGAGAGATAATATAATAATAATAACAATAATATATATTTAAGGTCATGACACAAAATTGGTGTATGAGACCCCCTTATTTATGGGACAAGGGACCCCCTCCGTGCAAAGATTTCACTGCTAAAGTCTACTGATGTATACATACCCAAATTTGGACTTGAACTTATGACCTCCAAGGAAGAAACACATACTCTTAACCATTAGACCACTGATTAAGGATTTTTTAAAAATAAATTGTTTTATTGTTATATTTTTAGACTTAAATGTCACCTCCAATTAGAAAAAAATAATATGTCACTATCCTTGATCAATAAAAAAATAAATAAATTATATATATAATATTATAATTAATAATTTTATTTAAAAAATAAATTATCCATTTTTTTTTTATAAATTTATAAAATTCAACAAGGTTTTGACTTGCAACCGGATGGCTATATTCCCTACTTTACGAGGACCGAGTAATAAAAACCCTTTAACCCCAGTATCTAAGCTAGAAGAAAACCCATATTATACAACGCAATCCCGTAGAGCATATTCATAGAATCGAGAAGATTTAAGATCAATCTTAACCAATAAAATATCTCGACCCCTTAAATACTATTAATACTAATACCTACCAATCATCCAATCTGT
This sequence comes from Picea sitchensis, assembly GCA_010110895.2. NCBI lineage: Eukaryota > Viridiplantae > Streptophyta > Pinopsida > Pinales > Pinaceae > Picea > Picea sitchensis. Next base: position 51,243 of record SNQJ01S0000021.1, read on the forward strand.
TGAGCTGTATTCCAAACATCCATTAAACCAAAACTTGCTGGAAAAGGAGTACTCCCTTGGAATGGGAAACTAAAGCAACCCTCGTTCATACTTTTATGAAATCTCTGGAAACAGAATTCTCAGAATTCTCACAAGACTGGATCAAAACAAATGTGAAGCCAAATCAGGAACAGAAGCAGAGTAGAGTACGAACAAGACCGAAACTCATGAGGTTCTCATCAAGATGTCAACAAAAAGTTGATTTGGCTTCTAGATCCTGAACGATTCCAGGTTTGTTTTGGGTATTCACTGTTACAAATAAATCAATAAAAAAGGCTACCCAATTCGTGTTTCGATTCTGAATCCATATTAAATATCAGTCTAGATTTGTTTGATCATTAAATTGTGGAGAAAACCAACCAAAACGACCACCACAGAAGGATATCCGTGTGTATTCTGTTTAGGCATTTGGGTTTGCATTAAACTGTATATTTAATAATGGGTTCCAGAGAGTTTAATGTACCTCCAATGGAATTTCATACGGGTGGTGGCATTCCTGTGTCCCAACCGAGAAGGCCTGCAAACCCTCCTTTTCAACCCCAGATGAGGCCTGTCAGTAACCCAAATCTTCAATTCATGTCATTTGATGTTGGATCTGCACCCTCGTCATTTGCCCCACCTCCTTCCTACAGAGGGAATAGCTTTGGAGCCTTCGAAGACGAGCCACCCCTGCTGGAGGAATTGGGGATCAATACCCGTCTCATAACAAAGAAGACCTTAAACCTTTTGAATCCCATCAGAGTGAATCCCAATCTACACGAGAATGCAGACCTGTCAGGCCCTTTTTTATTCTGTATAGCATTTGGGCTTTGCCAGCTTCTAGCAGGAAAACTTCACTTCGGGGTGATTTTGGGCTGGATGACAGTCGCTTCCCTGTTCCTCTATGTTGTGTTCAATATGTTGGCAGGGAGAAATGGTAACTTGGATCTGTACAGATGTCTGAGCTTGGTGGGCTACTGTATGCTGCCAATGGTGATTTTCTCGGCATCCGCGCTTTTTATCCCACCTCAAAGTCTTGTCATGTTTGTCATGGCGGCATTGACTGTGCTTTGGTGCACAAGAGCTTGCAGCAGTTTATTGATTGTCTTGGCATCTCACGGGGATGAACACCGAGGCTTGGTGGCATATGCTTGCAGCTTGATTTATATGCTGTTCTCTCTCCTGGTGATTTTCTGAAAGGTATTTGTTTCAATGGCACAAATCTTTTTAGTAATTGTTTGGAATGGGAGCAGGTGGAGAAAATTTCAACTGCATTTGTGGGCTTTGTAAACAAAATCCACTGTCAAGTTTTTGTAATGTTGTATGGAAGGATATTTTTTTTAAAACGTGACAAAACGTGAGAATTGATTTGATTTCTTAAAATCTTAACAGAATTCTGGTGTCTTTATGATAGTCTATCTGATCCCTGGGCTTACATTAATTTGATTTGTAGGCATTCTTTCTTTTGTTTAGTTAAATCTGTAATTCTATACAGAGCAGAAGAGAGTTTCCCTCAACAAACTGCTTACTACCATGGATAGATTTGACGTTAGAACTAGACTGCTTATATTTCCTTGTAACTAGTAATATTTCTATGTCTGTGTGTGATGCAAAATTGATCTACATGGGAATATATTGGACTCGTGTGAATGTCGCACGGATATTTCCAAATTCATTTGCATTATTGTTGTGGTGAGCTCAGTTGTCATCTATTGCTATTAGCTTTTGTGGTATCGGTTCTTGATTTCTCGAGTCTTCCATGCCTATTGGTTATACCTGTTCATCAATTACATTAAGCTTTCTTGACGTAAATAATAAAGCTTTTGTTTGGCTTCCTCTGACAGACATCTGCTGATAGAATTTTGGCTTTTTGAGAACAAACTATCTTTTCTTAGATATGTTATTGGTTATCAATAAATTTTTGGAACCTGTATGCGGAATTTTATATCCGATGTTTTGGACTACTGAGATACAGTCCATCTTCAGGGATCAATGATCACTCAAACAAAGAGGGATGAGAAAGTCTTGAAAGAAGGGTTAGCTTTTGATCAGTGTTATCAGGACTGGCTGGTCCAGACCCTTCAGCCCCTGAACCGGTGGCTAAACTCGACTGGAGTACTGAACTGGCCGGTTCAGACTGGTGGAACCAGTGGTGGTTCTTGGTGGGGGAACAAAAAATAAGGGAAAAACAAAAGAAAAACCCCTTCCCCTCCCTCCCAAACCCTAAAACAAACAAACTTTTAATATTTGGTGTCTAACGATTTGGATATATATATATATATATATATATATATAATTTTGCATATTTTATGTATTTTTTAGTAGATGAGTTCACAGGCCGGTTCTGGACTGGTCTGACCTTCGACTGGTTCCAGTTTGATAACTTTGCATATGATAAGACAATAAGTTCACCTGCTACCATTCATTTCAATACTTAACCAGAGCAACTCTATTCATGTTACTCATCGTTCCTTAATCTTGTTTAAAAGTGGTGTGCATGTTACCATTCATAACTGAAATAGTGATAGTGTGAAACTGATGATGAAATGTAATTGACCAATTTTTGTTTTTTTTCGGTTAAATTTTTTATTTTATTTATCTTTTGTTGATTTAACTTTATCTATTGCGTTATTTTGCTTTGTCTGGGTGTATGCTTAAAAGCTGAGTGTGTTGTTCATCTGCAATGTCACTAATGACACTTTAGTTTACATATATGTTTTGTCATATTTGCACATGAAAAGTGAGAAAATTGCTGCGAAAATTTTGTTGCTGGTGGAGTTCGAATGTCACCTCTGTTTGACCGTAGAAAAATAATCAGGGCTATCCAATGACTATCTTTTAGTAAATAAACAAGGATTTTATTAGTGTACAGAATAAAGCACTTAGCATTGATTTTCAGTCACAAAACTGTGGGGTTTTAGTTTAGATCTTGATCCCAGTTTTGCAGTTCAGAAATAAAATGATTCCCAGGCCATGCCCATGTTTTGAGTGGTGCAAAAGACAGAAGGAGAAACCAAAAAACAGGTGTGACTATCAGATCATCAACTTCTACCAGATTTATCTATTCAACTGCCCTATTGGTATTTCTATCAGCTATTCTTCTCCTAGAAAAAGGTAAAACCAGGTGAAAATCTGTAGGCTCTATTAAGATGAGCTGGATTACTCAAGCTCAGATTTCCCCACATATTGTTAACTAATGGGTATCAGTAAATACGAGCCCAAAACCAGATTCATTGTCATAGAGAAGAGTTACAGGGATGGTACTGGCGTTCCCAGGTTCCAGATTGCCATTTCCAGTGGATCCAAAACTTGGTGACTCAACCCCAGAGAACAGTTGATCCCCACTTTGGCCAAAACGTACTGTGTCATAATCCTGATATCTTCTGTGATGATTTCAGTGGATTGGAGCATGGTCTACATTCCCTCGTGGACTGCTTGTTGTGAATCCCCCTTCCCTGTTGGAGTAATTTCTTTACTTGTCTGCATCAACACTATCATTTCTGTTATCATGCCAATCAGCAGGTTCCACCTCTTATTATTTTCTTCAATTTTCTGTTGGAGAATCTGTCTCAGAACGGCCACTTTCTCTCCCTTCTCCTCCATGCTCTCAGTATTCTCTTTCACCATCCCACCACGATGTCCAGCACTGCCCATTCCGATTCAACTGCTGCTTTGGAAACATTTTGCTTGCTTCGAGTGTCTTTGGGATTGATGGTGAGAAATAGGATCCGCAGAGCTCTCCCCTCCCGCCATGGGACTCTTTTCAGCCCCTAAGCACCTCAGTTCATCAACCTTGTTTCGTATTGGTGAGGGGTGGTGAGTGTTGAAGGCAGATCTATGCACGTCAATTCTCTCAGAGCAGCTAAATTGATTGGCCCTTAAACTGTCAGAATGCTCTCCATTCCTTTGTCATAGAAGAGCTTACCCCTTCCCTCTCTCAGAGCTGTCTGCCCCTCTTTGTCCCTGCTTTTGAGTTCTAGTCGCTTAGGCTCTCTGATTCCTTTTGCTGCCTCGACCTTTACCACCCTGTCTACCTGTCTAGCCATCAACTCTCTGGGAGGCAATTCTGATTCCTTCTCTCCCAGCACACTATCTTAGCCCCAGACCAGCTGCCTTCCCCAACCTTCCACAAACAAAAGGACTGGTTTCATCTGCAATGAAACAGTGGACAAAATCCTTAGGTTTGAGACAAGCTAATGCTTTCTCCTATCTATAGGCAATGTAAAACTTCTTTGTAGCTTATTCTGAGCTAGATGTATCAACTCCTCTCCATCCTGTGCCGTCATTGAGGTTTCTCCTCCCACTGCTTGTAATCATGTTTTCGATCCCTCGCCTTATGTTAATTCACTGCCACTCTCTGCCATCAGAATCAGAGGGGGCTGTGACCAGTACCACCTACACCCACATCCTCCTCACCCAATTAACTTTCCTTTGCTCGTCATATTTAATGAGATGTGACATTATGATTAATGTCTCTTTGCTGATGTGCCTTCACCTGCCTTGTGGTGGTAGGTGATGTGGCTACCCCTCATGGATTGTTGTTTGCACTGCCACCTCTCCTGCCTTTGCTGTCATTAACTGCTTCATCTGGCACATCCCTTTGAGGTCTGCTTGTGGCTGGCTCTTTCTCTGCATGATTGGGGATTGTTTCTCTCACGAACACTATAATTGTGTGATAGTGTTTTCCTTCCTCCATGTTATGCCATGTAGTTTGCAAGGGTTCTTCTCCCCAATTGGCCTTGGCGCTGAGGTTATCGATTAAATGTAGAAGTTCTTTAATAATTTAAATTCTTCTACTATGGGAAGTTAATGAATCTCTATTGCCCATGTTTTAAAGCAACCCTGTTAGGAGAAAGTGATTTTGGACGTTTCTTGAACAAAGAACTGTTCTGTGCAAGTCAAACTTCTTGGGTCATGACTCAACTTATAAGTTTAGCAAATAGCTGGAGGAAGCCAAATTAAGGAACCTTAAGGATTTGACATCTTTAGAGATTGTATCTACAGGGCTTTCAGCATATTTACTTCGGGGTCGGATAAACTATGAGATTAAAATTGCCAGTCCTAGGTTGTGTGCTTGTTGAGGTTTAGTATACTGTTTTCTTTTCCCAACCTCTAGGATGTCTTCCTGGATATGTTTTCCCCTCTCCACTTATTCATGCCTCGTGCACAAGCTTTTAGTTTTTTGTTGCACCGAGAGTAGTGAGGTGCATCTAGAGTCCAGTATGATAGATATGTCGTCACATTTGTCACATGGGTAACGCTTACATGTTAGCTTAAAAAAATAAATATTTATAAGTTATAACAAATAATAGTAAGACTATATGTTAGCCAAATATAGATACAAACAGAAATAAAATTATCTCTCTATATATGAAAGAGAGATTTGAGGCTATATAGAGAGATAAAAAGAGAGATCCAGATTTACACATAAATAGAGATAAAGCAGATATGATATTTACATAGAAATATTGTTACCCCTCTCTTCATCTGTATCTAGATCCATTTTAAATGATACAAAAATTTACATTTCAAGAGATTTGATCCCCTTCGGTGCTTGATAGATCCTAAGTTAAGATGGGTCTACGCTTGTGTATGTATCTGTTGCATTTCTTGCAACCTCATTGCATGATTTAAACCCCAGCCAGACCATTTGCCATCATCCCTTATATTGGCCTTGTGTCGGTCTTTGTTGCATAATTTCCTCATGCAGTCTTTCATCACAATCCTTTGGTCTACCTTATGTTTCTTTTGAATTCTTCAAATCACCTCTTGCTGATTCGTTTTTTATTTTCAGCACTCATTTCAGTAAGTAAAAATTTCATTGTAGATTAAATCACCTATTTGCTGATTTGTTTTCCATTTCTAGCACTCATTTCAGTGTAAGTAAAAAGTTTCATTGTTTATTAAGCTCAAGTGCAAGTTTTCTTGTTGTGGAGCCCTTGGAAGTTGCAACCATCGTGATAAAAAAAGCATGATCTGTTCCATATAGTATGAACTTATGAAGTATTCGATTAAGCAGGGGGAAACTCTCTCCAAGTTTTAGGCGTGCTTTGTTGAATTAGGGCTATTTTGTACTACTCAATATTGTTAAATAATGTCATTTACGTTTTTTCTGTACAGATGAAGTAAAGTAAATTCTAGAAGAAAGTAGGCTGTGACCTACTTTAAAGTTTGGGGAATGTCAGTTCATTTTTAATGAAACTAATCCTGACCTAAAGGCTAATATTGATAGAGCTTATTAATATATTGCAGCGTGAAACCAAAATTCTCTAGTCGGATTGCTAATTCAATCTAGCTGAATTAATCTACTGGTGCAAAATGGCTCCTAGTCTGATTTACATAGGAGCTAAATATCGAGCAACAAGCTTGACAAAGTTGATAAAATCTTATATATAAGCCCGAAAATCACTTGATTTTGTTGTTTGATCAATCTGCTTGAATATTAAGTTATTAACTCCTATGCATCTTGGAGTTGTGTTCTCAACACATCAAATGTTTTCTCAGGTTCTCCAATGTATATTGAAAACAAGTTGTTGTTGTTGAATATGCTAGTTGACTGTATTTCAATATCTATTGGATGCCATAGTTATGAGTGTTAAAATTTCGCTTAAGCAGTTAAGTGTTCAGTATTCTTTAACTTTAAACTATTAGAACAATAACTGCATGCATAAGGATCACTAAAAGAAAGACATCATACACAAGATTTATCCTGGGAAACCCTCTCGGGGGAGAAAACCCAGCAAAGCTTCTTCAATATAAATTCGTCAACAAGTACAAGTACAGAAGATAACTAGAAGATAGACCAGAAGCCCTAATTGGAATAGGGTAGCGCACCACTAGACCAAGATAGGCCTCCAAGAGATAACCAAAACCCTTCACCAAAACAACCTTACTCTGTAGCTGCATCTCCTCCTAAGACTTGCACACTTTTCCTTGAGAGAGAGAACTTGTGTTGTGTGTGTTCTTCAAATGAGGTGCCTATTCTCTTATAAATACAAGTTGAGTCACCCGATAATTAGGTCAGGGTCGACTTGTACACTTGATACTTTCTAATTTACATTTGACTGTTACAAAGGCACAATAGGGCCGACTTTACAAATACAACATAATATTATTCTTTAGGGTTTTGACTTGGTCTAATACAATATAGATACAATAAGAATATCTTTCGAAGCTACTCAAACTTCAACCCTCCATCTTAGCAAGGAAGGTATTCTTCTGGCATGATCGATTGTTTCTGCATTCTGTACACTTGACCATTGACTTGTTGACTTTCCACGAATCTATATTGAAGAAGTTTTGTAACCACATCATGCATCCAGGGTCTCATCATCCTTTTGGGTTTTATGTCATCACGAGACTTCAACTAGTTCATATAGAACTAGGCAACTCTCCAGCTCACACAAAATATGGCATCTAGTTCATACAGAACTAGTAACCTTGCCAGCTCACACAAAATCTGGCATCTAGTTCATACAGAACTAGTAAACTCGCCAGTTCACACAATATCTGGCATCTAGTTCATATAGAACTAGTAACCTCTGGTTGGCACACCAGGCAACCGGTCCACAATGACCATGCATCTAATCACAAGGATTAGGCGATGTAGTGCGCACACACTACCCATCTAGCCCAAGGCTAGGAGACACCTCCAACCACATAGGTTGGCCCTCCATCTTGAAAAGCTGGGAAACTCGCTAGCCCTGAAGGCTCGACATCTGCTGACCTTGTGCGAGGTCATGCTGACTGGTGCCATAGTTAGTAACGTGCTCGTGAATGACTACCCACTGCTACTGTCAAACTCTAATGCTGTTGCCGGGGAATCGCATCTGTAACTCATCACTCCCTCTTACTGAAATCAAATTTCGCAAATATCAAATTGTGGACTTCTCATTTTTGCAAAATGTTTAGCATACATGTTGATCGTTTGTTGATGTTTCTCCATTCATCCACACTTTCTTTGAATTTCTTCACTATGGGTATCATAAATTAGTTGAATATGTGTTTAAATTGTAGTTGGTAAGTTACATGATTTGATTAGCAAAAGAAAATTTCATTTTTATGCGTATTTCCACGTAGTAATGTTCCCTAGTTGAGCCGGGGGATGTTACAAGGTGGAAGAAAAACCTTGGGCATCCCATCCATTTTTTTGAAAAACTAATATGTCTGTGGCTTCAATTTTTTATTGAGGCCGCGACCATTACATGGAAATCCAAAGCATCATCCTCTAGAGGGGGCTACCCCCCTCCCCCAACGCAATCGTCCATTTCTCTCAAACCAGATCCTAGGGTTTAATGACACAACGCTCCAGAGCTCTTTCACTATATTTATCCAAAATTATATACAAAACCCATGTGGTTGATTTTCCAAATGAATATCCAAATACCCATAGCAAATTTTCCAAAACAACAAAAACCATGAGTTGATCTATTTGACATGGTTTAACCAAAATGCATGACAATGCCTCATTAGGAGCGATCATATACAAAAGTTCTTGTTAAAGGAAATAAGGACGTGCACCAAGCTAGAGTTTATGACTATAGAAATCAAGAAATATGCCCAATGATTTAGGTGGGAGACAAAAATTTGTGTGTACCCATGGACAACCAAGTGTTGCCTCAGTTGCAGTTCTACGAGGAAAGATTTCAGCAATGGGTCAATTATGATGATACACATGTAATAACCGAGACTCCCATACACATGTAATAAATGAGACTCCTGGTCCTGACACAGAGACTACAGAGCAGGAAACAATCAATGTAGCAGTGAGGAAATCAGTTGAGATGCATGAGCATGAAACATAGAAACATGTTAATTTATTTACTTTTACTTTTCTCATTTTACTATTTTTAAATTTGTGTTTAAGACTATAAATTCACGAAGTATAGGTGAAAGGGACTTTTGTCTTTGAAACCATTTTTGGAAAAGTGGCAAGCCATGAATTATTTCAAGGATCGATTTTGATTAATTTGATTGGAGGAAAGACATTTAGTTTTGCTAAGAAATTTATGTGCATTTACTTATGATCATGGATTGTTCTACTATTGTGTGAATGTCTCAATTATCTAGTAATATTTTCGATTCCTAACAAGCTATCTTGTAGTATTGATTAAATTACTTCTATTCTTAGTAAATTCGGTTTTAGTTTTTCCCATTTTGATTTACCCATAGAATTAATTCCAAGTATTTTTTTTTTCATCTCTTTCAAGTTTCAACTTTATGGTTTAAAATATATGTTAATATTCTTTGGAGGAATTAATTTTGAAAATGTTTATTAAAATAAGTGTGGTCCAAAAACTTGATAAGTCAGGGTTACATCAGTGTTGCAAACATCGACATTGACAAAGAATCACCGAGGGTTTTGACCTTGAGACATTGGAAACATTGGTGAAAAAATCGACACACTATGTCAAGCATTAAAGTAAACAAAATGAATTCCATTTTTTTCAATTTTTAGAAAATATAAACGAACAACAACATCAAATAATCATATTGCCACATAAAATGGAAAAACCATTTATATATAAGATGTATAAGATGCCAAATGATACATCAAACATTAATTGTCGATATTGAATCTTGATAGTTGTCCATTCAAGACTCAAAACTAACCATTCAAGACTCAAAACTAAATACCAAATTACATTGAATAAAGGTGTCTCACCATCATGAGTCATCGACCATGATTAATCTATCAACTAGATACTGATTCCCTCTACCCCTTTTACAAGCAAAGGTAATGGCTCGTCCTATCATAGAAGAAGGCTTGTCGCTAGAGACAAATGGCCACTAGTTGGTGTCTTACTTTGTGTAGAAGGTGGTGTCGATGTTGGCTCATCAACCTCCTCACTCTTTGGAGTCTTAGCCCACGCCCCCCCGCCCCCCCCTCTCCCCC
>SNQJ01S0000021.1:61205-73486 GCA_010110895.2 Picea sitchensis
CACCCCACCCCAAATGGATGTGGGTCATCCTCCCTTGCCCCTTGCTCCTGCTTGTCCTCGTGTAACCACTCAAGAGCCTCCTCCATAACAGGCCCCTTAGTGGCCACCCTCCACCCATGCAAATTTTACTTTATATATCCCCTTCCCCTTCACCCTTCACCATGCAATATATATATATCAAAACCATTAGACACCAAATATGCAAAGTTTGCTCATGTATATAGCACGTAAGGATGAATATAGAAAAATGGCATTGAGTGTGATACTTATGTGAAACAAAGTACATAAACATTGAGTCTCTAAATGGCCTTTGGAGTCTAAAAAACTTCATGCTACATCAAATAACTACATATAATCAAAATCATCCCCTATATTGAGATCCTCTCATCCGACCTTTGCCCCAATCTGCCAAGGACATTAGTACTAGTGCTTGGTGCTCCTTGTGGATCCAAATCCATCCAAGATGTTGTTGCTCAAGTCAACACCCTCCAATTTTGATGAATTTGGCTATAATCCAAGCATTAAAATGAGGCAGAAAGCTTAACATGCCTAATCAATGGTATTTTTTTTTTGTAAGTAAAAATTTGTATTACCTCAAAAATTTGGAAAATTTACAGAGTATAGAGTTTGTCACGTAGCCTGCCTAAGAAGGAAACCAGACCATTGACAATGCTGCCAGTTTTCCATAGAGTTCTTATACATAGAAAGATATTATTGCCTGAGTGCCTCTGTTTATAGGACCTGATCTGAAAACTTGAATATCTACTCCAAGCTGATCATACTCCATATACTTTGTCGCCTCCATCGTTCCGTTGAGGGTTATGCTAGACGAGAGTGAAATTGCAGGGCTGTCCACAAGTTGGACATGCTCGCATCATCGATTCGTCGGTGAGAGGCTGGAAGAGGACATCCAATCGATGATTGATGAGTTCTTGTCGAAATAGTTGGTCTGCTGCATCACGACGTATGTCCATAAGCAGTTGCACGTGCTCCGGAGAGAGGCTCTGTGTTCTAATCAGTTCAGATTGAGGAGGGCTTGCTCTTTCCTGTTGTTGGGCGGATGGGTCATGTTCTTCGATTATTGGACAGGCCCAATTCTCTTCAGGTGAGAGCGACTGGGAGGGATTATCAACAGAGTAGGTCGCACCAAGGGAAGATGGAAAGGGAATCGTGGATGGCTGTGTTTGCGGAGCGGGCGTGGTGGTGTTGGCCAATGGAGGTGGAGAAGCTGGGGGGGGGAGGTCACAGGGGCCAAAGGGAGAGAAGATGGGGGAGAGGCTGGGGCTTCTTCCAAAATTGGGCATCCTCAGTGCTCCTCTTCTCGGGCAGGGGACGAACTAGAATCAACAACTGAAGGGGAGGCCATCGAATTAGAGTGACTGGGGCTAGAGACATGGGGGCCATGACAACGGTGTTGATTCTCCAGATATCTTTGATAATTAGGGCCTTGTTTAGACCGTCCCCTTTCTCGTGGCATGCCTGCGGATTGGAGAATGGCGCACCAGATGGGAGGGGCACAAATAAAGCCCAGAGCAGAGGAGAAGCTAGTGAACCTGACTGCAGAGTGCTCTAGGTAAACAAAAAGACCAAGCATGCAGAGGAATGTAGGCTTGAACAAAGAAAGAATACCTGTTATGAGTGATAAATGCTTCATAATGTTTGAATTGACTGTATGCAACGCCTTGGTACCTGTTGAGATTTGGGTACCTTGGAAAGTGGTCCCCATGTGCGTACGAGTCTCTAAGCACAAAGGGGAAGACTATTACCCTTGTACTTTACTTTATGATTCTAATTTCACTTTGACTTAGGCGATTTAAGTCAAAAGTGAAATATGTCACTTAAGCATTAAAGTGACAATTAATTCACAATGTGGGTGAATTAATAGACATAAAGCAACTAAGGAAAGTGGGTTTTCTTAGTGAGATTTTTGGATGAGATCTCACCCATTGATTAGACTTTGGCTAGATTGGATCTAGGCCACTAATCTTTTAGGTCTTGGCCAAAGGAGGCTAAAGTGAGGGTTTAGTGCATTTTTGAGATTCATTCTTCACTTGTGAGTTTTGGAGAAGAGTAGGGGCGCATTTCTCAAGGAGAGGAGGGCACACTTGATGAGGGTTTGAGTAGAAACCCTTGAGAGCTTGAGGAGGAAGCTCTTGTTCGGTTGAGCTTACATGGAGAGGTTATCCATGGAGGATTAGACATCATTCCTTAGAGAGGCGCGCATTTTCCTTGTTGTGCTCACTTGGAGAGGAAGAGAGGGAGCCTTGAGATGAGGTCTGTTGCATGAGGAGGCTAGAGGAGGGGCGCTTGCTTTCATGGAGGGAGGCATTCAACTATTGGCCTTTTTTATTTAGTGGGGAGCTTTCAGATCCGAGGAGGGCGCACTTGAGGAGGAGGGCGCATCATTAGTGGGGAGAAGTTACACTTGTCAGATTGCAGTGAAGTTCATTTCAGAGGGAGGCTACTCATCAATGCTTGATTACTGTGGAGGGTTTTCTAGATCAGAGCTTCCAGTTGGCATCTGCATCAGTTTCAGTGGATTTGAGAGCTTGTATGTGGGGCACACCTTCCTAGGGCGCACCTGGTTTTTTTGGACTTGTATTTCAGCCTGGATCAGGTTGCTATTGTAATTGGTTCATCTATATTTTGTACTTGCTGTATTCCACCATCTATTTCTCCATTATATAGACATATATCCCAAACTGGTTTTCCCCGAGGGGGTTTTATCCAGGGTCATGTTGACCAAAAATACCTATGTCAAATTTATGCATGCTTAGAAGTGTAGATCAACATTTTAAAGTTAAAAGATCTAGAGTTAGTGTTATGTGTTTTAAGTTATATTGCATGTGCTAACATTGAGTAAAGAAAACACTTGCAAGGGCACCTTAAAAGAGCACTTAACCATTAAAATATTGAGCAGAAAGTTTGGTGACTGTTTGCTGTCCTAAAACAGCAAGAGAAGACAGCCACACAGTTGAAACTTAGAGCCATACTAAGGTCAAGGACAAACCTTAGGTGGCAGCCTCATAGGACCTCAAAGAATCTACATGGTATCAATCCAAAGGTGGCTTAGACTTGCTGATTCTGGAGCACTTTTGGGGGCAAGTTGGTGAGGTTTTGTATCAGATTTGTTGGCTGTTTTGGACAGCAAGTTTTCAGTCCAAAACACTTGGTAAACTTCAAATCTGAAGGTACCTCTCATTCAATGCCAGTTGGACAGCTCAGGGCAGATTTTGGATAGCTAGTTGACAGTGTTTGTGGATAGTTGTGGTCACATTTGTTCGGCTGATTTTTGACACTTGTGGACTACCTCTTTTCACATCTGCGTGGATCGGAGTGAGGCTGTAGTATACGACCTCTTTTCACACCTACTTGCTAGGAGTGAGGTCAGGGTTTTGCTTGCCTCTTTTCACACCTGTGTTGATAGGAGTGAGGCAACGTTCCTTTGCATTTGGAGCATCAGAGTGAGCGTAGTGTGATAGATATGTCAGTATCTCAGATGTGTGTGGAGGACATGCTAGCCGGGGCTAGCAATTGGTCGCCTTGGAAGGCGAGGATGGTCCGTCTTTAGAGGACCTCGAGCTATGGGACATAGTCGAGGCAACTGTTCCTCCCATTCCTGTCACTGCTCCCGTCTTGGTGGCAGAGTTCAGGAGGAGGAACAACAAGGCAAAGAGGATCATTTGTGATGCTGTGAGAGATCACATTATTCCCCATTTGACGGGGACGACTTGTGCATACGAGATGTGGGCATCTCTATGCAAGTTGTACGAGAGCTCTAATGAGAAATAGAAGTTGGTTCTCCATGATCGACTGAGGAGCATTCGCATGCTCGAGGATGAGTCGGTTACTTCATTCCTTGGTAGATACACTCAGATCAGAGACAAGCTTGGAGCCGTCGGAGAGGTGGTGAACCCTAACTCTTTGGTGATGACAGCTATGAATAACTTCACCAAACCTTGGGGTCCATTCGTACGCGACATTGTTTCCAGGGAGGTTATGCCTACATGGGAGAGGATGTGGGATGACTTCGTCCAGGAGGAGATTAGGCTTGTAGTCGAGGCTTCTGGACAACAACAACAGTTAGTTTCGGGTGTTGAGGACTTTGCTCTTTGGACAAAGGGCAAGAAGAAGATCGACCGTGGATGTCGGCAGGGTCCCAAGTTTGGGGCCCCACCACAGGGAGGAGAGAGCATCAACAATAGTGGGCAGAAGAGACATGAGCACAGTGAGATGCTTTGCTTGTGGAGAGATGGGTCACTATGCAGGACAATGTCCCAAGAAGAAGAAGAAGCTTCAGGATGTGTCAGCAGCGACGACAGAGGAGATAAAGTTCAATGATAAGTTTGCAAGAGAGTGTGCATTCATGACGACTTTATCTGCTATTACACCATCCAACATTAGATGGGGAGACATAGTTGATGAGGACCGACTAACTCACAACAGTGATTTAGAGGGAGATGAGGCTCAGTGTCCTTGGACATCTTCAGAGTGGGTGACTGGTCCACCCAACATAGCTACAGTTTCAGAGCAATTGAGCAGAGAGAGTTGGTGCTACAACTTCAGTGCATCCGAGGTTGATGAGGAGGAGCAACAGGGCACCACAGAGGCTTGAGCCTCATTTAGCTTTTGAGATGGGCAAATCAGGTTCTAGATCCACTTCAGGTGGAGGTTACTTGGCGAGAGGCCAAGTTGATGACTCTTGGTGAGACACCAAGAGGGGGAGACTCTTGGTGAGATGCCAAGAGAGTGACTCTTGATGAGGTGCCAAGAATAGGTGGAAATCCTTGGTGGGAGACCAAGGTGGAGATCTTTGGTGTGCTGTCGAGATCTAACTGATCTTGGATAGATGGAGAGTCAGTTCCATTTATAGATCACACAGATTGAGCAGATCTGTGACAGAGTCCACTTTCAGTGATCAGGGTATAACCATACTCACCGAGTATATTCTAGGAGGCAACCATGTCCACTATAGGGATGCTATTGGTGGTGACGAGCACTTTCCTCGGTAAGAGGGAGTGTTGAGATTTGGGTACCTTGGAAAGTGGTCCCCATGTGCTTACGAGTCTCTAAGCACAAAGCGGGAAGACTATTACCCTTGTACTTTACTTTATGATTCTAATTTCACTTTGACTTAGGAGATTTAAGTAAAAAGTGAAATATGTCACTTAAGCATTAAAGTGACAATTAATTCACAATGTGGGTGAATTAATAGACATAAAGCAACTAAGGAAAGTGGGTTTCCTTAGTGAGATTTTTGGATGAGATCTCACCCATTGATTAGACTTGGCTANCTTGTGAGTTTTGGAGAAGAGGAGGGGCGCATTTCTCAAGGAGAGGAGGGCGCACTTGATGAGGGTTTGAGTAGAAACCCTTGAGAGCTTGAGGAGGAAGCTCTTGTTGGGTTGAGCTTGCATGGAGAGGTTATCCATGGAGGATTAGCCATCATTCCTTAGAGGGCACATGCTACATGGAGGAGGGGCGCATTTACTAGAGGAGGCGCGCATTTTCCTTGTTGTGCTCACTTGGAGAGGAAGAGAGGGAGCCTTGAGATGAGGTCTGTTGCATGAGGAGGCTAGAGGAGGGGTGCTTGCTTTCATGGAGGGAGGCATTCAACTATTGGCCTTGTTTATTTAGTGGGGAGCTTTCAGATCTGAGGAGGGTGCATCATCAGTGGGGAGCAGTTACACCTGTCAGATTGCAGTGAGGTCTGTTTAAGAGGGAGGCTACTCATCAATGCTTGATTACTGTGGAGGGGTTTCCAGATCAGAGCTTCCAGTTGGCATCTGCAACCGTTTCAGTGTATTTGAGAACTTGTATGTGGGGCGCACCTTCCTAGGGTGCACCTGGTTCTTTTGGACTTGTATTTCACAGCCTGGATCAGGCTGCTATTGTAACAGGTTCATCTATATTTTGTACTTGATGTATTCCACCATCTATTTCTCCATTATATAGACATATATCCCAAATTGGTTTTCCCCGGGGTTTTTTTTATCCAGGGTCAGGTTGACCAAAAATACCTGTGTCAAATTTATGCATGCTTAGAAGTCTAGATCAACATTTTAAAGTTAAAAATGTAGTGTTATGTGTTTTAAGTTATATTGCATGTGCTAACATTGAGTAAAGAAAACACTTGCAAGGGCACCTTAAAAGAGCACTTAACCATTAAAATATTGAGCAGAAAGTTTGGTGATTGTTTGCTGTCCTAAAACAACAAGAGAAGACAGCCACACAGTGGAAACTTAGAGCCATACTAAGGTCAAGGACAGACCTTAGGTGGCAGCCTCATAGGACCTGGACTATATGTTTGCATTGAATTCCTGGTCCAAAGCTTTAAAATTTCCCTTGTGTGCAGTCTCAACACGGTCACCCTCTCCATAATGTGAATTAATGAGGAATGAGACATTGGAAGGAGAGCGACAGGCGTATGACAGCTGGGTGTTCTCATGCTAAATCGCATGGCACCCCATCCGGGGCGTGACAACCCAAGAGGGCCAAGTCCATGCATTGTTCTAACAGAACTGAAGCTGTTTGAGAGTCAACGTCTATTCTAATGTCTCACTCGGAAGAGTGACCCCTTCATTGGCTAATTTATCTGCTACTTTATAAACTTTCTGTGTACATGTAAGGGAACCAGGACCAAGTCCAGCTGGAGAAGAGATTTAAAGTAGTCTAGCGAGCTTAAGAGCCTCTAGTTGGGAGAGATCGTGGATGGATCCAAACCATTCAGGATTTTTTTTGCCAGGGAAATTATGGTCTAGGAGTCCCCCTCGATAATTAATTGCCTAAAGCCTAATTGAGAGGCCGCATGAAGTCCTTTAATGAGTCCCCACAATTTCGCAGAGTTGTTTGTATCATGACCCAAATTGCCCGCGAGTATTTGTATGATCTTTCCTTTGTTGTTTCGGATAACTGCACCAAATTTAGTTGGCCCTAGATTACCTTTGGAGGCCCTGTCAAAATTAAGTTTATGGAATCCAGGAGGGGGGCATTGCCAGGTGTCTGGGCTCTCGGAAATAGAGAGGCTAGAGGCATACGCTGTGGGGGGAGGGTTGGGGTTGAGAAGAAGATTCCAATGAGCAAGAAGGGTGGTTTCATTTGCTTCTGCCTGGAGATCTTCTGTAGCCTAGTGTTGCAATCTAATGGTTTCTTGTACGCTTTTGTAAATTTTGGACCAGACATATTCTTCAGGAGAAGATTTGGAGTGAAAGACCCTTTTGTTCCTTTCCTTCCATGTATGCCAAACTACAAAACCGGGTAATAGTTGCCAAATTCTGTTGAAGATTGGATTCTTGAAGGTAGTGAGCTTTCACCCTTTGAGGGTATTGATGATACTGTCTCTTACTCTATCTGTTTTCCTCATTGTTTGAGCCACTGTATCCCAAATTGCGGAACTGAAGGAGCATTGGTTTAGAAGATGCTTTGTTATTTCCTCTTGTTGCATACATAGTGGATAGACCAAAGGTCCCGTAAATCCTTTTTTTCGTAAATTGTCCCAGGTGAGGATCCTATTCTGAATTAGAAGCCAGAGGAAGGAAGAGACCTTCGGCCAAAGATTTGATTTCCAAATCGTATCCCAGATTTGGTCCTTGGGCATTGATATGAATTGGACTTTTATTGAGTAAGCCTCCTTTATAGTGAAAGTGCCCAATGTTGAGTGTCCCCATCGTAAAATGTCATCTCCTTCTCTTATGCGAACCTTTCTGAGGTTTGCTGTTTCTTTCCAAGGATCCAAATTGCAATGCTCCAAGAGATTAAGCTCTGAGTGAGATACCTTCCATTTTTGCCAATGAGAATTATGAGCGGGTGCTTGCCATAAATCCTCTACCTTTGTGCCATCTTTGTTCATCATGTAAGGCATAAGATGTCTCATGTTTTTCAAAGAGATTAGTGGGGGAAGTTGTTGCCAGGAGTCTGACCAGAAGAGAGCATTTTTTCCATTTCTCAATTCCCAAAACGCATGCTGTTGGATTATTGGACGATTGCGCCAGGCTGCATTCCATATGCATGAGCCTAACCTTGCCTCTGATAACTGAATAAGCTGAGCTTCATGGGTTTGCGGGGCATATTTTTGTTTCTAGAGCTGCCCCTAAATCTCCTTTGGGTGGATGAGCCATCTCCACCAGATTTTTGCCCCCAAGACTTATTGAGCAAGCAGGGGTCCCAGAGTCCAAGTCCCCCATTGAGCTTCGGTTTGCAGATATTTTCCTAGTTGACAAGGGCCCATTTTTCTTCACGCTTGTGACCTTGCCAGAGAAATCTCCTTTGAAGACTTCGAGTAGTTTTGAGAACTGATTGGGGAGTTGCAAGGGCCGAAAAGAGATAGGTGGGGATGGCCTGGAGGACTGACTTAAGAAGTACTAGTCTACTCGCTAGATTAAGTGTTCGGAAGGTCCATGAGTTGAGGCGGTTAGTTAAAGATTGTAAGAGAGGGGGACCAAACAACGGCTTTGGAGGTCTGATCAGTTAGCGAAACTCCTAGATAATTGGACGGAAGGGAGCTCTTGGGTATGCCAAGTAAGTGAGAGATATGATTTTGAATGGCTATTGAGGTGTTGAAAAAGAAGATTTGCGATTTGACCAGGTTAATAGACATGCCCAAGGCCTCGCTAAAATATGATAATATGGTGTTGAGTCTTTGGGCCTATCTGGCAGTGGGGGAGCCCATTAGCAAGGTATCGTCTACAAATTGACTGTGGGAAGCTACTGGTTGGATTCCATGTAGTGGGAGGCCTTGCAGGGTGCCGTCTGCTATGCTGGCTTTGATGTATCTGCCTAGACCTTTGACCATAATAACAAAAAGAAAAGGGGAAAGGGGGTCCCCTTGTCTAATGCCCTCTGGTTGGGGTGAAAGTTTTGGAAGGGACACTGTATATCAATATTGAGAAGAAGGTCTTGGAAGTGAGATTAAGAATCTAGTTAATCCTATCTTGACAGAAACCAAAAGCTAGGAGAATAGAGTGTAAATATTACCAACTGAGCCTATCAAAAGCTTTGGAGAGGTCCAATTTGATTAACATACTCAGAGTTTTTGTAGATTAACCTCATGCGCTAGAATGACACTGTCCAGTATCTGACGTCTCTTCACATAGCTTGTCTGCTCCTTAGAAATGATGAAAGGGAGGATGGGTTTGAGGCAGAGAGCAATGACTTTGGTAATAAGCTTGTAGATGACATTGCAGAGTGCGATAGGCCTGAATTGCTTCATATGAGTGACCCGCTCCTCTTTGGGGATAAGCGTGATGGAAGTTGCATTCAGAGCTAAAAGGACTTTATTTGAGGATCGAGATTATTCCACGAGCTTCCATACCTCTTCCCTCACCATTGACTAGAAGTAGTGAAAAAAGTCGGTGGTAAAGCCATCAGGTCCAAGTGCCTTTCCAATTGACATATCTTTCATAGCTTGGTCCACCTCTTCTATCGAGATTGGTCTCATGAGAGCCTGATTTTGTTCTTGGGAAATGAGTGATGGAATGTGTCTGGTGATTTTGCTGATGGCTTGGGACCTATTAGGGGTAGGGTCTGTTAGGAGAGTTTTATAGTAATTGACCAACTCCTCCATTTCATTATGGTTTAGGATTGTCTGACCCTGATCATTTTCCAGCTTGGTGATACGGTTTATGTATCTTCGGTGAATCATAGATCTGTGGAAGAATTTAGTGTTGCGCTCCCCCTCTTTGAGCCATTGCACCCTGGATTTTTGATGCCAAAGAATTTCCTCCTATTGATGTCTTTCCTCTAGCTATTTTTTTAGGATATGTTCTTCTTCTTGCAGGGTGTCGGTTTGACCAGTCTCTATATGTTCTTTTTGAATTTTCTCAAGCGTCTGTTCGATGAGGCGTTGGGCATGAAATATGTTCCCGAATGCACTTTTGTTCCATCTCTTCAGATTTTGTATGAAAATTTTCAATTTCTGTTGAAATTGGTACATTAATGTACCATGGGAGATTCCTGCATTTGACCACAAGGTGTTAGCAAGCTCTTTGAAATCAAGATGCAATAACCAGACTTTCTCGAACCTGAAAGGCTTGAATTTAGGTATGACGACTATGTCAATCCATAGCTGAACGAGCCAGTGATCCGATCCTGATTTGGGGAGGATGCTTGCTTCTAGGAGGGGACTGTCGAGCATCAACGACATTGAGATGAGGAATCGATCTAGCCTGCTTGCAACATGATGTGTGCCTGAATGTTTGTTGGACCATGTGAAGATGCCATTGTGCGTTTCAATATCAACTAAGTGAAGATCCTCCATTAAACCTTGGAATGCTTTGCTGTCTTCGTCTAATCTTCGAATGCCCCCCCTTTTTTCCTCTAAGGATGCAATAATATTGAAATCCCCTCCTATAATCCAGCGTTGCTTTGCCAGAGAGATACCTAATGAAGAAAGACTTTTTAGAAAGCAATCCTTTTCCAGTGTGGATTGAGGGCCATATACATTTGAAATGATTCCTGTCTTGTTTGTTCCTATGACACGATGATGTGCTAAGATTGTCCATTTGGTAGAGAAAAAATTGTCTAGCACAATTGTTGCTGGGTTCCAGAGAATGGCGATACCCCTTGCAGCCCCGCCTGAATCATTGTAGATAAAATTGCATTGTCTCCAACATCTAGTGAAGACCTCTTCAACAACTGATCTAGCACATTTAGTCTCTTGAAGGAATAGCACATCTGGTTCTTCTGCCATAATATTGCTTCGGAGGACCCTTTGCTTGGTTCTCCCATTTAGGCCTCTTACATTCTAGGAGAGAATCTTCATTGGGAAGAGTGAGGAGGAGGGGGGGGGGGAGAAACCCTCGGTGAGTTTCTGGATTTGTTCGGAGTTAATCATGAAGCTGCCAACCTCTTGAATGAGTTAATTTGTCGATTTGCGACCCCTTCTTTTTCCTTCTTTGGAGATCTTCCTATTGTCCTTGCTTGGGTCTGTGTGTATGCCAAGTCCTTTTTCTAGAACGAGAAGTGGCTCTTGCTGTGGAATCGATATAGACTTTGTGTACTTTGTATAGCTAGTCTGGAGGGAGAGTCTGCAATTCTTGTTTGTTGTAAACCTCGTCAAGTTTTTCTAGATCTATGACCTCTAGGTCTCTTTCGTCCATGAGCATGTCTAGATCGCCTCCTTCATCCACTTGGGGATCCGTTGGCATGTGATTTAGTGAGTCTGTTGGTGAGATTTGCTCCAGGATCGGTTCTTGAATCTGCTTGGCCTTGCCTTTTGCTGGTCCTTTGTTTTCATGCTGGTGAGGGTTTTCCACATCTTGTGATTCTGGCAATTTGTTCAATATGTCGAACAAATTACTCGTGGAGGGCCTCTTGTTCTGTGCCGAGCTGGGTTTTCTGGGATTTGACTTTTTCCTTCTGCATGAATCCATCTTTTTGTTTGTTCTGGTCATCCTCTTCCATTTTAGATGGGAGGTTCAGTGGACAATCTCCGAAAAGGTGTCCGTGTTCATGACATTTCTGACATCGAAAATCAATGTGCTCATAGTCAATAATTTGGGTCCATTCTTTATCTTGGTATTCCAGAGCAATGTTGTATATGTCGTGTTGGGGAAAGTGTCGGCGAGGGTCCGGAATATAACTTCTTGGTGACATTGGCGGAAAATGTCGGAATATGTCGCAAGACCTCAAAAAAATACAAAAACAATAATTTTTTTCAATTTTTAAAACTTGTAAAGCAACAACAACATCAAATAAACACTTTTATACATAAATATGAAAATACAACCAATAAATAAGATGCATAAGATGTCAAGTGGTCACATATCGTTACTAAACTGAAAATTCTGAAACATGTTCCTGATAGGATGATAGTAGATACAAAATCACATCAACTGATCAAAATAAATGTATCTCATGAGATGAATCATCATGAGGCATCTAGATACTAAATAGTACATGATAAAATGAAAATGATAGATCATAGGAATCCGAATCATTGATTCCCTCTATGTCGTGGTGTTGTTGCTGCTCTATCCCTTTTACGGGTAAAGGGCACCAATTTTCCTCTGGAAGCAGTAGGTGGTCGTGGAGGTACTCTAGATGAGGTTGGAGTGGAATCTCCAACTGCTCCAGATGCTCCCTCTGAGGTGGTAAGTGATGGGGACGAGGTGGAAGGAAAAGTGTGTTGCCTCCTCCCATTCCCAACAGACCCAAGTCCAACTCCAGGTATGGCTCTCTGTGGAGGTGGTGGTGGCATTGGATCCACTAGAAGTCCAATCTCCTCCTCAGCCTCTGTATCCACTGGAAGTGGAACATCGTCCTCCTCCTCCTCCTCCACTGTT
>SNQJ01S0000021.1:76409-217316 GCA_010110895.2 Picea sitchensis
TATATCTTCTCTGTTTTGTGGCCTCCGAAGATTTTACGTAAATTCCTAGGGTATTCCCAATCCCGGATAAGTTTACCTCTAGCCAGAACTCCTGTGGTAGGGAGTAGAGATGGATCAAAACTGGGGCAGAGGAGAAATCTTCTTTTTCTAGGTTAAAGCGGTCTATCCAGAATCTCAAATATAAACCAGCTAAGTTAAAGAAATATGGTCCATTCTCGAAGATCCGGTCTTTGGTTTCTAAACTGTAGAAGATCACTTTGAAAAACCCTTTGGAGCTGAGTTGCAGGTCATAGTCGCCCTTGGGGTTCCACCAAACCTTGATCCATTTGATTAGGTCACGTTCCGAGGGCCAGAGCCCTAGAAACTTGCCTATTAAGGTGTAATCCCTCATAAACTGTGTATTTTCTCCTACCCGTGCAGAGTTTATGACATACCTTGGTGCTATGGTAGCCTATGGGATGCATTTCCTTGGCTCCCATATACGACTCACTTTTGGATGCGGGGTTTCTGATCCAACCTCCATCGGTTTATCGAATCTTTGCTCATCTTGGAGGATCTGCTTGTGGAGATGCGGTGGCGGTTCAAATGGTGGCTGGATGCTCTTCGTCCCTGCTTTTTCATTGGCTACAACGTTGCTATAAGAAGGGGTTTTCACCCCCCCCTGGGCCCATAGCGTGGAGATCAGACTGGTAGGAGCCGAGGATGGCCTTGCGCTGCAGTGGAGGATGCGATTCTGGTCTTCAGAGTCTGGGTTGCGGTGCTAACATGTAACACTCGTTTTCGCAGAGCTCTCTCCAAAATGACCGGCTAATCAGTGGTATCCCCTTAGTGAAGGGTGCATTTTTTTACTGAGGTCATGACATAGAGTTCAATAGTTAACACCACCAATATCAGGTTACATAGAGGGCTTGGTGCTCTTGATTAAATGCCAATCCCATACCCTGATACATAATAGAATCCAGTTTTGAAACGCAGCAATTCTGCCAGTCCTGAAATGTTGGAATCCTGAAAATTGATAAATTTGCTGAATTCTGAATGGGATATGAAATTCTACTTTTCTTCATATGAAGTCCAATGAAGTTGAAACCACTCTCAAACATACTGGAACTATTAATGGTAGTGTAAAAATATAAGTAAAAAAGTAGTAAAGGAAAGATAAAGGAGAACACCGATTTTTACTTTTAAGAATTTATTATTGCTAGTTATGACTTCCAATGGGGAATAAAGTCAGAAAAATGACCCTCAAAAACTGAATTTCAGGATTTTATAGGTGTTTTTTCACACCGTCAGCAGATTTTTCCTAATGTGGTGTGATTTGTTTTACTAAACATCACAATGTCGTGATTATTTTAAAAAATTGTGATTTTTGAAGATGATATATTGTTTCAGCTTGGACATCAAAAATTGCCACATCGTCGATAAATTGATGATGTTTGCCACACTGGTTTACATACTCATAAATGCTCCAAATAGTCACAATGACAAGTGAACGAGGAAAGATGGGTGGTGGATGCCTTTATAAAGAAGGGATTATGGTTTTGGGGCTTTCGGTTTCCATTTGCTTCTCCTGAATACCTGATCTTAAATTTTGTGGGAAGGCAAACTTTTTTTTTTCTCTTCCTCTTTGCCTCCTTGACAACACAACAGACAAAGTATACTTTCTGTTTCATACTGGGTTGCTTCCCCATGGTTCTTGCTCATTTTCTGCAATTAATAAATTGAGTAAAACCGCTTTATCCGCTAGGAAAATCCTTAATGAGCTCGCTATTTCCATTTGTTCTTTAGATATTTTCATATCCCATCTCACTTAAAGAATTCCTCATAAATTCTTTTCTGAAAATTTGAATTGCACATTTTAAGTATTCAAACTGAAGGATCATTGTTTGTTTCGGTCCGTTACAATATTTCTACTCTTTGCTTATCCAGCAAATGCCTCGAAGGCAGTTTCAAAGTAAAGGTTCACTGTTTACTTCCTTCATATTTCTGCTTTATGCTTTATCCAGATATGCCTTGAAAGTAGTTTGTTCTGCTGCATCTCTACTATGGAACCTAGACATGTTTTTTGTTCATGTGTAACAACTTTTTAAAATCTCTAGCATATTTACATTATTGAATCTATCAGTGTGTTTGTTCAGGATGCCAGTTTGTTATCAAGTCCAGTATTAATTTCTTTTCTTCTATCAATTGCATTGAACCTTGCTGAAATTGGACTAGGTGCTGAAATCATCACCTTCAGAGAACTGCCTTCTTTTGATGCAAATCTCAGTTGACTGTGTGATTGGCCTCTGTCTACTATTCTTTTCTTCTGTGGTAAAGTGGCAACTTTAAGAGTGCCAGATGCTGATTGGTAATGGAACTGCTAGTTGGCTATGCAGGGGCATTGATTCCTTGCCTCTACTTTCAGTCCCCGCCAACAGTTGCAGTTCTCCTGTTCTATTTTCTTCTATTCTGCTATGAGTTAATTTATGGCTCAATGAACTATCATCTTTTCTGCAAAACATGTTTGTGTCCCCACATTTTGCGAAAGAAAACTCGAAGAAATAAAACAAAATTGCTATTCCAGACTACAACAAATTTTTATCTTGCCATTTTTTTTTATGTGCCCCCGTCCAACCATTGGTTTGACTGCCCCCGTCATGATCCTCAACTACTGAAGTTGGAGTTCTTATTGTTAGCAAACCTCTCATTATCCTGAACCCTTGGAAGATGTAGCGGTTATTTTCAGCAATCCTATTCCCAGAGGCCATTTGTTGTTAATCAAAAGCCAGAACACTTTCACACACCATGCACTTATTCTTATGCTGAAAAGAATTTCATTATGATCCAAAAAAAACTGAAATATGCCAAGTCCTTCTAGTGTGCAGCTTTTTACTCGGCTTACGATTGTTGTATGAAAATGTAAACTAAGCAGGTTAGTTTAACATTATCCCTAGTCAGATAATCCATCCCTAGTCAGATATAATCCTAACTCTAGCATTATGGTATATCTGGTTTTTTTCACTAAGAATGTGTAATGTAGCACACAGTCAATTTAGAGGCAACATTACGTTCTTAATGGCACGGGATGTGAAAAGTGAAAGCCTATTTAGTGCTCGATCTATTTCTACAGAAATATTCATTTGTTATAGCAAGATAAAGGAGAAGACATGGAAAATTGGCTCATGTAACACTAAAAAATGTTTGCATATACAAAAACCATTAGTAGTTGATTTCTTTTGTATGGATGCTTGTATAGAACTTAGAAGTTAAACACAGTAAGATCAAGATTCTAGACAGAGGTCCTGATTCATATATATGGAATGGGGTTTCCTGTGTCTTTATGACTTTTGTGGCATATGCATATGATGTAGCACAATAGAGATTGAACACGTGGCTAGCAGTTGGAGAAGTTCAGATGCTAAACTAGATGACTCATCACAGATACCACCTTCAAATTAAAATTTGCAGGGTGCACAAAAGCCATTCAGGTCTGAAAGTCAGAATTGTTGAATTAGACTTATACAATCCTACAGATTAGGGATATCTGGACAATGGAAACAAAGACTCTTATCTATGCAGTATAATTCTGATCTCAGCATTCAATATTTGTCGGAATTCCTCATTGAAGATTAATCTGAAAGCTAAAATGCAATGGAGACTATCTGCAACCAGCAAAAATCCTTAATCCAGGGGTTTTTGCAGTGCATTGAACTTTCCTTCAAATTCATGATGATAAACATGAGACTGGCTGCAATAACTAAAAGGTACACAGTGATGGCCACATGGAAGCGGAATGTGGAGGTGGGAGGATGAAGGAATCTGCGCTGTAACCTGCTCTAAAAGTTCGTCTCACCCTTCAACATGATCTCCCCCTCACTGATATAGAAGTCTGAAACACAATTAGGACTAGCACGCCCTAATTTGGGATGAGAGAGGATAGAATCACACCAAGACTGATACTCGAGCATGCACACTAACCGCGAGTAATCTTGCTGTTTGAAAAATATTCTGTGGTAAAAATTACTGTTTCATCCTCGTAAATCTGCTGTCATAAAATACTGTCCACAAACAATGCCTCTTCCCAAGTGCACATATCCCAAGAAAATAGGTGTATCAACATGCAAGAATCCTCACACATGTTAGCAGGTTGAACTGTGCATCCCTATCCTCCAGAATAAAGTCTGCTGGTAATAGAACTCAAGGTCGCTGCTGTGCTGTAGCATGAAACAGGTAGAAAGACTGCTGTTTACTAATTTTAGCCACGGGAAATTGCTAAAAATAATCCAATGACAGTGCTGACCCCCTGCTGAACATTCTGTCTTCGGCGCATCTCCTGTAATAAATTACCGTTCTGCTGCTGTCACCATTCATCAACATGCTGATCTCTGCAATGCTACTTTTTCTCCTTTTAAAAATATATCCATATAATAACCCCATGAATTCTTCTTGAAGTAAAGGTTTCATTCCTACATGAGAAAGAAGATGAGCTGTATGAAAATGGAAACCTCTAATGACCACCCCATGAACTCATCTTGAAAATAGGGTTGGAAGAATACGAAACATTCTAAGTATGGATGGGGTCGAACTAGGGTTTGAACTAGGTAAAATTAGCATGAATGCTAGCTATTAATAAATAGGCGAATTTAGGCTCTCACAAATGACGTGCAAATTATAGATAATGAAATCAAATTAGGGTTTAAGCTTGAGAAAATTAGCAAGGTGAGCAAGGGTTTTAAAAATAGCAAGTCACTCTGGAATGATAAATTTAACACATGCAAAGGATTGGATATAGGAACCATATTAGGTTTGAAGGTTTTGATAAACTCAGCACAAATGTCAATAATACAAAGGAGGTCGAATTTAGGTTTTGAGGTTTGACAGACTTAGCAACACAATTCAATCGAGGGTTTATGAAATAGATCTAGGGTTTTGATATAAGGGAATTTTAGCAAAGCCCCACTTAAATGGAAACCCTTCAAATGAATGCCATGTGTCACACTAATAACGTATCCTCTTGCTCAATTATGTACTTGAATCACCATCCTTCACTCAACAAAACCTGGAAATTGTGCCACTACTACACATTAGAACCATGACATTAAACCTTGTACCTGCTATAAATAGAACTCCTAAATATAGACATGGCTAGAAATAACAATCCAACTCCTAAAAAATAGGAAATATTGAAAATGAAGGGAACTGTGATGGGATGGCTGCTAAATATAGCACGCCTAAAAATAGACATTGCTAAAACAACTATGTCTCACGTCCATGAAAATAGTCTCATTAGATTTTCTTTTCTGCAAGGAACCCAAATATATGCTCAAAATTGACATGCAAGCCTTGAAAATCTATCGGCTAAAAATAACAGTGCCATGAAATTGCTCGCATGTACCCCGAAATAAACTCATCAACATTGTGAGCCCTTGAGGACCAATAATATGTAACTAACTTTGACATGTGGACTGCAGAACTTTGGCTCCTAGAAAATAGGATAATTGTTAAAAATAGCAGTTTCTTGGGATCTGAGAAAACTGACTTTGAAGCAAATTCTGATCAGTGTGAAAACCAGATGCACATGTCACTAAAACTAGTGGATCTTAACCCTTTTATTGTGTAGGAAAACCGGGGGTTAAAAATGGTGACTCAAGGGAATGACATCCCCTTGTAGGAAAACCGGGGGTTAAAAATGAGAACCTTAGGTTATTTGTACTGTGCAACCCTAAAAAAACAATCCTTGGAAACTTGGCCTATAAATCAACGTGCTTGTCCACCGGGCAATGGAGTCAAATGTATGGTGCCTTGGCTGTTCTACTAAAATGAGGACCCAACCACACATGCCCATCTGCAATTGCAACTTGCGACCTACCTATCGTGTATGTTTCTCCCAATAGAATGATGAGTTGAAGTTGACAATTGGGAGACAACCGCCTATTAGATGTAGTGAAACACCTGACAAGTGCGAAGAAACCCACCATTGAGGCTAGTGGACTCTAAGGTACAAGTATAACTCATCAATGTGAATAATGATACAAAGTCGAACACTGATAAAACTCATCCAATCAAGACCTAAAGAAGATCAGTGTTGTTGGATACGAGACAATTACCAATGAGGCTAACTATTGTGAAGGTGCTCTATCTTCCGGATCACTCCCCATACGATGTGTTGGAGTGGATGAGGAATGATCCATTGGGAGGAAGGCAATGATGGAAACCTCCTCCCCAACACGAAGTGGAAACTAGAAAGTACAATGATACGACACCATATCCCTAGGGTTGGATGAGGCGTTGACTAACCAACAAGAATGACTCGATGCAGTAAATGAAGAGACTAGACAATTAGATGACCCAAGACTCCTCTTATCATCTCTTCAATGCTACCCACACCTACCAAACTAAATACTCATACAATGGAGAGAATAGCACCATCATCCAAGCTTGACCTAGATTGAAACTCAAGGTAGTGCCCACTATACTATGACATCATACTCAAAGGTTCGACTTAAAATGACAACATTTTGTTGAAAAATGAAACATAGTAAGGGAAACAAAGACCAATGATTCGCTCATACATACGAAAATGATTTATTATGAAAGGAAACTGACCTATAGTTGACCTAAATTAGAAAAGGATGACATAACCATATGCTGAAAAAGAAAATAACAAACTAGAAAAGGAAATCAATGAAATGAAGATAACAAGAAAGGATGCTAACTACCCTCCAAAACCCCCAAAATTCACTTTTTTTTTTATTGTTTTTTTGGGTAGCATAAAGTCCTTAAAAAGAAAATACGATATCAAACGTTACCCATTGATTGGTAGAATGCATTGGGACCAACTGCTGCATGAATGAGATATGGTCCCAACCATAAACTGTCAAACTTGTCGTGGTCCCAACCATAAACTGTCAAACTTGTCGTGGTCCCTTGCTTTCTCATTCTTTTTGTCCCATGTCAATACCAAGTCCCCCACCTGTAGGGACTTACCAATCAAATACCTTCTTCACTTGACCTTGATAGTCAACAAAATGATTGTAAACTATCTGTTGGTCCTCATCAAGATGTGCTAGGTAGTCAATGTTCACATGTAGCGCCTCTTGATTGGTATTGAACTCCTCCAAAAGTTCATAAGTTGGCAATGCCATATTCATTGGTAATACCACATCCAAGTTGTAAACCGACTCAAAGTGGCTCTTAGCAATTGCACTTTCTTTGTGATACGATCTGCCTAGAATGCAAACTTGAGGCAACCATCCCATGATCTCTTGTTCTCCCCAACTACTTTCTTAATGATCTAGGCGAGGTTCTTGTTGTTGGATTCTACCAAACCATTCCCCTGTAGATAGTAATTGGTAGAATGATCCAAAGGAATGCTGTATCGAGAATAGAAGGTCATCAACTTTGTTCACCAAAAGACACTTGCATTATCTATGGTAATCTTGCTTGGCACTCCAAGTCATGTAACAATGATCTCTTTCGAGAACTTGACAATACTGACAATAGAAGAAGTCTTCAACAACATTGCTTCTACCCATTTGGTGAAGTAGTCTATAGTGATAAGAATCCAATTGAATCCATTGTTGGAGTTTTGATGGAATGGACCAATGAAATCAAGCTCCCATTGCTGGAAAGGGGCTTGCATTATGATCGGATCAAGAGGCAAGGTTGAGAACTTCTGCTTTCCCTCAAATCTTTGGCAAGGGTTACAAGCATGAACAAAAGCATGTGTTTCTGAAAACAAGGTGGGCCGGTAATACTTTGCTTGCATGATCTTGTGTTTGGTGGATCTAGTTGAGAAATGTCATTCACAAAAACTTGCATGTAACTCATGTAAAAGATCTTTGGACTCGAGTGGATTGACACATTGAAGGGTAACCCCATCTAGGTTCTCCATCCCAGTGCACCCTGCATCAAACAATATTTATCCACACAAAGTTTCAAAGATTGCTTCTGCGTCTTGTCAAGGTTAGTTGGACTTGATTTTTTAAAAATAATAGACAATATTAGAATACTAGTCATGTTGCTCTAATTAAGACAACAATGTGCTTACCTAACCAATAGGTTGCAGATTTTCTACTGTACTAAGGCTTCTCTCGACTATCAATTTGGCTAACCCTTGACCATGGGCCATCTTAGTTGGTTTTATCTCAAGGTCATACTCCCAGGTCTTGGTGATCTACCTGCCTCTTGTCCCACTACACTCTTTCTCTTACAGTATATCCTTCGGACCTTTATTATGGGATGAGGAACATAGGCCACAATCTTAACATTCTATAAGTATTGATGAAAATATTTTGCTATGACCAATTGGTTGTTCACTCCCTTGTTCATTCTTCTTTAAAACATATCTCGTACCAGAGTGACAAAAATACACACTATGATACCAATTTATAACATAACTTGTACTAGAGTGACAAAAAGACTCATTTTGATACCACTTTGTAACATACCCAACCACCAACGGGAAGGGCCACACTATCTCAAATGCACTTCTTAATTGATTTTGAATTCTGATAATTAAAATTAATAAAGAAGCATGAAATAAACACATACAATAATCAAGATTCAGGTTACACCATAAAAGAAATGAACCATGTGCCATGCACAACAATAACCAACAAAAAAGTACATTATAAATACAGATCTTAGAGATAATAATCAATACACAACAAAAATAAATATACAAGCATAGAAATACATGATAAAGAGCACTCATCTTTAACAAAAACAATCACCAACTCTTTACAAACCAAGGACGTGCCACCTAACCTTACCTAACCTTAGACATTGTTGTTCCAAGTCTCAATCACATGTCACCTCAAAGCTAGGGCTATGAATTCACAAGGACGGGTCTCAGATCGACACTCGCCTTCCCAAACCAGTCAACAATGAAGCTCTCACAAGTTTCTCAAACACAAAGCAAAATCCATTTTACCGACTCTCTTCCCTTCAGCGTGCACCACCCAAAGACAATGAACCCCCTTCACTGCTAGGCAGTACCTAAGGCTGTCCACCTCTTTCTAGGGCTCCAGTGCTTATGGCCAGGGAATTTCCATGCTGAAACTCTTAGGATTCACAACTACAAACTTATTAGCATGCCAATGCATCTCAAACATACATGCATCAATTCCTCGTTGGATTGCACCGACAATTTCTACAACCAACCAACCATGGCTGGTTATATTCAACAATTCGTTTTCCCTTTCCCATGCAAACACATGAATGAGCAGAAAGACAAATTGTGAGGAATGACTTTAGAATGATTTTTTTTTGGTTCCCAATGAATGATCCATGAATTGAAAAAATGAAGAAGAACAAGAAGAGGAATTGGCAACAGAACAAGAACCTCCAAACAACCCAAAGGCAAAGTTTAAATAGAAAAATCCCCATGGCACAACGTGGTCTCCCCAAGAGACTCTCGCATCCCCTCATTTGTTCCCCAACACAGACATGAGTAAACAAAATAATTTACAAATAAAGGCTTAGCCCCTCGGTTTCCCCCCCTCTTGTGGAATTATAGCCTCTTATAACTCTTGTCCTTGTTTGTCTCGCAACCAATGATGTATTTTATTATTAATAATGATTAAAGCATTACATTTCCTAGTCACTCCAACCCCTTTTAGTTTTATAGGCATTTCGACCTTTCATGAATAAATAAAATACATTATTAAATTGGGGACTCAAAATCGGGGTATTACATTCCCCTCCCCCTAATTTTAGCACTGTCCTCAGTGCATATACAAAACAAAAATTAAAATTTCAGAATTCTTCAAAAAGTCGGGGATACTCTGTTCGCATGGCATCTTCATGCTTCCAAGTAGCATCTTTAGGACCGTAGTAGGTCCGTTGAACTTTTACTAGTTCTATGACTATATTCCAGAGAACTTTGAATTTTCTGTTCAATATGCGCACTGGCTGGATCTAAAAGTCTTCTTCTAGCTACACCTAGCTACACCTGAATCAAATTCCAATCAATAACATGGTTAGGACCATGCAAATACTTTTTCAGCAAAAAGACATAAAATATATTATGCACATTCATGGAAGCAGGGAATGCAAGCATGTATGCAACTGGTCCTATTCTGTCCAATATCTCAAATGGACCACAGAATTTGGCTGTTAGTTTTGTACAACTGCCCAACTTCAAGGAGCTCCTCTTGGGATTCACTTTAAAAAACACATGCTCTCCTACTTTAAATTTTCTAGTTGTCTTGTTCTTATTTGCATAATTTTTCTGTCTATTTTGTGTTGCCTTCAAATTTTGATTAATTTTAACCATCTGGTCTTCCATATTCTTGAGCAATTCAGGCCCAAGTACTACTATGTCTACTGGGCTGTCCTAACTCATTGTAGTATTGCATTTTCTACCATACAAAGCTTCAAATGGGCTCATCCTCAATGAAGCTTGATACCCATTATTGTAGGCAAACTCAACCAAATGTAAGTAATTTTCCCACTTAGATGACTTATTTGTCACATACATTCTTAACATGTCTTCAATCACTTGGTTGACTCTCTTTGTCTTCCCATCTGACTATGAGTGGTAGGCTGTGCTAAAGTTCACATTTGTATCAAATCCTTTAAATAATCCCCTCTAGAAATTTGAAGTGAACTTTGTATCTCTATCTGAGACAACTGCCTTAGGTATCCCATGCAACCTAACAATCTCCCTCATGTAAATTTCTACAATATTAGCTTTTGTATAAGTCATTTTTATAGGGACAAAATGAACAGTCTTTGTCAATTTATCAACGATTACCATTATTGAATCATGTTGCCTCATTTTCCTGGGTAGCTTAGTGATAAAATCAATGGTTAGCACTTCCTATTTCTTCTCTAGAATTGACAATGGGTATAGCAAAACCGTTGAGTGTCTATGCTCAAATTTCACTCCTGAACATTCCATACATATGGTAATGTAATCGATAGCTTCTTTATTCTTGGCCACAAAAGAATTGGCTTCTTTCTACTACAATTGCTTTTTCGTAATCGAGATGTTTGTCATATGGAATTTTATGCATTTATTTTAATACCAAATTCCTAAGTTCTCTGGAGCCAGGAACATAAACTCTGTTTTTATTCATAAGTAATCTATCTTCTTTCATCTCATACTCTTTAATTTTTTGCTATACATTTTCTTGTTGCAAACTTTCTTGGACCTATAGGTAGTGCTGGTCTGTAACAACAACATCCAAAATTCTGCTCTATAAATTTGATTGATGCATACTAATGGCTGTAGCATGCATGATATGTATCCTTTTGTTGAGTGCACCAACGGGTTTATTTTCTTTTTCCCTGATATGCTTCATGTCAAACTCACACTCACTTAAAAATTCTATCCATCTTGTCTGTCTAACATTTAAAGTTGGTTGCTCAAAAATATATTTTAGACCACTATGGTTTGTCCTTAATTCAAATCTCTTTCCCATGAGATAATGCCTCCACATATTCAACGCATGAACTATAGCAATAAGTTCCAAATCATGCGTGGCATAATTCCTCTTATGTCTTTTAAACTTTTTGGACTCAACTAATGACATGTTCATTTTTGGGTGAAGACTCTACTAAGTACTTTGCATGCATATGTACAAACCACAAAATTCTTATTTGGGTCAACAATCTTTAGAATAGATGCACTAATAAGTAGTTCTTTCAACAAATTAAAGTTCTCTTCACACTTTGTTGTCCATTCACATTTGATTCCCTTTTTTTGTAATGAAGTGATGGGATGAACAATCTCAGAAAACCCTTCTATAAACTTCCCGTAGTATCCGACTAATCCTATAAAAGATTCAACTTTAACATTCCTTGGTATTGGTCAACCTCTAATGGCTTCAATCTTCTCAGGATATACTGCTATACCTTCTTCTGAAATAATGTGCCCCCAAAAATGGATCTGTTCTTGGTAAAAATAACACTTACAAAACTTGGCATAAAACTGATGTTCCCTTAGCACTTGCAACACCAACCTCAAGTGATTTTCATGCTCTTCCTCTGACTCAGAATAAATAAGTATGTCATCCAAGAACACGATAAAAAACTTATCCATATAATTTCTGAATACTCCATTCATTAATAACATAAAGACAACTGGTGCATTGGTCAGTGCAAATACTACAAATTCATAATGTCCATATCTGGTTCTAAACACTGTCTTACTTATGCCTTCTTCCTTGATTCTTATCTGATGGTATCCTGATCTCAAGTCTATTTTTGAAAATATCTTTGCTCTTCTTCGCTGATCAAAGAGGTCATCAATTTTGGGTAGAGGGTATTTGTTCTTCAAAATGGATTTATTTAGCTATCTAAAGTCAATACATAGCCTCAATGTTCCATCCTTCTTTTTAACAAAAAATACTGGTGCTCCCCAAGGTGAACCTCTTGGGCGGATGTACCCTTTCTTTAACGATTCTTCTTGCTGCACTTGTAATTCTTTTAATTATGGCGTGTTCATTCTATAATGAGTTTTTGACACTAGGACAACTCTTGGTCCTAAATCAATAGAGAATTTTATCTCCCTCTTTGGTGGCAATCCTGGTATTTCTTGAAATATATCTTTACACTCTTGCAATACTGAAAAATCTTCAAGGATTGACCCTTTTGTCTTTTCTGGTTTTTCCACATGAGTTGCATACAATTGACAACCTTTCCTAAAAGATCCCTTCAACTGTAAGGTTGAAACCTCTCTTACAGAGATGGGTGTCTTGGATTTCCTTTCACAATGCTTTGTTTTTCTTCTTCATCAAGGCATGCAAATGTCTTGTCATGACAATCTAGGACAACATGATGCTTGTCCAACCAATCCATTCCGATTAGGATATCATAAGATCTTGATGGTATGAGATTCAAATAGACAATTGTATTTATTCCATTTAGATTTATTAGACAACCTCTAACAATCTCATTGACCCTTCTTTTGGTTCTAGTGGCTAGCTGAACCAAACTTGGTTTTCCAAGATTGCTCTTCTCCAAATCTAATCTGTCCACTACTTTAGGATCAATGTAACAATGGCTTTCTCCCGAATCAATTAAAATAGCAACATGATGATTGATGATCTTACCTTCCACTTCGATAATATGGGATTGGTGTTATGCTTGTCGGTCTTCTAAGGCTGCATATATTCTTGGAACATTTCTGCCCATGTTTTCTACTGTAGTAGCCTCTTGGATGTTGTGCAGAGTCTTCATTTTATCTTCTATATGAGGGAAATCCTTGTACATGTGGTCTTCTTTGCATCTCCAACATTTGATTGATGGTCTTTCCCTTTTTCCAAAGGAGTCTTCATTCTTGGATTCGTTCTTAGCAGACTGATCTCGTTGATTTTTATTAGGGTTGTTTTTGTTGAAAGGGGGTTTGAATCCCTTCCTTCTATGATTATATTTCTCGTTCTTCTTATCCTTCCAAGGTTTTTGCAAAGATTCTTTGCCCTTTCCTTGTTTATACAATTACTTATCCTTCCTAATTTTCTTTGTCAAAGTTCTAGGCTCATCATATTGAATCTTCTCTTTATAAAATGATGACAATCCACTCAAAAACCTCTATATCTTCACCTTTTCATCTTGGATAAACTCCACATACTTTAGCAATCCCAATAATTTCTTTTCATATTCTCCAGTGATCATGCTTCCCAATTTGAATTCAAAGAACTCTTGTATCTTCTTGTCATAACAATGCTTTGAAATACACCCTTTCTGAAAATCTCTTGAACTGCTTCTAAGTGATCTTGTTTTCATTAATGTGCTCAACTTGCTTTAGTTGATCCCATCACATAACAAATTTTCCATGCAAATAGTATGTTGCAAGTCTGGCTTCTAGATTAGAGAAATAGTTGTGCAATTGAAAATACTTCATGATTCCAAGCAACTAGGCTTCAACATCATCTTCTCTTTCTCTTTCACCATCAAAGGATGGTGGCTTAAGCTTTCTCAACTCTCCTTACAAACCGTCCATCTCATGTCTTCTTCTTTGATGTCTGACATGAGACACCTCTGTACTACTCCTTGAATCCTCAGATGCATAAACCTTCCTTGCTGAGTAAGGAGGTGAGTGATGTCTATGAATTCTACTAGCCTTTCTTGAATGCCTTGCTCTTCTGCAGTTATCTATTCTTTCACGCTATCTTTCTTTTTCCTCTTGTCTTGAACCTAATCCATTCTTTGTTTTCTTTTGCAACTGATTTAGGTTTTGCATCATTTGGAAATTTATTTGATTTTTTTCTTTCATCATCTTCTCAATCACTGCTTTGTAACTCGACATTTCTATTCTTAAACTTCTAACAATCTCTATTTATGTTTTTGGCTCCACTCTGCTCCGGTGTCCATTAGATTCCGTCTTTGGATTTCCAACACTAATTGTTTGACCTCTGACTTCTCTCTCATGATTGAAGGCTCCCTCTCCTTCCTCCATTTCCCGAATTTGCATTCTTAGCTTAAATTGATATGTTTATACCCCTAATTCTGCGAGAAAGTGTGCAAACAATATAATTTCTGTTAGACAAAAAAATGAAACATATATACACATTTCTGGAAAAAGGACTATATATATATATATATTTGTTGTTTCTTAAGGCCACTAGTCATCTTCTTCTAAGTTGACTATAATCTCAGAACAACTTTCTGGGTGCATAAATGGGTTCCTTTCTCAAAGAGCTTTCCAAAGATTATTCATTTGCTTAATTATGAGCTCAGAGAAAAAAGTTATGCCCTTCTGAAGTTTTCTGGGCATTTTCCCCTTTTCTGCTGAAGTCTTCTCGTCTGACGTGGCCCCCACGTGGATCCATCCCATGCATGCTGGATGATTTGGCATTGATGTGACGTTGATGTGGCATCAATTATTAGTCACCAGGGATGCTTTCCCTTCTCCTTTCCTTTAAATGCTTCTAGTTTGGTTCATTGGCCACTGGGCCACCCCGCTCAACTTACATATAACTCCTATCAATCGACCCCATTCCAGTTCGGTCCATCGGCCACCACATGAAACTTACTTATAACTCCTATCAAACGACTCCGGTTCGGTCCAACCCACTGGCCCACCGACCACTGCATGCAAGCGTCCATACCCTTGTGCGATTTGACGCCAGTTCGATCCATTGACCCATCAACCCACCGACCACTGCATTCAAGCTATATATAACTCCTACCAATCGACGTCAGTCTGGCCCAGTTTGGTCCATCAGGTTTCCAGACACCCTATGTAAACTTTTACCAACAAGGGGCAATCCGATGCTAGTCGGGTCCATCGAGTCATCAGGAAGATCACCCCGACTCTCTGCATTCCATAGTGACTTCTGATCCGATACACGGGTCCATCGGGCCATCGATTACCTCAACCAAAAGTTTACATTGCGCGTGGGCTCCACAAGGTTCTGGGGTACTCTTTTCACACACAAGTAACCAAAGGTTGTCTTTTTCTTATAAACCATTCATTCAAACTCTTCCCCATGCATGTGGGATAAGTAAATAATGCTCATTGCAGATCTATGGTGGGGAAATTGTGCAAGGCTCGATCACTGGTTCCTGTGTGCTATCTTTTTAAAAGGAATAAATGTCGATCCCTTTCTCCAAATCGATCAACAATGGCTCTGGAAACAATGCAGTCACCCAAAATAGAAACAAGGACTAGCATGGCGAGAACACCAATCAATGAAGTTTTGGTTTCTCTCCTCTCTCACATAGCATCATCAATAATCGCCACAAGAATGCATACCATCCTTGCAAAGATGGAATTGATTTGCATTTCTGACAAGAAGTTCGCACCCAACAATCTTGAAAATGAACTTGGTGGCAATGTGGTCATCACCACAAGCACGTAGGTTTTTTACCATCATCGTAGGCATCCCTAACAATATACTAATAATTTCGAAAATGAATGACCAAATCCTCACTGTGTGCACTGAGAATGCTTTCATTCCAAGAAAACCCTCCTCTAAACAACTTCTGTCTAGTCATGTAGTAGACCCTTGAAGGCCCGCTGCTATAAACCATAACTATGATACCAATTTGTAACATACCTC
Organism: Picea sitchensis; assembly: GCA_010110895.2. Taxonomy (NCBI): domain Eukaryota; kingdom Viridiplantae; phylum Streptophyta; class Pinopsida; order Pinales; family Pinaceae; genus Picea; species Picea sitchensis. Next base: position 92,402 of record SNQJ01S0000021.1, read on the forward strand.
GTACCAAAGTGACAAAAAGACTCGCTCTGATACCAATTTGTAACATACCTCGTACTGGGGTGACAAAAAGACTCGCTCTAATACCACTTTGTAACTTACCCATCCACTAGTAGGCTGGGCCACGCTACCTCAAGATTGCATTTCTTGAACTGATTTCAAATTTTGATAATTAAAATTAATAAAGAAGCATGAAATAAACACATGCAATAATCAAGATTCAGGTTACACCATAAAAAAAATGAACCATACGCCACGCACAACAATAACCAACAAACAAACACATTATAAATAGATATCCGATAATAATAAATACGCAACGAAAATAAATATACAAGCATAGAAACACATGACATAGAGAACTTATCTTTAAAAAAACCAATCACCAACTAATCGTAGACTAAGGACGTTCCACCCAACCTTAGATATTTTTATTCCAAGTCTCAACCACATGCCACCCCTGAGCCAGAGCTATGAATCCACAGGGATGGGTCTCAACCGATACTCAACTTCCCAAACCAGTCAACAATGAAGCTCCCACATGTTTCTCAAATACACAACAAAATCTAGTTTACCAACTCTCTTCCTATTCAACCCTGCACCACCCAAGACAATGGACCCCCTTCACTACAATGCACCACCCAAAGACAATGGACCCCCTTCACTACAATGCAGTCCCTCAGGTTGTCCACCTTTTCTAGGGCTCCAGTGCTTCTGGTCATGGAATCTCCATGTTGGAATTCTCAGGATTCACAACTATGAACAAGGTTTATTATCATGCTAATGCATCTCAAACATACTTTTATCACTTCGTAATTTTCCCAGCAGTGGGAGGAAAACCACGAAGGTAACCTTCAAACCACCTTTAGGCTTGGAATCTGGCCTTTCCAAATCAGAGGGAGCTCTCTCACTGTAAATTAGGCTCAGTGTCTAGATATGAAATGGACATAAGGTTTGTAAAAATATTGGCGGCAGAGCTAGGATGATGTATCCATTGGGAATGTAGTCAACTTTGTGGCAAATGGAATTATCAATGACTGGTTGGTGTAACTATCAATGAAATAGAGGCTGGGTAGCTGACAATCTTTGAGTGAAAATGTTTTTGTTGTGTAAAGGAATAAAAAAGAAAACATATAACTATAATCAGATCAGAGCACCAACTTGGATGAATTCTGACTAAGTTAAGAAGAAGATGCAGTGCTTTAATTGTTTTAATATAGAGCATCAATATTAGATGAATTCCAGACCATCACTTTTCAGTTTAAGTACATGAAGCTTGCAGATGAAATGAAAAAATGGAAAAAACGAGAAATACATACCTACGAAAGAGACACACACTTCAAATTACCAGCACAAGAATCTCTAATTTGAAAGTACTGTACTTCTACATTAATTTTCCATTAAAATCTAGAAAAGGCTACAAAATGCTCAATAAAAAATGCCTTCTATGCTTCTACCCACACTTAGTACATTTAAAATTACCAAATATAAAGGCAAGACTCTTCCCCAAGCTGAGGAGGTTGAGCTCAACCACTATCCTACAATTTTGGATCTATTTACATCAAAATAGGAACAAACTCAAAACTACCTACTAAGAAATAGGAGTCATTTTGCTGGAAAATAAGGGTCAAAGATAACATCATATCTCTCGAAATATGATAGCTGTTACAAAACTGGGAGAGGTTTTTGGAGATGAACAGTGCTTGAGAAAAACCTCTTCCAGTTTTTGAAAATTTTTCTCCAGCTTCTCGGGATCTGCACCCAAAGATAATTCTAGAATTATGGAAAATTGAAAAACAATAGACTTTTAAATTTTTTTGTTCACTAGATCAACTTAAAGAAGAAGAGATATAAATAGATCTGGAAACAAACAAAATTTCTGAGTAAAATAAACTTTTATCTTACCTTGTGATTCAATGATAGATGTCCCTGTCACATGTGTGGATGTATGCCTCTGTAAATATGCTCAGAATTTAATTTAGGTTCCTGGATCAAACCTTTAGGGTTTGATCTCTGTCAATGTGGATTGTAGGACAATTTTTCCAAAGAAAGAGACCACAAAAAGAAATAACAAATAATACCACAGAATTCTAAGTAGCAGTAATACCCCTAAAGGAAAGAACCCTCCACAAAACAGTGAGATAGCACATGATTGAAAACTGGACAACAAGTTATCAGATCCTCCACAAACAACAAACCCCCTCACAGAAAATCTGGACATTAAGACTGTAACAATAGATTTTCCACAAGCAAACCTCCACATCGAAATCAGAGAAGGAAAACGCCACAGGGAGCTCAGACCAACCCGTGACAGCTAGGAGGGGAGGCCACACTGCTCAACTAAGGAAGCCACAACTCATAATTCAGTTCTGGCAGTCACAGGAGGGGTGCCACAACTGCTATAACTCTCAAGGGTAGGTCCGACAACCGAAGAAGGCGGGGCTGCATGCACCCTAAACACCAACAGACTCCAAGAGGTATCACCCAACCAATACCAAGGTCAAACAAGAACTCATATTTGAAAACAAACTCAGATCTGAACTGATAAAAAAAGAGAGGTTGCACCAAACTCAAATCTGAACTGATAACAAAAGAGAGGCTGTACCAAACTCAGATATGAAGTGATAACAAAAGAGAGGCTGCACCAAACTCAGATCTGAAGTGATAACAAAAGAGAGGCCGCACAACACTCAGATCTGAAGTGATAACAAAAGAGAGGCTGCACCAAACTCAGATCTGAATTGACAACAAAAGAGAGGCCGCACTAACTTCAGATCTGAACTGATAACAAAGGAGAGGCCGCACCAACAAGGGAGAGTAGTCACTGAGGTAGCTGCAACAAGGAGAGAGAGGAGAGAGTGTGAGACTGTGTAATAACATGCAATAGGGTAGGGTCTTATTTATAGTTAGGGAGAGGGGTTATGGTAGATATAAAAACAATTAAATATTGACATTTTAATTAATATAAATGTTAATTAATATGTCAATTAATATTAATATAAATTATAAAAACCCTAAACACATATAAAACCCCAAACTCATAAAATAAAACCCCAATCACATAAAGTAAAACCCCAATCACATAAACCAAGAGGGAAAGAAAAACAATAAGGGGGTACTTGTTAAGAAAAAGTCAAGGGGGGTTCATAATGGAAAAACATGTCCACATGAGTCTCATAATGACCTATAAACTTCATCATCACTGCATAAGAGGGTACATCAACAATGTGGTCATGTTCATCTTCATAGGCACTTCTAGGTCTCATGGATTATCCCGAGAGAGAGGAAGAGGATGACACATCAACACATATTGGTATTACACCAAGATCTACCTGGTCAAAGAACAGGTTGCTCCAAAACACATCTAGGGGCCCTAGAACACATCTAGGGTCTTATCCACCAAGGTACAAGGCCAAGGATCAACCCATGTATTAAGCAAGTGTTCCCTGGAACACATCTAGGGGCCCTAGACACATCTAGGGACTTATATCAACCACCAAGGAACACATCCAAGGATCAATCCAAGCACCGGGAAAGGATTCCTTGGAACACATCAAAGGGCCCTATACACATCTAGGGACTTACTGCTTGGTCCAAGACAAAAAATCCTAGTCATATATTGGGGGCCCTCACTAGGGTATTTTTCCATGGCTCTCACTGCGTGGTCTCATACCAAGAAACCCCAGGAGTGTGCTGGGAGCCCTAGTCCATAGCTAGGGTCTTTCCCATCCTCTGGAGAATGGCTCTTGCAGCTGCATTAATTTCATCACTCCCTCTCAACAAGAGAGGCATTCTCAGCGAACACCAAGCTTGTCTCGAAAGTATACATACTTTGTCAATGACAGAGGCTTGGTCAAGATATCCGTGGTTTGTTCCGCCGTCGAAACATACTGAATACTGAGAATGTTCTTCTGCACTATGTCCCGAACATAGTGATATCTCATCTCAATGTGTTTTGTTCTATCATGAAAACACAGGAATCACAGAGAGATTTACACAACTTTGGTTATCACAGTGGATTACTGTGGGTTCCAACTCAACACTGAACAAATATGAGAGTATCTTTCTGAGCCACACTACTTCTCTACTGGTAGCACTTGCAACAATGTATTATGTCTCTGTAGTGCTCTGGGCTATGGAACCCTGTTTCCTACTGGACTAGGAGATCATAGTTGAACCTAAATTGAAACAATATCCGGAAGTACTCTTCCGGTCCACTATACTTCCCATCCAATCTGAATTTGTATATCCATGAAGCATTACACCTCCACTGGAAGTGTATCTAAGCCCTTAGGCTATAGTCCCCTGAACATATATCAGAATATGTTTAACAACAACCACATGAATATGCTTCGGTTCACACATGAACTGGTTGAGGGCATTCACTGCATGATAAATATCCGGTATGGTATGTATAAGATACATTAGTGACCCAATGATCTACCGATATATGGTGAGGTATTTCGGATTTGAAACTGTAGCTTGGTCTTGTAACTTCTCCAGGCTAGAAATCATCGGTGTGGATATGGACTTACAATCCAACATGCCAAGTCTGTGGAGCATATCAACTGCATACTTGATCTTGTGAGAGAAAGATCTCACCTGGTTTCTGTCACACCTCTAAGCTCAAAAAATAATGCAAAAGACCTAAGTATTTCATTTCAACTTCTGCTGGAAGCTCCCTCTTAGTTTGAGCTATCAAATTTTCCTTTCCTATAAGGAACAAATCATCCTAAGATAACATGATGATTCTGTACAATATTTATATAAAGATTGGAATCTGCAATACTCTTGGTGAACCCAAGAATCTGTAGAGAAAATGTCAATTCTTCCATACCAAGCTCTCAGAGCTTGCTTCAATCCATGTGATTCTTTCCCATGGATTACAAACCCCTCAGGCTGTTCGATATAACCTCTCGCTCAACTTCACTGTTAAGAAATGCAGTCTTAACATTTAACTAGTGAAGTTTCCAACCAAAAACTACAACAAGTGATATAATGAATCTGATGGAAGTATACCTGGTACAGATCTCATCATAGTCAATTCCTTTGAATTTTTCAACACTGTCATCTGCTGCATGTCATGGACTAACTCACATATAGGGACTGCTCCCTCCGAGTCTCATAATATGTCTGCCTCTCTGCATGTGCAAATTGGCTCCCTTTGAACCTACAAGATCCTTTAATTGATGTCGTATCTCTTCAAGATTTACTTGGTGCTGGGACCAAGTTTAATATGAAAAGCTTGAACTTGCTTGGGCTAGAGACACACTTGTACTTTGCAGCTTGCTAACAACTGTAGCTATCTGGGGCATCTTTTGTGTATGCAGTATCTGCTAGTTCAAGTAACTGTCCTACTAGATTGATGTCTATGCAAGACCCCTTTCATAGGGGTTTGGTTCCGGATCAGAGTTAATTACTAATTCTCAAACTGATAAACAATGGATCTTTTGAAGGAAACATATATCTGTAATGTAACCAATAAATTCTTGCAGCAAGTTCTATCGAAGTTGACATGGGAGAGCCCAAGTAGGATAAAATTCATATGGGTAATTGTGGCTACACAATGTGATGTAAGTGTGCCCATGTACGTTCAGTTTGAAAAATACCGAGAATCCCTTTTGGAGTGCCAATGGATTTGAAAGAGGAAACTTGAACACGAGCTCAAGGAATTTGCAACAAAAAACCAAGGATCCACCAAAAATAAAGAATACTAGCCTCCAGATTAATCTCTCTCAACTAGTATTGGTTATTCCACCAAACATCCAAACAAGTTTACTTTGGCACCCAAACTTGCATCCCACAAGTGTACAAGATAATACATAAGTATTTCACTATCCCCTCCACTTCAAACAGTCCAAATAATAATGGGGTAACCTTATGCCACAAAGCCCATCTCTTCTTACCGTTCAAGATAAAGAAGATAAACTATAATGAAAGAGACAAGTTTGCTCTATCTCTCTTAACACAAGCATGTGTTCAATATAAATTATGAAAAGACTTCTCCTTCCTTTATTTAATGAAAGTGAGGGAGTACAACAATCATAACGTAAAAAAATAAAGTTATGTAAGTGGTAATCACGATCATAAGGAGGACATGTGCCACTGCATGTTTTTTCTATCCATGGATAGGGCTGTTATAAAATCTGCAAGGTGAATATGGCAACCAGCCATAAAAAGTCATCAACAAAAGTCTTCAAACTCCCCCATCCCTTGCATTGCAATGATTACCCTTATAGACACCTCAGAATTGATCTTGATCAAACCCTTGAGAGGAAGAGCCCATTCTATATGAGGCTTGAGTGATGTCTCTATTATTTTGAAAATAAATTAAATTTGAGATGCACATGGACAGACCAACTTGGTGACTTTTCCCTTGAAGTATCTAGTAAAACCTATTTCAAACAAAAGCAGTTAGAAGGTACTGTAGCTATAGAGATTTCAAATCATAGAAAGATTTATAGGTCTACTACATGCTGTAAGGATTGCTGCGCCTTATCATATGTCCATCTACTATAGATTCATAAACTTCAACTAAGATTCCACTACATGAGGGGTGCTTGTCAAAAACAACAGACTTCTCTGAGACTTGTGCATTAATGCATAATCCACAATAGGTTCAACAAAGAGAACAATATAATTATAGTCAAAGTAAATGCACACATAGATTGTTGCTTAGTTTGAAGCACTGCCAACACCACCAGATGGGATGAATCCCCTTACAAAATCAATACTTTTGGAATACACAGACCACTAGGTAACAAAACCATGGCTGCTAGAGCTATTCACTATGAAGATATCATGGAATACAATGCTCATAATATACATGGGCTATCATGACAAACACAACATTGAAAAAAGTATTAAAGAAGAGGCCATTTACTAACCCGTTCTACCTTCCTTGGATCAGGGGCCCACGCTACACATTGGATAGGAGACAATGCTGCAACATTGAATGATCTATGGTACTCCATGTGTCCACCACTAAGCACAAAAAGTTGGGTCAAGTAGTAAATTAAAAACAATAAGAAACAACCTTCAGAAAATAAATTCAAAATCTGAAACTAGGTGCCCTTAAAAGGGTCATCATACAAGTACTCTCTCTCTGCTCCAAAATAGACAGAAATTCAAGGAGAACAAAGAATCTTGAGTTTGGGTTTCAAAGACGGATGATCTGCAAACCCTAAGAAGTGGATCTACACAGGCTCAAGTCTACAACTCTTGAGCTCTTTTCACTCCCTAAGCTCTCATACCATGCTAGAATTAGGGAAAATTGAAAAACAAACGACTTTTAAAATTTTCTGTTCATTAGATTAACATAAAGAAGTAGAGCTTTAAATACATATAGAAAAAAACAAAATTTCCGAGTAAAATAAACTTTTATATTACCTCATGATTCAATGATAGATGTACCTGTCACATGTGTGGATGTATGCCTCTGTAAATATGCTCAGAATTTAGTTTAGGTTTCTGGATCAAACCTCTAGGGTTTAATCTCTGTCAATGTGGACTGTAGGATAGTTTTTCCAATGAAAGAGACCCCCAAAAGAAACAACAAATAATACCACAGACTTCTAAGTAGAAGTAATACCCCCAAAGGAAATAACCCTCCACAAAACAGTGAGATATCACATGATTGAAATCTGGACAATAAGTTATCAGAGTCTCCACAAATAACAAACCCCCTCATAGAAAATCTAGACATAAAGACTGTAACAATAGATTTCCCACAAGCAAACCTCCGCACAAAAATCAGACAACAAGGAAAACTCCACAGGGAGATCAGCTCAACCCGCGACAACTAGGAGGGGAGACCACACTGCTCAACTAAAGAAGCCACAACTCATAATTCAGTTCTGGCAGTCACAAGAGGGGTGCTGCAGCTACTGTAGCTCTCAAGGATAGGTCCAACAACTGAAGAAGGAGGCGCCGCATGCACCCTAAACACCAACAAACTCCAAGAGGTAGCACCCAACCAATACTAAGGCCAAACAAGACCTCAGATATGAAAACAAACTCAGATATGAATTGATAACAAAAGAGAGGCTGCACCAAACTCAGATCCGAACTGATAACAAAAGAGAGACTGCACCAAACTCATATCTAAACTGATAACAAAAGAGAGGCTGCACCAAACTCAGATCTGAACTGATAACAAAAGAGAGGCCACACCAAACTCAGATATGAACTGACAACAAAAGAGAGGCCGCACTAACTTCAGATTTGAACTGATAACAAAGGAGAGGCCACACCAACAAGGGAGAGTAGTCACTGAGGTAGCCGCAACAAGGAGAGAGAGGAGAGAGTGTGTAATAAAATGCAATAAGGTAGGGTCTTATTTATATTTAGGGAGAGGGGTTAGGGTAGATATAAAAATAATTAAATATTGATATTTTAATTCATATAAATATTAATTAATATGTCAATTAATATTAATATAAATTATAAAAACCCTAAACACATATAAAACCCCAAACTCATAAAATAAAACCCCAATCACATAAAGTAAAACCCCAATCACATAAACCAAGAGGGAAAGAAAAACAACAAAGGGGTACTTGTTAATATAAAACCCCAAACTCATAAAATAAAACCCCAATCACATAAAGTAAAACCCCAATCACATAAACCAAGAGGGAAAGAAAAACAACAAGGGGGTACTTGTTAGGACAAAGTCAAGGGGGGTTCATAATGGAAAAACATGTCCACATGAGTCTCATAATGACCTATAAACTTCATCATCACTACATAAGAGGGTACATCAACAATGTGGTCATGTCCATCTTCATAGACACTCCTAGGTCTCATGGACCATGCCGAGAGAGAGGAAGAGGATGACACATCAACACATCTTGGTATTACACCAAGATCTACCTGGTCAAAGACCAGGTTGCCCCATAACACATATGGGGGTCCTAGAACACATCCAGGGTCTTATCCACCAAGGTACAAGACCAATGATCAACCCATGCATTAAACAAGGGTTCCCTAGAACACATCCAGGGGCCCTAGACACATATAGGGACTTATATCAACCACCAAGGAACAGATCCAAGGATCAATCCAAGCACCGAGCAAGGATTCCCTGGAACACATCCAGGGGCCCTAGACACATCTAGGGATTTACTGCTTGGTCCAAGACCAAGAACCCCAATCATATACTGGGGGCCCTCACTAGGGTATTTTCCCATGGATCTCACTGCTTGGTCTCATACCAATAAACCCCAGGAGTGTGTTGGGGGCCCTAGTCCATAGCTAGGGTATTTTCCATCCTCTGAAGAATGGCTCTTGTAGCTACATTAATTTCAACATTCCCTCTCAACAACACCAAGCTTGTCTCAAAAGTACACATACTTTGTCAATGACAAAGGTTTGGTCAAGATATCTATGGTTTGTTTCACTACCAGAACATACTGAATACTAAGAATGTTCTTCAACACTATGTCCCGAACATAGTGATATCTCATCTCAATGTGTTTTGTTCTATCATGAAAACACAGGGATCACATAGAGCTTTACACAACTCCGGTTATCACAATGGATTACTGTGCGTTCGAGCTTAGCACTGAACAAATCTGAGAGTAGCTTTCCGGGCCACACTGCTGCTCTACTGGTAACACTCGCAACAATGTATTCTGCCTTTGCAATGCTCTGGGCTATGGAGCCCTGTTTCCTGCTAGATCAAGAGATCATAGTTGAACCAAAACTGAAACAATATCCAGAAGTACTCTTCCGGTCCATTGTACTTCCCATCCAATCTAAATCTGTATATCCATGGAGCATTACACCTCCACTGGAAGTGTATCTAAGCCCTTAGACTATAGTCCCCCAAACATATGTCAGAATATGTTTAACAACAACAACATGAATATGCTTCAGTTCACACATGAACTGGTTGAGGGAATTCACTGTGTGATAAATATCCGGTCTAGTATGTATAAGATACATCAAGGACCCAATGATCTATCGATATATGGTGAGGTCTTTCGGATTTGAAACTATAGCTTGGTCTTGTAACTTCTTTAGGTTATAAATCATCGGTGTGGATTTGGACTTACAGTCCAACATGCTAAGTCTGCGGAGCATATCAATTGCATACTTGCTCTTGTTAGAGAAAGATCTCACCTGGTTTCTGCCACACCTCTAAGCTTAGAAAATAATTCAAAAGAACCAAGTCTTTCATTTCAACTTCTGCTGAAAGCTCCCTCTTAGTTTGAGCTATCAAACTTTCTTTTCCTGTGAGGAACATATCATCCTAATATAACATGATGATTCTGTACAATCTTGATATAAAGATTGGAATCTGTCAATTCTTCCATACCAAGCTCTCAGAGCTTGCTTCAATTCATGGGATTATTTCCCATGGATTATGAACCCCTCAGGCTGTTCGATATAACCTCTTTCTCAACTTCACCGTTATGAAATTCGGTCTTAACATTTATCTAGTGAAGTTTCCAACCAAAAACTGCAGCAAGGGATATAATGAATCGGATGGAAGTATACCTGGTAGAGATCTCACATATAGGGACTGCTCCCTTTGAGTCTCATAATATGTCTGCCTCTCTGCATGTGTAAACTAGCTCCCTCTGAACCTACAATATCCTTTGATTGATGTCGTATCTCTTCAAGATGTACTTGGTGCAGGTACCAAGTTTAATATGAAAATCTTGAACTTGCTTGGGCTGAAGACACACTTGTACTTTGCAGCCTGCTACCAGCTATAGCTATCTAGGGCATATTTTGTATATGCAATATCTATTAGTTCAAGTAATTGTCCTACTAGATTGATGTCTATGAAAGACCCCTTTTACAGGGGATCGGTTCCGGATCAGAGTTACTTACTAATTATCAAACTGATAAAAAATGGATCTTTTGAAGGCAACAAATATGTGTAATGTAACCAATAAATTCTCGCAGCAAGTTTTGTCGAAGTTGACATGGGAGAGCCCAAGTAGGATAAAATGCGTATGGGTAATTGTGGCTACGCAATGTGATATAAGTGTGCTCATGTACGTTCAGTTTTTAAAATACTAAGAATCCCTCTTTGAGTGCCAATGGATTTGAAAGAGGAAACTTGAACACGATCTCAAGGAATCTGCAACAGAAAACCAAGGATCCACCAAAAATAAAGAACACTAGCCTCCAGATTAATCTCTCTCAAATAGTATTTGTTATTCCACCAAACATCCAAACAAGTTTACTTTGGCACCCAAACTTGCATCCCACAAGTGTACAAGAGAATAAATAAGTCTTTCACTATCCCCTCCACTTCAAATAGTCCAAATAGTACTAGGGTAACCTTATGCCACAAATCCCATCTTAAAAAAATTCAAACTTAATCTTGGAGCCACAAGATTTGAACCCAACATTCCAATGAGTAGTATGCACACATGCGCGCGCACACACACACACACATATTTGATGAAGCCACTATGGTTTTCATATTGTCTTGAACATCCCAACTGTATTAATTATGGTCCAACTGTGGTTTTTCTGCCTCAATTGTAACCTACAACACTTGCGTAGCGTGAGATCGGTACGCAAGTTCTGTGCATTGCTTTTTCCAAAAATAATTTTATCTAAAAACGTTTTAGTCCTTTGGTGACAAAAAAGACAACTGAAAAATGGGTCATGGATCTTATACTTCAACCACCTTTGCAAACATGTCTAATTTTCCCCTTTCTTCCTCACCAATCTCTGTATGTTCCATCCTTAGTTTCAAAGCCCTGATTTCTTTCTTCAATGACAAATTTTGACTGTATAGATTTGCACAACGATAACTAAAGTTGCAACCAATGGGATCAAAGAAACTTACCCAGGTTTGATTTTAATCAGTCATTCAATCTTGAAAAATGAAAACAAGACCCTTCAATCACCGAAAAATGGAGAATTGTAGGACATGAGATAAAAACTGTGCAAGACAGAGGATGCATAGCGGATGAACAAAGCTTACATAGTAGGTGAATTTTCTAGAACTTTCGAAGGCAGAGAAGCATAACTAATGAAGAACAATTTTTTCATGAAGAAAAAGGGAAGGAAGAATTTCATATGTCAAGGAAAAACAGATTTCAAAGCGCTAATTAGACATGATTTGACACTTTGGGTAGCACCAATGTTTACACAACGTACTTACACAACGTGTGATCTTTACCAAAAATATTTTGGAAAAAACGGTACATATGACATAATGATTTATGATGGCTCCATATTTCTCACCTCATGTCATTATAATTCATAAAATCATTTAAAAACCGTTTTCTCTAGACCTTTGAATTGACTCTTTATCATGAAAACAACCTTAGACTCATGATTGGTGACTAATGCATACACTTAATAACTCAAACTAGGAATGCATTGGTCTTCCCAAGACTAAAGCATGACTTTGCCAAGTCTTCACATACATATGACCATACCTTTAAATCAAGGACACTAACACATACATGCATCAATTCCTTGCTGAATTGCACCAACAACTTCTACAACTAGCCAAATGGCTATTTACCTTTGACAATTCATTTTCCCTTTCCCATGCAAACACAAGGATGAACAAAAAGGTGAAATTAGAGGGATGACTCCAAAACGATTTTTTTTGGTTCCCAATGAATGATCCATGAATTGAAAAAATGAAGAAGAAGAAGAAGAAGAAGAGGAACCAACAATAGAATAAGAACCCCCAAACAACCCAAAGGAAAAGTTTAAATAACAAAACTCACAAGACACAACGTGGTCTCCCCAAGAGACTCATGTGCCCCATCATTTTCCCTCCAACAAAAATGTGGGTAAACAAAATAATTTCCAAATAAAGGCTTAGTGCTTCGATTTCCCCCTCTCTCCTTGAATTATAGTCCCTTATAAATCTTGTCCTTGTCCCTCTTACAACCAACAATGTATTTTATTTTTAACAATGATCAAAGCATTGCATTTCCTAGGCACTTCGACCCTTTTCAGTTTTATAGGCACTCTGACCTTTCATGAATAAACAAAATACATTATTAAAATGGGGAATCAAAACCAGGGTACTACATTCTTAACACAACAACCATGGTAAAGTCATAAGCGAACTAAAACATTTGAAATTCCTTATCATAGCCTAGGTTGATAAAAAATGGAGCCTGCATAAAGCTTACTTGATATTTGCAAAAGTTCTCTTTGCTTCCTCACTCCATTTAAAATTATGGTATTTCTTTAGGATGTTAGATATAGACCTCACAATCTCTGTAAAATTAAGAATAAAACACCGGACATAATTAATGCAACATAGCTTGCTTAGTTTTAGGTAAAGAAAGTTCTTGAATACCCTTCACCCTTTTAGGGTCAATTCTTACTCCCTCTTTGAGACATTATGTGCCAAAATCTTGAGGCCCTCATAATGGACTTTTTCGGATTCAACGATATTCCCAAAGACTCGCACTTGTCAAAAATCTTGCCAAAGTGTACAACATGGTCATCCCTATTCTTTGAAAACATAGTGAGACCATCCTAGTATGCTACTATGAACTTGTATAAGAAATCAGAGAAATAAAAGTCCATAGTAGATTGGAAAGTGGCTTCATCGTTCATCAAACCAAAAGGAATTCTAACATAAGCATAATCTCCCCGAGGGGTAGTGAAAGCAATTTTATACCTGTTTCCTTTTAATACCAATACCTGGTTGTAACAATAGAATCTGTCTAGTATAGACATCATCCCCAATCCAATTACCAATTACAACATATGTTGCATACTAGGAAGAAGATAATTATCCTTGAGAGAAGAGAGGTTGAGGTTCCTAAAATCAATGCAAATGTGGATCTCACCATTCTTCTTCCTAATCAGAACAATAGTAGCCACCTAGTTTGAATACTAGGTCCATGTAATGATATGCGCCTCAAGGGGATTATCTAAATCTCGTTGTATGACTAGGGATACCTTGGGGTTCATGTGGCATTGACATTGTTTGAAAAGTTTGGCATATTTATTCAATGGAATTGTATGTCTATATTACCTTCCAATCATGTCTTCATTTCATCACATGACCATGACAATACATCTTTATACTCGTGCACCAAAACCTCCGGCTTCCTCTTTTTTTCTCGGGTGCAACCTTGGCCAATATTGATAGTTTTGGGGGACTCCTTAGAGTTAATGATCACCTCGACCACATGTTCATTCGACTTATGTTTTAGTCCCTTTGAAAGCATCCATTCATCAAATGATTTTTATAAAGAAACTAGAACTCTTGGTAACTTGTTGGTCTACAATTGGACTGATGGGGGGGATCGACTTCCTGTATTTCATTAACCAAATGAGATGAAAATTCATTAATGTAACTCAAGAAATTAAACATGTGTCTTTTTGTCTTCAAATACTCGTCGACAACCTATGCTATTATGGATAGGATGTATGAATATCACCTCAACCAAGTACCAAGTTTGAGGGATAGCCATACATGCCATGGAAGAAAGTGACGAATGATGCCATGGAATTTGTAAGGTGATTTTGGGACCTTGTGAAACTAGTGACATAAAATTCCTGAAAGCACTCAATCTTGTCCCAAATAGCATCTCAATACCTCTTGAGCCTTGGATTATTTTCATCATACAAATCCCTTACTTGATTGAGCACAAGCTTATAATCCCCACATACTTTTAATAACTTTATACCCATCTTTTTCCCTTGCTCAATACCTAACAACAAGGCCTCATATTCAACCATATTGTTAGTGTAATCAAATTCCAAAAGAAACAAAAAATTTGAACATGAACTACTTGAGGGCGATGTGAAAACAACCGTACAACAGTTCCAAATTTAGATCGTGCACCATCAAAGTGCATAGTCCACAATATTTCTAGTAAACACTCCTTGATAGAATGAGGTGGTACAACTGGTTTATCATGCTCTTCCATTACCACAAATGTCCCCAAGTTAGGTTTAGACGCCTTAGGGTATAAAGGTTCATTATCCAATTTTTGGGGATCTTCAAAATTGTGTAAAATCTTCTTCCCTTGGGACAACCTCACCTTGTACCCTAGAGTCATAGGAATGTCAGCATACTTGATAATTTTGTTGCTAAAATCTTGCAACAAATCAACAAATCTAGAAATTATTTCATTGTTCTCACTACCCCCCTCCTTCTTCATCTCTTGAGATGCTCTTCCTTGAAAATCAAACAGTCTGGAGGGACTTTATTGGATTTTTTTTGGCTACAAAGATATTCTTCTCTAACTTGAGAGAAACAACTAGGATAACCTCCAAATTGTAAATGTCTTTTTCCTTTAGTAAGAAACCAAAAGATTCATCAAATTCCTTATACTAATAGACTAAAAAAATTCATCATTAGGGCATACATGTGGAGGAATATTCACGTAAAGATTTGTAAAATGATCATTAAATTCATAAACAATCTCATTCTCATCCTTGTGGATGGATGTGAACTCTGCCAACAAGAAGGAATAGTCTTGCGTATAACCCCATTTCTCTGCAAATTTTCGTTTGAAGGAGTCTCATCCATCAATGGAGGTTGTAAGGAGGTATTTGTACCATGTTTATCCATTCCCTTCAAATATCTATACGTACATTTTCATAACCACATCCTCGTACTCCACTTCCAAGTCATCCACAAATTTCAAGAAAGTAGTCATCATCAATGGATATTGCATTGTTTCCTACGAATTTTGGAATACACTTTTAGTATTAACTTGTAGGCATGTCATGAGGTTGATTATGAATCACAACAAAACTCAATGGGGCATAAACAATGAGAGTAAACCTAATTGGGTTTCTAATTGCTGCCTTAGTACTAGCTTGAGATGGATATAAATTTTAAATAACAGAGAGGAAGGTATGGAGGAAACACTCACTGGAGAATTTATTACAGAAGTAGAAGCATTGTGAGATAAACTTACTGAACAATTTGATATGATTGATAAGCAATTTGGGTGGAGTTTCTAGTGGAACCCCTCTTATTCAGGAAAATGTGTTTTGGTTAGCTAAGGCACATAACACTGCCTTGTGTATGATCGAATCTTGGAGATTTTATTTTGTTATCTTGTATGACCCATTCCTATGCTAGTGAAGTTACTAGATGAATTAAAAAATAAAATGATAAGTAAAACTCATCACTGTCATTGAATATTTTAAAGGATTAATGAAGTCCCCAACAATGGTTCCAATTTCTTAACTCACAAAATATGCACTAGAAAATCCACATNTGATAAGCAATTTGGGTGGAGTTTCTAGTGGAACCCCTCTTATTCAGGAAAATGTGTTTTGGTTAGCTAAGGCACATAACACTGCCTTGTGTATGATCGAATCTTGGAGATTTTATTTTGTTATCTTGTATGACCCATTCCTACGCTAGTGAAGTTACTAGATGAATTAAAAAATAAAATGATAAGTAAAACTCATCACTGTCATTGAATATTTTAAAGGATTAATGAAGTCCCCAACAATGGTTCCAATTTCTTAACTCACAAAATATGCACTAGAAAATCCACATAATAACTATAAACAATTAACTTATTGTCATTGCTAATTACTTCTTTGTTTGGAATGATGCTTTTCCAGTGATAGGAGGGTGTCCCTAGCGATCATATGTTGTCATTAACCTACTAAATATGTGTAAATAACACGAGTAATCAACACAATCTATATTCTCTTGAGGTACTTGCAAGCAACCAAGAACAAGGGTAGAATGTTAAATTAAATACAAGATGATGGAGACTAAGTTCGTTAACCAATTATCGCCGTGAATGAAATAAAGAAAATAAATGCACACCTTAAGTGAACACAAAATCAAAATAAGGGTGTTGAGGCCAACCAAGTGACTGCAACACTATTTACAATTATTCAACCACGAGATTCAAAGAGCTGCAAAATACGACATAATCAAACCCCATCCGTATTTTACTCAAAATATTGTTTGCATCATGATGATGAACATAAGATTGACTATAGTCATTAAAAGGTACACATTGATGGCCGCACAGAAGCAGAATATAGACATGGGAGGATGAAGGAATCTGCACTGTAACCTTCTATGAAAAGTTCGTCTTAGTCCTCAACATGATCCCCCCTCATTTATTTAGAATCCTGAAGAAAAAATAGAAATAGCACGCCCTAGTTTGGCATGAGAGAAGATTGGATCACACCAAGTCTGATACTAGAGAATGCACACTAACTATGAATAAAATTGTTGTTTGAAAAATATTGTGGTAAAAACCATTGTTTCATCCTCATAAATCTGTTGTCATAAAACATTGTCCACAAACAATACCTCCTCTTAAGCACACAGATCCCAAGAAAATAGGTGTATCAACATGAAATAATCCTCACACGTTAGTAGGTTGAGTTGTGCATCCCTATCGACCAAAATAAAGTCTGCTGGTAATAGAACTCAAGGTTGTTGTTGTGTTGTAGCATTAAACATTGAGTGGAAAACCAATATTTACTAAATTTAACCACATGAATTTGTTAAAAATAATCCAATGACAGTGCTGATCACATACTAAACATTTTGTCTTTGGTATGTATGGGGTGCAATTCAGTTTGGGATACATTATAGTTTAGGGGGGACTCTTTTGTTGGTTGGTTTCACTAATTCAGATTGGGCCGATGACCTTTATGATGGAAATTCTATTGCCGGTTATGTTTTCAAGCTTGTATTCAGACCCATCACTAGGGATTGTAAGAAACAATAGGATATTTCTCTTTCTTTAGCAGAAGCATAATATCGAGCAATGATTAATGCAAGTCAAGAAGCCTTGTTGCTTTGACAAATCCTTTTAAATTTTGGATTCTAGTAGCAACATTCGACCACCCTCTAGTGTGACAATCAGAGTGCCATCAATCTTGCCAAAGATTCAATTCAACATCAATGCAACAAACACATCGATCTACACATTCACTTCATCATAAATCTCATTTGTGATTGAGTTATTGAAGTGATTTTTTCCCCTACAAAATATCAATTTGCACACATTTTCACGAAGTCTCTTATAGAAGAGAAGTTTTCCAAACTTCGATCTATGCTAGGAGTTCATGAAGTTGTCATTAATGGATGATGGACTCTAATGCCTCCATCCTTCTTCTATTGTGTCATATTTGTAGATCCTTCAATCCTATCCCAAGTTGTTCTTAAGGGGGGATGTTAGGATATTTAGACACTTAGGAGTTAGTTAAGATAAACTTGGTCTAATGTGTATTTAGGTGAAGTGTGTTTCTTTAGTATGCATTAGTATGCATTTGTAGTTATGTAATCTGATGGTCATAATATGTTCTAGACATAGAGTGATCCGATGACTCATATTCTCCTCGATCTTACTGGCTACATTGATCCGTGGCTTAGCACCCAATTGGCCGATGATCTCTATTTAAAGAGCATGGAGGGTCATTTGTTGATGATCAATTGTGAGAAATTCTCTTGTAAAATATTTTTCTTTTTCATTAATATATTTCCTCAAGTGGCCACATTGGCCGACGCCATGGATTGTTTTCTTCTTCGAGGGTTTTAACCACATAAAAGCATTGGTGTGTTGATTTTTGATCCGATTGTGTGAGTGGTTACTGAAGGTGTTTGTCCTTTGTGGAATACCCTGTTTTGTTGAACATGCCATATTACATTGAGTTAAGAAATGACGCCCTTACCTAATAGGAAGATGCTTCACGGTAAAAACAAATCATGATAGTTTTAAGTACTTCTTGGAACAACAATTATCGTCATAAGAGAAACACAAATGGTTTACAAAGATTCTAGGTTATTAATTTAAAATTATCTACAAAAAGGGAAAACAAAATATGGTGGTAGATGCACTTTCAAGTAAAGGAGACACATAGGGGTTATTGTGTGCAATGTCCATTCCACAATATGATTGGATGGAAGAAACAAGGATAAAATGGAAGCAAGATCAAAAGTTGTGCAAGATCATTTAACAACTACAAGAGGACCCAAGTACATTAGATAATTTTTTGTGGAAGAATGATTTAATGTGGTATCACGGTCGCTTATATTTATGTAAGAATTCCCAACTCAAACAAAATATTATTTTGAAATTGCACACTTCTCCTATAGGAGGACATTTAGGGTTCTTGAAAACTTATCACATGATTAAGAAATATTTTTTTCTGGGAAGGTCTTAAAATTGATGTTCAAAAGTTTGTGGCTGAATGTGTGGTTTTCCAATAGAATAAGGGAGGGACAATCATGAACCTATACAACCATTAGATATACCAAGTCAACATTGGGAAGAGGTTTCAACGGATTTTATTACAGGTCTACCCAAGTCCAAAGGAAAGAATTCCATCATGGTAGTATTGGATTGACTCACAAAGAATGCCCATTTTTTCTCCCTTTCTCATCCTTTTAAAGCAAGTACAATAGTCATAACATTCATGGAAAAAATTTAGAAGCTACATGGAATCCCTAAGACCATTGTAAGTGATAGAGATCCAATTTTCATTGGAAATTTCTGGACCGAATTATTTTCATGTTTGGGTACTCAATTGGCTTACAAGTCCTCTTACCATTCTCAATATAATGGGTAAAATGAGATTGTGAATAAATGTCTATAAGGGTATATTCGTTTCTTTGCATCCGATAAACAAAAAAAATGGGTCAAGTGGTTTCTCTTGACATTATGATGGTACAACAAATCCTTCCATACTTCAACAAAAATGTTCCCATTTATGGAACTTTATGGGTATCATCCTCCATCCATCACATCACCCTTGAAAGGGAAAGAGAAGGTTCAAGAAGTGGAGGACCACATAGAGAAACAACAAGAGGTTTTCAAACTATTGAAGGACAACTTGGTTACAACACAAAATAGGATGAAACAACAAGCGGATCAACATTGCGATGAAAGAAAATTTGAAGTGGCGGATTGAGCATTTGCGAGGATAAAACCATACAAATAGATGTCCCTCAAGAAACAAAATAAGGACAATATATTATCACCAAATTTTTATGGTCCCTATAAGGTGTTGCAGAGCATTGGACGTATGGCTTACAAATTAGAGTTACTTCCATTTTCACATGTACATCCATTCGTTCATGTTTCTTGCTTAAATAAGGTAATCGATGACAATATCAAAGTTCAAACTATCTTAACAAAGATAAATGAAGAAGGGAAAATAGTTCTAGAACCAGAGAAAATTCTTAAAAGAAGAGTTCAACCACTCGAAAATCAAGCAATTACTGAATACCTCATCAAGTGGAAGAACCTGCCAATAGAAAAAGCAGCATGGGAATATGAGTTATTCATGCATAAACATCCACAACTAATCAAGTGTTGAGGGAAACACTTGTTCGAAGGGGAGGGGAATGTTAAGCCCCTAGAAAAGATCCATGATAAGAATAAAGCCCCATTTAAAGCCCTATATAATGAGTTGTTGTAATTCTATTGTTTTATTAACATTGCCGACTAGACATTTTAATTGTAATTCGACTGTTGGTCTCCTATATATATACCAAGGAGACCTAGTTTAGAAGGATCTCATCTTGTATTGTGCATTACATATATTGTAAAAGGGGTTTCCCCTCGAAGTAGATTATTCATTGACTATTTTTTGGAGTTTGGTCTTTAACAACCTCCCATAGTAGGTAATTCAATCCCCCACTCCTACTTTCGTTCCCATTGGAGAATTCCCTTCACATGGTTCATAAGGAACTAAGGATGATAATATGGAGGTTCAATGATCTCTTAATTTGAATCTGGACATTTCTTTGGAAGGAATAGACCCTGCAAACCAATCAAAACTAGACAAGTACAATGAAGAGTCACACTAAGGAGATAAAAGTGATAGAGGGCACACTTCATGGGCTAACATTCTAGTTTTTCTTTTAATTATTAAATCCGTGTGAAATGTTTTGTTGGAAAATGTTATGATTGGTTCAATTTTTTTAGTAGTGTACCTGCTATGTTAGTCAATTTATAACTTGCTTCGGCAATTATAATTTTTTTTGGAGTTTTTTTAATGCAATGTCACCTATTATTGTGAAAAAAATGATCCTATTAAATATTAGCGTAATGTACACACTAGGAGGAGTCATACCAAAATTATGTCTAAATCTAATGTCCCCTATTATAGATGTAGCATCAAGGACCTCAGAACACATATCCAGAGTTTGAGTAAAAGGAAAATCTCACAAATTGGGTACAAAGTACCAACTTTCCAAACAATGATTTACCAAAAAGTTAATAAATATTAAAGGAAATAAATTTGAGAGATTTATGAAATCCTTGTTTGGAAAATTGGTACTTTATACCCAATTTATCAAAAACTACTTTTTGGAGACTTCCAAAAATCAAGGGCCTTGAAGTAGTTCACCTGCACGAGTTAATGGATTATTGGACCAACATACCATGTACCATGAGCATGATGCCACTTGAAGGGAACTTTCTTGTGCACATATCTTAGTTTCTTGCCTCTAGAGGCCATAAACAACAATGTAGAGTAGGATGAATTGTAAGAGAGTGTTGAGAGAAGTGAAAGAGTTGGTTTCCAACAAGAAAACCTAAAGTCCCATTGTTTGACACATTTCCTACTATTTCTTTAGCTATATTTGAACTAGAGATGCAATATCTCCGTTTTGACCCCTAGAGTGTATTGAACCAAGTTATGTCCCAAGTGTTATAATGATGGAAGTAAAGTAATGTAATTCACCTTGTATGTAAAATATACAAATACCTTGTATGAATTCCTAGTCCAGAGCTTAGGGTCAAGGATTGAATAGTGAATGTCTAGGAATGTATTTTCGATTAATATTATTTTGATTTACCATGAGGTAGACTTGCCATGGTACTCTCAATAAATGTAAATATTATTTTGGAGATTAATATAAAGGTCCAAGATTGGTTGTAGAAGTGAAGGATAGGGGATATGAGTCCATTAGAGGGAAATAAGAAAGTGGGTCCAAGGACTTGATAAATACTCCTAATTTGACAAAGTCTCCTAGCCTTCATATTTTCACAATTTTCTTCGTGAATTCAAAATGTATTGGAGTTTATTTGTCTTGAATCACCCAATTTCATTCAAGTTTTATGTATGCATAATGGTTTCACTGATAGGCTACATGTCTCTAGAATTCTTATGCCTTAGAGTTTATTTGGTTGGAATTTGCATAATTTATGCATTTGATTTTATGTTATGCATTTTACATTGCATTGGATGTTGGGTGGAGTGGGCCATATCAAGTCCAAATCCCTTGTGCATGTTGGTGTGGCCGTAGGCTAGTGCCAATATGACATAGATTCGTTTGAATGAACCTTCAAACTATCTAAGTTTGAATGCTATTTGAAGCTCATTGGATTGGTTTGGAGTCTATACCCTTATGAGCATTCAAAGTAGTAACTTCAAAGTGGTTGGTTGTCCTCTATTAGATTCAAAACTTTATTCTATTGCACTGAAATCCCATTTTATTGTTATTTTAATTATTACCTTCAAATGAAGGCTTCTGGGTTCTACCCTATTCCTTTGGAAGTTGTGGAGAAATTCAATAGTAGACTGAGGGACTATTGGGTAGTTATTTCAAAAGTGGCTGATGGCCATCTTTCAAAAGGACTTGATGGCTTGGATAGTGCATCTTTGAAATAAGTCCATTGACATATTTTGAGATGGGTCATTGTTGGGGGATTAGAATGTTTATTTCTTTGAAGGTTGGGAGTGTATATTTTGAAAAGGCTTGGAGTTCATGGGGATGTTTTGAAGGATGTTCTTTTGAAGAGGCCTTGTAGTTCAATGAGGCCTTTCAAATGATTTTCTTTCGATAGGTCCATTGTTTTTTTGGGGCCTTTTAGAAGATGTTCTTTTGAGGAGGCCCATTGGTCTATCAAGAGAAATCGAAAAATTATCTTTCAAGTTGGCCTGATGGCCTATGGGTGTGCTTGGATGTTGTTTGATGGTCTATCAGGGACATCTTTCAAATAGGCCCATTGGATTGTATGTAATGGTTTCAAATGTATTCTCTGGACTTATATTTAAGAAAGGCATGATGCGATATTATGATTAGGCTCAATGGGTTATTCAAAAGAGAGTTAATGACCCATATGTATTATATTTGAATGTATGCATTAGGATTATCTTCAAGAAAGGACTAATGGGATATTTTGAGTAGGTTGGATGGGATATTTAAAGGAGGCTCGATGGCCTGGTTCTATACATTTTTCAAATAGGCTTGATGGGATATTCAAAAGGGTTCCAACGTGTTTATTTGAATGAGTGTTGGCTCTCTTGTGCTCATCCTTCTTAATGATGAGAGGTTGATGACCCAAGGTTTGTCCAAAGTTGACCAAAAACATCCCCAAGGCGTTGAGATATCAATCCTCAACCAAAGACTGAATAAGGTCTCACCCGAGACGCCATGAGAATCACAAAGATCATCTAGTCTTGTGTCGGTGATGAAGGGTTAAATTACCCAGGGAACTCAATCGATCTGGAATTCATACATTCCATTACATTATACTTAAATATTAACAACATGTAACATTAACATATACATTCATTGGACACATAATCAACACAGTAAATGACATGAATAGCTGCAACTTGTATTATATCCATTCAAATAATAACTAATAGGGTCTAGGAGAATCATCATTCATAAAAAACAATGCCCTGTGCTCTCATACATTCTCTCAGTAGTTCATTACAAGGTACTGTGCGCTTTCTCTTAGACTTTGCATGTACTACTAAGTTGACTTCATTACAAAATTCATCCAAAACTTGTTCTAGATACATATAGAACCAGAATCATAAACATGCCCTTGTAAAAACTAGCAAGACTCATCTTTCAATCGAGAACACTTAGAGCGAACCTACTAAATGGACAACAATCAACAAACTTCTTTGTGTTGTCACTGCTCCCTTTTTTCTTCTTCTCTGCTGTGGTGCTCTGTCACTTTCATCTCTCCTCCACTCGCTTCACAAACTTCTAGCCTCGCATGATTCTACCATTTGTAAGCAATCCATGTAGCCTCTTTGGAGTCATGGAAATATTAACTAACTAGTTAGATCATCCATTAACTGCTCCATGATCTCTCATGCTGCTTGATTTAATCATTCGAGAATATTTACCGAAGATCCTCTTCTTTATTCTGGCATGCATGTGGTATGTTCTTGATTTCTGGTGCGCATAATGGAACTTCTGACTAACACGTGCACCTTATTCCATTCATTGTGCAACTGCTGGTGTGCGCGTAAAACTATAGTTCATGCACAACTATGTTTGTGCATGCACACAATATTTATCCCAAATTTTTAGGTGCCAATAGGCCCCCGACACTATTACTTGGCTCGTCCTCGAGCTAATGGCCTTGCTTATGGTGTGACTTTGGGCCGAAATTTGAGTAAGAGGAAGTCATCAAAATTTTATGACCAAATCAACAAACAAAGATGTGGTTGTGGCTAGGTTTGAGTAAGAGAAAATCATCTGTCAAGGTTGTAGTTTCATTCGGACACAGGTCTTGGAATGAGTCGAGCATTCCACAAGGTAAGTGATGGATTTGGGATTCATTTTTATAGACTCTAGAGCTCACTATTTTCAAGGGTTTCTGGAGTGGTAAGTGAGAGATATTTTTGAAGCACACCATCCAGAAAAATACTCTCCAACTCGACCAATCTATACAACTAGAACTTGTCCTAATTACTCGGTGACCTATGAGAAGTAGATATTGGGAGAATTCTCCATCAGTGGAGACTGCTGTCATCCTCCTGTCTCATTGAGCTAACTATAGAGGATGGAATATGTGGGCTGGCAAACCCAATGGAGAGGGTAACCCAAAACATTGGGATACCCACTTCAACAAAGGTGATCACCCATGGCGACAAACACACGAACCCATGGATTAGAGAGCTAGCATACTGTCACAACTTCGAAGCACTATTCAGGGAACTATGTGGAAGTAGGTTGTATCTTGCTGGTAAATAAGAGGTTGGGACCCTTGCCCAAAATTTGTGTTCAAATCATCAACCACCGATAGAATTGGATTGTTGGATTCCTAGCCATCTGCTCGGACTAAGAGTTACACACCCCTGATTGTCTGCTGAAATTGGCCATGGAGGGGAAAGTTGGCCAGAAGACTAGAATTTAGGATGAGACTGGAATTGCTATTGAAAGCATGATTGGAACTACTCACTTGTTAGTTGTAGGGGACGTGAGAGAATGAGGCATGGAGGATATCTATGATGGATATGTAGGTGGGGATGCGTATATATAGAGTAGATTATGGCCAAAAATGCATACTGGTATTGGGAAATGGCTGACCATCCACTATATTGGTGATGTGCCTTTTGGAATGTGGTGTCATAACTGATTATGTAACTGGTCTGTGTGTGATCTGGCTGATTTTGATTGTTTGGAATTTCCATGTGGTGTAGCACTAGGGAGCTTGGCATAATCCCATGTGAGTCCCCTGCTAGAGCCAATACCTTGTACACGAGTCATAACTTTACCCACAAATGGAAATCTTGGGAATTTGCAAAGCTGTCAATCTATCCACTCCATTTGTGTGACTAGATCATGTCCAGTGTTGCAAAAAAGTTTATTTATGTTGACTATGTACCTTCCTACCTGTTCTACACCCTACTATATGCCTACACTACACTAAATCTAGATTGGATAAATGCCTCTAAGTGGTATGTGACCCTTGTGGTCCATATTAAACCTTCAACTTGCTTCCATCGACAAGTACCTTGAGAGGTTGTCCTTGTAATGTGGCCAACTTGGCTACGTCGACTTCACTGATGTAGACTAGGTGGAAGGGGCCCAACCAACACATACGTAACTTACCAGGGTGTTGTTTTCTATCATTTAACACCACTAGAGAGGCTGGATGCAAAATTTTGTGGAAGATGTTGCGATCGTTCCAAGAATTCTATCTTCACTTCTCGACCATCTGGCTAAATCTTGCCACTAGATGATCCTCTTCCAACTCCATGAGTTTAACTAATATTTTCCAAAGTGATTAATCATGTGATATGTTGGTATCTATAGCAATGCGGAGGTTGGGAACAATAAATTTGAGTGGCATGATGACTTCTTTGTTGTAAACCAACCGAAAGGGGGTACACTTAGTCAATTGTTTGTAGGTTTTTCTATATTCCCACATAATAACAAGGATCCGCTGATCCCAATGGTCACATTGCACATTATAAACTTTAATTAATGCATGATCTAAAATCTTATTGAAAGATTCAATCGTACCACTATCTTGTAGATGATAGAGGGTGCTCTTCTGTTGGTGGATCATGAACTCCTGAGTGAGTTCTCAGATGGTCTCGTTCATAAAGTGCGAGCCCTGATCATTCATTAGCACCTCCAGGCACCCAAACCTAGTAATCACATTCTAAAAAATGAACCACTCCACCGTTTCTATAGTACAATCCTTGACTGGTGCAACTTCATCTCATTTGGACAAATATTCTATGGCTGTAATGATATAGTGCGCATCCATCCTACGTGCAGGAGGACTGATGGGGCCCAAAAAATCAATGGCCCACTTATCAAATGACTCTAAGGCTATAATGGGAAACAAATGCAGTTCATCTCTTCAACAAGGGTTCCTGATGTGCTGACATACATCACATCACTTACAATACTCCTTGGCATATACAAAAAGTGAGGGCCACTAGATCCTCGCACACAGGACCTTACACATCGTAGAATTATCAACAATGTGACTTCCTACAATACCTCAGCCCCCAGTCTATATAATTTTTCAGCAATCAATTGATAATCAACAATACATGTCACTAGTTGGTGATTCTAGGCCTAAGTATACTCTGTCGGGGCTTGTCCCGAAGTGAGAAATTCAACGATCTCATCCAGTTGATTGGGAACTACCTCTACTCAGAATTTTCATATCGGGGAGTTCATCATTGAGGCTCCTACCAACTTCTTCGGACTTAATCTTTGATAGATGATTCGGTCGAACAATACATTTTATAGGTTTGACAACCAACTCAAACTAGAATTCTTAGAAGAGAAATAGCCAACGATATATTATCCCCCCCAAAACTGGTTTGTTGACCAAATACTTGAGAAATGAATGGTTAGTAAAGAATTAAAAATGGGTTCCCAATAAATAATGTCGAAATTTCTGCAAGGCATTTACCATAGCTAGGCCCTCATGTTCAGTCATTGTATAGTTCTTTTTAGAATAAGACAATTTGTGATTGGAAAGTAAACTGGATGATCGATATTCCCTTTTCTCGGCTGTGCAAGAACAACTCTCAGTGCAATGGACAAAACATCTACATGAACATGAAAGATCTTGGATCAATCGGGGAAGACTAGAATTGACACAATGACTAGATTCTCCTTTAGGGTATCCAATTCTTCTTGGCATTCCTGCATCTAGATGTACTTTGTGTCTTTACACAATAGCTTCTTTAGTGGTGCAAAATTATTTTCATAACTCTAAATGAACTGTCAATAACATCCTGTATGACCCAAGGTGGCGCCCAACTCCTGGATCAAAGTGGGGGCCACCATATCTAAAATGGTAGCAATTTTTGCTTGGTCTACTAACAATCCATCCTTGCAAATGGCATGCCCCAACAACGACCCAAAAAATGTATACAATACACACTTCTTCAAATTCAGTGAAATATGGAGTTGGCGAAATCTATCCAACATTAAGTGGAGGTCTTGTATGTGATCTTTTAACAAGCTAAATACCCTCTAGTAGTCCAAGTAGACCTCAAGGAACTTGTGGATAAATTCTTTGAATGTTGCAACCACTATCTTGGAAAATATCATGGGTGCATTTTTCAGCCCAAAAGGAATTACTGTATAAGAAAAGGAGCCCCATTGCATCACAAATGTGGAATCGAATTGATCTTCCTCAGAGAGCCAAACCTGATGATATATTGAAAAATACATTTGTAAAGGAATAGGCCTCCCATCCTCCAACATTCTCCATAACTTCAGCGATAAAATGAGTAGGGAACAGATCATGCACGCAGGCGACATTAAGGTTATGGAAGTCAACACAAATTCAAATGTTGCCTATTTTCTTTGGATGAAACACCATTGGACTAATCAAATTTGACTACTCCATAGGAATAATGATCCCGACATCCAACATCTTGTCCAATTCCTTGCACACTTTTTCCTTATATTTGGGGTTCAAGTAGTTGGGCATTCTCTTAACATGTTTAACATTTAGCTTGAGATGAATTTTCATGGCCCCAAGTGAATCGATAATTCCCTTCATCTCCAATAAGATCTAGGGAAACAAATCCTCATATTCCTTCAATAGATCTACTGCTTGGGTGACGGTCTCCTTATCCCAATAGTCTCCGATGATAGCTATTTTTGGTTCTTCTTCAATCCCTATATTACACTTCTTTGTCTTAATTAGAAAACCATAGTCTGACACATCCATATTTGCTGCTTTTTTTATACCATGCGCTCACCCTTTTTTTCCTTGATCGGTATGCCTCTTCAGTCATCTTCATTAATATCATCAACTTAAACTTTCTAACAATGCAAGGCCTCTTTTAATTTTTCCATCAACTAATGATACACGAAGACAAGTTTCGGTGTGGCCTCCTTCGAGTGTCGGTAGAAGATGAAGTTTTTAATTTGGAGGAGAGCCACCTTTTGGGCTGGAGCTTCGACCGTGAAGATGAACATTAAATTGGGCTGGAGTTCAACCATCGTCTTGAACTCTCTTCCTGTGCACTTCTATTTACTAACCTAGAACACTTTCCTTTCTATTATGGGGGCTGATATAGATATAGCTATCCTTTCTTCCCTCATGCAAGTTGCTAACATATGTGTCAACTTTCTCGCAGCTTCATGATCACTTAACATCTTCAAACAAAAACACAATAAGTTACTTACTTGGTCTTTGGTTTATGCTGCATCACCCATGTCACACAATGATTTCTCTCGCGTCGTGTGCTTATGATACTCACACACATTCTTCTCTATTTCCCTCTATTCATATTGTCCTAATTCTTCTTTCCCATGAGATTCTTCTAGCAACCTTTATGTCATGCATTGTATCTCCTCATGCACATGATATTTCTCCAAATACCTCTATGTGGTGTAATGTAATTCTTCACGGGCTCAGAATTCCTCTAGAAACCTCTATGTCACACACTGTACCTTCTCACAAAACCAAGTCTCTTCTAGTGACCTTTTTGTCGAGTGCTGTAGTTATTCTCATGCTCTTTCTTCCTCTAGGGTCCTCTGTGAGTCACAAAAAAACAGATTATGTTGTGTGGCATAAAACTTAGGAGGAGGCTTCACTACCTTTCTAATATTCCCATTTTTTCTTTGGAACAATATTTCTCCATGATCAAATTCCATTCCCTTCTTTTCTCTGCCTCGGATTATCACCCTCACGTCAAATCCCTCATCCTTCTTTTGATTCCCATGCGGCTTTGTAGTCACCATGTTACAATGTGATTTTTTCTCTTCCCACTTCTTAAATAAGTTGGGAAAATCCTCAGTGACATGCTCGATACTATAAAAATTCCCACAGAGAGCGCATGGTTTGATGCAAAATATTGATACATGGCCTAGCTCGCCATAATTAAAAAAAGTAGGGGATATTCCTCGACCTCCTCCCTAGTCTCATCCTCGGCCTCGTCCATATACACTCCTAGCACCTCCCTGATATCCACTTATCTCAATGCCTCCACAGTCACCACCCTTCTTCTCTTCATATACTTGAAAGACATCATGGGTTTGGTTCCGCATCAACTGAAGTGACTGAAAATTGTTTACATCGTGCCCCATGGATTTTTAGAATTCACAAAATGAATTATGGTGAGTCTTCTAATATTTTTCTAATGTTGGGAAGTGGGGTGGTATATGTCCCCACTATTTTAAAATCCTACACCATTTCATCTGAGGCCTAGCTGGAAATGGATTCGTCACACATGTCACTAGATAATTTCTCAACATAGGGCATTCATCCATACATTCTCATGCACCATCTTTTCCTTTTCCATATCTTACAACTGCATTGCCAAATTTGTAAGTTGGGATTGGACCTACGCCAATCCTACAGATGTTTCTCCACCACCCAGGGTAGCCTCGAGGAACATCGCAATATCCATCGCCTCTTCCTGAGTAGTCACCTTTTTTTGGGTGAGTGGGACTCATATATGGGGAAGTAGGCTCACAATGAACCATTCTTTGTGCTGCACTTCCTGGATCTGAAACATCGACATATCCAACAAGATGTTGAACCATTGGTCATAATCCCATACGACCTCTCCCAATTTCTGCTTGATATACTTAATCTCTATGATGCATTGAGATTTTGAGTCAGGCTTGTAAAAATCCTTAAGAATATCTCTCTTAATTTCTGTAAGGGACCTCGTCTATCCCACTAGCACAGTGGCCTTGTACTTCATGTACCACGTTAGGGCTATGTCTTTGAAAGTGGTCTCCAGCTGTGCAATCTTTGATGCGTCATCTGTAATCCTCTTCAAAGGCCATATAGACTCACACATAAACCAATACTACTCTACATCATCCTTACCCATCCCATGGAATATGGGTAGCCTTAGAGTTGTGTCTTGATTTTCCATACTCACTCTAGGACTCTGTCCTCCTGACTGAATACTCAGTGTTGGGGATCTTGGTACTGACAATCTCCCTTGTGAAGGTATTGTCGACTTCATCATATTATTCACTCATATATCCTCTCCTTTGTTCTTGTACTCTCTCTTATACTCCTATATCCACACTATTTGGTGTTCTTTCTTCTTGATTTCAAATGTGCAAGGGGGGTGATTCAAAAGGGGGGTACCTCCATCTTCTTCTATCATTAACTGTTAGGGAACCCAGATAGTTTCCTACCTATAACCACACAACATCATCCACTATCACTAACTGTGCTTCCCCTCCTCTTGGGGGACCTTAATCATCCTCTCCTATCTATATTCTTCTACTCTACACCTCAACCTCTTCTAAAGTTGCGATATCTCACAATAGCCAAGGGGGTTGGAATTCATCTTCTCAGCCCCTACTACCACTACTTTTGGTATCTTCACTGGATAACCTACTCCTAATATGCACCTCTTCACGAGCCTATATTCATCTGTGTTCCTCTCTGGAACAACACTCTCCCACACTTTCTCCTAGTGTGGTCTGTTTCCTCTTCATTTTGGGCCCAACCCCTTATCTCACACCCCTTTCTATATTCTTTTCACTCCTCTGTTCTACTTTCCTCCTTAGCTCAACTCTTCTTGGATATATTTCAACTCGCTCTCTCTCCTTTTCTCTTCTGGGTCCATTCTCTTCCTCACCTCATCTTAACATCTTCTGGATCCTCCTTAGTGGATCCATATTCTCTCTCTCTTTCCCCCCTTCTTTTCACCCCCCCCACACTAGGGGAGTCTAATTAGGCATCCTATCGATCTCCATGCATATCGAACCTTTCTCCACGGACAATGTCTTGATCCACATCGATATTTCTTCTAGCATATTTTTTCAAGGACCTTCAACAAAATTTCTATCATCCTCGATGAAACAATCATCGTATGATACAAAAAACTTGATAATGTAACGTTCCTTAACCCAAGAAAACCATAAATAAATTGCTCGAGCCCACTTATTTTCCACTACCTTCAGCCTATCCAATGTAATCTCGTCCCAAACCAATGGTTCTTGAAGCCTCAAAGTAGTATTAGTAGTAGTCTACCTCTTCAACCATTCATACAATAAACATGGAAATTTAACAAAGAAAATTTCATGGATATCAATGTAGATATACCTATCATTCCATTGTTCCACGTTGGTGATCAAACCTTGAGTTTCTTGCTGATCAAATTCATCTTCTTTCATAGTTAACCAATCTTGTATTTCCTCCCGAGATGGATACCACCTCATTATTTTCCTTCATCATGAAATAAAAAACCTTCAGGTCCCAACAATAGAACCATTTGTTGGCTCACTTTCATGCATCCTTCTTAATGATGGGGCATTGACGACCCAGGTTTTGTATAGAGTTTACCAACAAAACCCCCAAGGTGTTGGCATATCAATCCTTAGATAAAGACCGGAGAAGGTCTCACCCGAAATGCCATGAGAATCATAGAGACCATTTGGTCTTGTGTTGGTGATGAAGGGTTAAATTACATAGGGAATCCACTCGGGATTCCATTCATACATTTCATTGCATTATACTTAAATATTAACATCATGTAACATTAACTTATACATTCATTGGACACATAATCAAAATGATATATGACATGAATAGTTGCAAATTGTATTATATCCATTCAAATAATAACATGTAGGGACCAAGAGACTCATCATTCATAAGAAATAATGCCATGCACTCTCATACATTCTCTCTATAGTTCATTACAAGGAACCATGCACTTTATCTCATACTTTGCATGTGCTACTAATATGACTTCATTATAGACTTAATCCAAAACTTGTTCTATCTACATACAAAACCAAACTCACAAACAAACCCTTGCAAAAACTATCTAGACTCATCTCTCGACCAAGAGCACTCAGAGCACACCTACTGAATGGATAATAATCAACAACCTTCTCTGTTTCATACCTTCTCTCTTTTTGTTTCCTTATCTGTTCGGACGCTCTGTCACTTTAAACTCTTCTTCACTTACTCTGATAACTACCAGCCTCTCACACTTCCACTACCCGCATGGAATCCATGTAGCCTCTTTGGAGTCATGGCAGTCTTAAATAACTTTCCAACTCATCCCTTAAATGCTTCACGATCTCTCATGATTCCTGAGTTGATCATTTAGGAAAATTTCCCAAAAATCCTCTTCTTCATTCCAGTGTGCATGCAATATCTTCTTGATTTATGGTGCACATAGTGGAACTTCTGACTGGTGCACATAGTGGAACTTCTAACTGGAACACATACACCTTATGCCATTCATTGCATAGATGCTGGTGTGCACACATCTATGTTTGTGTATGCACACAATCTTTATGCCAAAACTTTGGGTTCCAACAATGAGGGTCAATGGATTGAGGGGTAAGAATTATATTTGATGGATTAACCTTGGAAAAATGGACTGCTCTATGAATAATTTAGTATATAAAGGGGTTCCTAAGCATGGGAGGGTTAAGTTCAAATGGAAAATAAATTAAGTAGCCCTGAAAGACACTAATCAAAGGAAAAAGATGAAAAAGTGTCTTTTGTCCTCAAATGTGCTCAGAGGGTGATGGGTATGTTATAAATTGGTGTTAGAGCTCATGTAACAACATTGGGGTTGTCTGGACAAGAAATGTAAATGAAAAAGTATGTAAAGAGTAAGATATTGAGAAACATAGAAAATCTAAGAGCATTTCGAGACAAGTAAGGTGAATGATGGAATTCATTCCACTTAAGGGTTTTTATCAGGAGAATGAGGCACCCCATCATGTGGAACTATCTTATGAGAAAGAGTAAGAGACATAGTGGAACTTAGCTTAGAGCTCTTCAAGGAATGAAGAGTAAGTTCCATAGTTGGACAAGGCATGAAAAGAGTTGCAATATGCCAAGAAATGGTTGAGGCAGTAATGATGCATATTGTCAACAAGGCATATGCGATAATGAGGATTCTTCTCTCACCTTAAACTATATTTTGTTTATAGAGTAGAGATGCATTCTTTTGAAGTAACAATTATGGTTTTATATGTAATACGATTATTGCTACATCGGGTGAGAAAATCACAACTAATGATTTGTTATGTGAATGGTAGCGAGTTCATTGTTGATCACACATTTATACTGAGAGGGGGGGGGGGNATATGTAATATGATTATTGCTACATCGGGTGAGAAAATCACAACTAATGATTTGTTATGTGAATGGTAGCGAGTCCATTGTTGATCACACATTTATACTGAGAGGGGGGGGGGGTGAATCAGTATAAGATAATTTTTTTCTTTTTCAAACATTCATCAACCATAAGAAAACAATCACATATGAGATCTATTAACTATAGAATATGGAACACAAGATTTACATGGAAACCCTTTCGAGAGAAAACCAAAAAAATTCTCTTTATATTTCTTTGTAGGCACCAACCTATTGTTACAAATATTTGTAGGCACAAACCTACTGGAGACACCAATCCCCTCTAGTACAAATCATGGTAGACACCAACCCACTGTTAAATATATTCATAGACACCAATATACTAGAGACACCAATCCCCACCACTAAGCACCAACCTAGCAAGAGACACCAATATATTTGTTTGAGTGGCGCAAACCTACTCTTATAGAAAATTGTAGACACCAATCCAAACTGCTAAGAACCAACTTAGCAAGAGACACCAATATCTTTGTGTGAGCTGCACCAACCTTCACTGAGTCTGATTGCTACTTCTATCTTCGCTAGGTCTTCTCACTACTTCTTCCTTCGCTAGGTCTACTCACCTCTTTCGTCTTCACCAGAGGTGCTTACTGCTTCCGCCTTTACCAAGTCCGAGCAAAATATTAATATCCAAAATGCAACTTTCCTAAAGCTTATGATTTTGGGCCTCTTCCCAAGAACGAAAATGTATGAAATGCCACATATCCAATTTTGCAAATCTGATTCTGAAATTTTTACCTAAGGTACTTATGTAAGTCTTCTCTGTTCTCTAAATTTTTCATAGTCTGAAGAGTCCCCGAAAAGAAGTTATAGTGAAAATTCCAAATTGACTTATTTGAAACTGATTTCAAGAGCATTCATGAACCCTAACTTCCATAGAGAATATCTCAGAAATTCCAGTGAACCAACATCTAAATTTTTTACCTAAGGTACTTCTGTATGTATCGTATATTCTTTAAAATTTCACAATCTGAAGAGTCCCATAAAAGAGGTTATAGTGAAAATGTCAAACTAACTTGTTTGAAATTGATTTTAGGAGCATTCATGAACCCTAAATTTCATAGAGCATATCTCCAAAATTTTAGAGAACCAAAATATAAAATTTTGATCACATATTCACATAGATATCTCCTCCATCTACGCAAAATGTCATGGTCTAAAACATCCCAGAAATAAGGTATAACGAAAGTGCCAAGATGGCTTGTTTGAAATTGATTTTAGCAGCATTCAGGAACCCTAACTTCCAAAGGGCATATCTCTGAAAGTTTAGTGAAACAAAAATTGAAATTTTTATCACATGTATGCAGAGATATCTCCTCTATCTTCGCAAAATTTCAAGGTCTGAAACATCCCAAAAAATAAGTTATAGTGAAAGTGCCAAGATGACCTGTTTGAAACTGATTTCAGGAGCATTTAGGAACCCTAACCTCCATAGGGAATATCTCTGAAAGTAAAGCGAACCGACATATGAAATTTTTTCCACATGTACCCAAAGATATATCCTATGTATCTAAAAACTTTCAAGTCTGAGACGTCCCAGAAAACAAGTTATCTTGAAAACATCAAGCTGACCTGAAAATGATTTCACAATTCTTCCCTTTTAGAATGATGTTCAATCTTTTCTCATCCATTTTTCACACACACACTTTCTCTTTTTTATGTTTTTTAATAACCCTTCATGAAGGGACATGTCCATTAATTAAATAAATAATTCCCATTTTTATTTTACTTTTCCAAATACCATGGGAAAATACCCAAACCCATGGGTTTTAAACCACCATTTCACTTTTTACTTTTTCACATTCACCCCTTTTCTAATATACTTGTAAATCTATATATATAAATCAATCTTAGAAATTCTATGTGTATTGTAATGCCATAATATGAAATTAATGACAACATTAATCCTTTGACATCAATGAAAATAATACCAACAATCTCCCCCTTTGTCATTGATGACAATCTTGCAATGAAACACATAGTCCACCAAGCATAGAAATAATCCCCCTTCTGTCTACAACTCTACCCCTTTGACATCAGTGGAAAAAGGATGCTCCCCATGAGCTTTTTCTTGTCCTTAATCACTTAGTGATGATATGGATACTCCCAATTTCTGTTTGATATATTCAAACGTCTCTTTGGGAAGGGGTTTTTGAAAATATCCGCAATCTGTTCTTTGGTGACAATATATTCCAACTTGACATTCTATTATGCTACTCATTCTCTTAAGAAGTGATACTTGATTGGAATATGATTTGTTTTTGAGTGCATAACATGATTCTTTGAAATATTTATTTCACTTGTGTTGTCACAAATTATTGATATTGGATGATCATATTCTACCTTAATATATTTTAATGTCTGGTTCATCCAAAGAAATTGTGTGCAACATGATATTGCTGCTATGTAC
Organism: Picea sitchensis; assembly: GCA_010110895.2. Taxonomy (NCBI): domain Eukaryota; kingdom Viridiplantae; phylum Streptophyta; class Pinopsida; order Pinales; family Pinaceae; genus Picea; species Picea sitchensis. The sequence goes on from SNQJ01S0000021.1 coordinate 128,603, forward strand.
TCGACCTCTGCTATGGATATAGAAAATAAAGATTGTTTCTTGCTCAACCAGGACAATAGACTATTGCTTAGAAAAAATTCTCCTCCACTTGTACTTTTCCAATCATCAACATTGCCTTCCCAATACACATTCGTATATGTTGTTAGAGTAAAATCTTCACCACTTGAGTACCACAAGTCAAAATCCAAGGTGCCGTTTAGAAATTTGAATACTCTTTTCACTTATTTCACATGAGTTTATTTTGGTGCGGTTTGAAACTGTGTAACCGATCCTACTGCTTGCATAATTTTCAACCTTGATGTTGTTAGATATAGTAGGTTGCCAATCATTGACCTATACAATGTTTGATTTACTTACAAATATTCATCATCTTTGCTCAATTTACAATTTGTGACCATGGGTGTGCTGACTGGTGCAAAATCTTCCATTTTGAACTTCTTCAACATTTCCTTGATATACTTGGTTTGTGAAATGAATATGCCTTTGTTGAATTGCGAAATTTGTAAACCACGAAAGAATGGCAATTCACCAAACATACACATCTCAAATTCCTTTTACATTTCTATTGAAAACTCTTGGCACCTTTTGTTCATACTACCTCCAAAAATGATGTCATCTACATAAACCACAACAATCAATTGATTTTATTCTACTCTCCTAATGTAGAGATTACTATCATCAATTCCTCTTTTGAAGCCTTGTTGTTGTAGATATTTGTCAAGTCTTGAATACTAGGCTTTGGGAGCTTGTTTTATCCCATAGAGTGCTTTCTTCAATCTGCATACATGATCCTTATTTTATGATAATAAAGATCTGTTTGGATTTTCAATGTAAACTTATTCCCCTAAATTTCCATTCAGAAAGACATATTTGACATCCATTTGATAGACTTTGAAGTTATTGAAACATACAAAATCCAAAAACATTTTGATAGCTTCTAGTCTTGCAACTAGGGAAAATGTTTCTTCAAAATCAATACTTTCAACTTGATCAGCATAGCCTTTACAAACCAATCTAGCTTTATTTATTATTACTTGTTCATCTTCCTTCAATTTGTTCCAAAAATCCCACTTGGTGCCAATCACATTTTTATCTTTTGGTCTTAGAACCAGTTGCCATGTCTCATTCTTCTCAATTTGATTCGTCTCTTCTTTCATGGAATCAATCTAATGCTTGTCTTTGCTAGCTTCTGTAAAGTTCTTAGGCTCTATTTTAGATAGAAAATACAAGTGTGCATGTTCAAGTGCACTTTCTAGTCTTCTTCTAGTTTGAACTCCCATATCTTTATCACCAAGAATTAATTTTTTCAAATGATTCTTTTGGACAAATCCAGATGGTGCCTTTGTATCTTGATGTTATGATTCTTCTTCTTGATTTTCTTCTCCTTCTTCTCCTTACTCTTATTCTTTGTAACTTAGCTTCTCAATTTGACCATGTGATTTCACCTTTTGATTCCCTGCTTCATCCACTTTCACATTGGAACTCTCTATGATTTTTCCCAATGCCTTATCATAACATTGATAAGCCTTGCTTCTTGATGAATAACCCAAAAAGATACCTTCATCAACCATGGAGTCAAATTTTCCCAAGTCCTCATCATCTCTCTTTATGTAGCACTTGTTTCTGAAAACTTTGAAGTATTTAATTATTGTTGGTATACCCTTCCATAATTCATAAGCTGTTTTGTTATTGTTGACTCCAATTTTCCCTCTATTCAGAATGTAGACTGTAGTGTTGTCTGCTTCTCTCCAAAAATTGTCTTATAGATTAGCTTCATTCAACATTGTTCTAGACATCTATTGTATAGTTCAATTCTTACTTTCTACTAATCCATTATGCTATGGAGTTATTGCAGCTGAAAAAATGTCTCTTTAATCCATTAATCTCACAAAATTATTCAAATTCATTTGAGATACACTCACCTCCTCTGTTTGATCTCAAGCACTTAATTTTCAAATCAGTTTTGTTTTCAACCAAGGCTTTAAATTCTTTGAACTTCTCAAATGCTTCATAGTTTTGTTTTAGAAATGTAACCCATGTCATTATAGAGTAATCATCAATGAGAAACATGAAGTGTTTTTTACCTTATAGAATTTGTGTTCTTATAGGCCCACAAAGATATGTATGAACGCGTTCCAATGACTTCGCTGTTGAGTACTCCTTTGATTTGAAGCTTTCTCTTGTCTATTTCCCATGTTGGAATTGCTTGCAAAGAGTGTTTGAAGGTTTATAAATCTTTGGCATATCTCTCACTTCTTGTTTCGTGCTTATTTTTACTATATTATATGGCCCATTCTTCTATGCCATAACTAGCTATCATTTGTTTGTCCCATATAGAGTTTTTCTCCCTCGATCTCATTGCGGATTTATACATTATTTGAGGTTTTGTATGCATTTTTCACTAATATTCCCAATCCTTTCTTCATTATCTCACAACCTTGTGAGTAAAATGTGAGAGTGTGTCCTTGATCACACATTTGACTAACACTGAGAATATTATGTTCCAAAACTTCAACATACAAGACATTCTCTATTTTAGGCTTTCCATTATCAAGACTAAGAGTCCCTTTTCTGGCTATCCTTGTGGTAGCATTATCTTCAAATGTAACATTTCCTTCATTTACTTCCTTCAAAGTGTGAAACTTGTTTTTGTCTCCTTCCACGTGGCTTGAGAATCCAATGTCAATGTAGCATTTGTTTCCTTTGTTTTGAGCATGAAGGGCAGTTTTCACAAGCATAGATTCCTCCTTCTTTTGCTTTTCTTTCTCCTGCTTCCTTTTCCAAACTCTCGTGAGTTCTTTCTTTTGTTTGGAAAGGGTATATTCTTCCCTGTTTTTTCTATAAGTTTTCACTAGGCCACTCCTACAAAAATGTGCTATGTGCCCATAGTTGTTGCACTTATAACATACAACATTGTAATCAAATAATGGAGAAAATGAATTATAGTTTCTATTTGAGAACCCACAAGTACTTCTGCTTTTTGTTACATACATGATCATTTCTTGCATATTCTCTACAGTCTATTGCTTTATGAACAAAGTGATTGCAATAAAAACAAAAACCAAGGAAAGAGTTTTGGTACTGAGTTATGCGAGGCCATATTGGTGGGAAAGATATTTTGAATTTTTCCTTGTTTTCTTTGGGAGGAATGTCAATTTTCTACTAAATTTCATTTTCTCTCTTCATGTTATCTTTGTCATTTATGGAGCTTTTGAGTACATCAACATAGATTCTAGATTTTCCTTCATTTACTTTTGATAGCTTCTAGTCTTACAACTAGGGAAAATGTTTCTTCAAAATCAATACTTTCAACTGATCAGCATAGCCTTTACAAACCAATCTAGCTTTATTTATTATTACTTGTTGATCTTCATTCAATTTGTTCCTAAAATCCTACTTGGTGCCAATCACATTTTTATCTTTTGGTCTTGGAACCAGTTGCCATGTCTCATTCTTCTCAATTTGATTCAGCTCTTCTTTCATGGAATCGATGTAATGCTAGTCTTTGCTAGCTTCTGTAAAGTTCTTAGGCTCTATTTTAGATAGAAAATACAAGTGTGCATGTTCAAGTGCACTTTCTAGTCTTCTTCTAGTTTGAACTCCCATATCTTTATCACCAAGAATTACATTTTTCAAATGATTCTTTTGGACAAATCCAGATGGTGCCTTTGTATCTTGATGTTATGATTCTTCTTCTTGATTTTCTTCTCCTTCTTCTCCTTACTCTTATTCTTTGTAACTTAGCTTCTCAATTTGAACACGCGATTTCACCTTTTTATTCCCTGCTTCATCCACTTTCACATTGGAACTCTCTACGATTTTTCCCAATGCCTTATCATAACATTGATAAGCCTTGCTTCTTGATGAATAACCCAAAAAGATACCTTCATCAAACATGGAGTCAAATTTTCCCAAATCCTCATCATCTCTCTTTATGTAGCACTTGTTTCTGAAAACTTTGAAGTATTTAATTATTGTTGGCATACCCTTCCATAATTCATAAGCTGTTTTGTTATTGTTGACTCCAATTTTCCCTCTATTCAGAATGTAGACTGTAGTGTTGACTACTTCTCTCCAAAACTTGTCTTATAGATTAACTTCATTCAACATTGTTCTAGACATCTATTGTACAGTTCAATTCTTACTTTCTACTAATCCATTATGCTATGGAGTTCTTGCAGCTGAAAAAATGTCTCTTTAATCCATTAATCTCACAAAATTATTCAAATTCATTTGAGATACACTCACCTCCTCTGTTTGATCTCAAGCACTTAATTTTCAAATCAGTTTTGTTTTCAACCAAGGCTTTAAATGCTTTGAACTTCTCAAATGCTTCATAGTTTTGTTTTAGAAATGTAACCCATGTCATTATAGAGTAATCATCAATGAGAAACATGAAGTGTTTTTTACCTTGTAGAATTTGTGTTCTTATAGGCCCACACAGATATGTATGAACGAGTTCCAATGACTTCGTTGTTGAGTACTCCTTTGATTTGAAGCTTTCTCTTGTCTATTTCCCATGTTGGCATTGCTTGCAAAGAGTGTTTGAAGGTTTATAAATCTTTGGCATATCTCTCACTTCTTGTTTCGTGCTTATTTTTACTATATTATATGGCCCATTCTTCTATGCCATAATTAGCTATCATTTGTTTGTCCCATATAGAGTTTTTCTCCCTTGATCTCATTGCGGATTTATACATTATTTGAGGTTTTGTATGCATTTTTCACTAATATTCCCGATGCTTTCTTCATTATCTCACAACCTTGTGAGTAAAATGTGAGAGTGTGTCCTTGATCACACATTTGACTAACACTGAGAATATTATGTTCCAAAACTTCAACATACAAGACATTGTCTATTTTAGGCTTTCCATTATCAAGACTAAGAGTACCTTTTCTGGCTATCCTTGTGGTAGCATTATCTTCAAATGTTACATTTCCTTCATTTACTTCCTTCAAAGTGTGAAACTTGTTTTTGTCCCCTTCCATGTGGCTTGAGAATCCACTGTCAATGTAGCATTTGTTTCCTTTGTTTTGAGCATGAAGGGTAGTTTTCACAAGCATAGATTCCTCCTTCTTTTGCTTTTCTTTCTCCTGCTTCCTTTTCCAAACTCCCGTGAGTTCTTTTTTTTGTTTGGAAAGGGTATATTCTTCCCTGTTTTTCTATAAGTTTTCACTAGGCCACTCCTACAAAAATGTGCTATGTGCCCATAGTTGTTGCACTTATAACATACAACATTGTAATCAAATAATGGAGAAAATTAATTATAGTTTCTATTTGAGAACCCACAAGCACTTCTGCTTTTTGTTACATACATGATCATTTCTTGCATATTCTCTACAGTCTATTGCTTTATGAACAAAGTGATTGCAATAAAAACAATAACCAAGGAAAGAGTTTTGGTACTGAGTTATGCGAGGCCATATTGGTGGGAAAGATATTTTGAATTTTTCCTTGTTTTCTTTGGGAGGAATGTCAATTTTCTACTAAACTTCATTTTCTCTCTTCATGTTATCTTTGTCATTTATGGAGATTTTGAGTACATCAACATTGATTTTAGATTTTCCTTCATTTACTTTCTTCGGTGACTATGTATATTTTGAATCTTCTTTGGTGTTCATCTAAATATTATCATAGCCAAGACCGATTTTAATGAGTGGTGATCTTTGGAATTTGATGATATCATCTAAGATTTCAGTTCTCTTTTCAAACTTCAAGATTCTATTCAACTAAGCAACGTACTTCTCCAATTCCTTTCTTAAGGTAACAATTTCAGCTTCCAGCCTCTCACAATTTTCTTCCTTTTCCTTTAGCTGGATTCTCAAAACTTCTTCTATCCTTTTTGCCTCTTCTAGTTGAATCTTTAGGATGATAACGATCTTCTTTGTTTCTTCAAGTTTTCTTGACATTTTTTTATTTTGCATCATGATCCTCCTCTTCATATTTATGCAATTTCTACTTTTGATTCAATTTTATTTTCTTAAGCTTCTTTAATTCAAATAAGGAACAACTGAGTTATTATTCAAGATCTAATTCTGCATCTGTTTCAACTTTTTGTTCCTCTTCTGAATCCATAATTTCTTTCCCTTACTATTGATTTTCCGAAGTATCAGTCTCTATTGCCATGTGTTCTCCTGAGATCTACCTTCCAACGGTTAGACTATTTCTGAAGGAATCTGCTTTGATACCAATTTTTTAACACACACATATACTAAGCGCATGTTGGGGGGGGTGAATCAATATAAGACAATTTTTTACTTTTTCAAACATTCATTAACCATAAAAAAACAATCACATATGTGATCTATTAACTACATAACATGGAACACAAGATTTACGTGGAAACCTTTTCAGGAGAAAACCACAAAAAATCTCTTTATAATTCTTTGTAGGGACCAACCTATTGTTACAAATATTTTTAGGTTCCAACCTACTAGAGACACCAATCCCCATTGGTACAAATATTGGTAGGCACCAACCTACTCTTACAGAGGTTTGCAGACACCAATCCCCATCGCTAAGCACTAACTTAGCAAAATACACCAATATATTTGTTTGAGTGGAACCAACCTACTCTTACAGATATACATAGACACCAATCTACTGGAGACACCAATCCCCACCACTAACCACCAACTTAGCAAGAGACACCAATCTCTTTGTGTGAGATGCACCAACCTTCACTGATTCTTCTTGCTACTTCTTCATTCAAGGTATACTCACAATTTCTTCCTTCACTAGGTCTATTTAGTGCTTCCTTCACCAGGTATACTCACTGATTCTACCTTTACCAGGTATACTCACTTCTTCTACCTTTACCAGGTCTTACCAAAATTTGAATTTCCATATCGAAACTTTCCCAAAGATCGATGTTTTGGGACTCTTCCCAAGGAGAACTTATACAACATGTCATGTATCCAATTTTTCAAATCTCATTATGAAATTTTTACCTGAGGTACTTCTATATGCCTCCTCTATTCTATGAAATTTTCACAGTCTGAAGAGTCCCAAAAAATAAGTTATAGTGAAAATTCCAAACTGACCTGTTTGAAACTGATTTCAAGAGCATTCAGGAACCCTAAATTCCATAGAACACATCTCATAAAGTAAAACAAATAAAAATCTGAAATTTTTACCCGAGATACTTATGTATGTCTCCTTTGTTCTCTGAAATTTTCATAGTTTGAAGCCTACCAAAAAATAAGTTACAGTGAAAATTCCAAACTTACCTATTTGAAACTGATTTTAGGAGCATTCAGGAACCCTAACTTCCAAAGAGTATATATATATGAAAGTGTAGTGAACCAACATATGAAATTTTTACAACATGTACAAAAATATCTATCCTCTGTCTCTACAAAATTTCAAGGTCTGAAACTTCCCAAAAAATAAGTTATAGCAAAAGTTCCAAGCTGACCTGTTTGAAATTGATTTCAAGACCATTCAAGAACCCTAACTTCCATAGGTCATATCTACGAAAGTATAGAGAACCGACATAATAAATTTTTAAGAAATGTAGTCATATATATATCCTTTGTCTCTGAAAAATTTGATGGTGTGAAACATCCTAGAAAATAAATTATAGCGAAAGTGACAAGATGACCTGTTTGAAAATTATTTCAGGACCATTCAGGAACACTAAAGTCCACATGGCATATATTTTAAAGTATAGATAACCAACATCTAAAATTTTTACCACATGTTCCCATAGATCTCTTCTTCATCTTTGCTAAATTTCAAGGTCTAAAACATCCCAAAAAATAAGTTATTGCAAAAATGCCAAGCTAACCTGATTTTGATTTCACAACTCTTTACTTTTGGAATGATATTCAATCTTTTCTCATCCATTTTTCATACACACACTTTCTCTCAATACTTTCTGTTTTTATAATTTTTCATAACCATTCATGAAGGGACATATCCATTAATTAAATAATTGTTTTCCCTTTTTATTTTGCTTTTCCAAATACCATAGGAAAATGCCCAAACCCATGGGTTTGAAACCACCATTTCACTTTTTACTTTTTTCACATGCAACCCTTTTTGGCATTTCACTGTAGTTCAGTTATATTATAGTTATGTATTAGGGTTGCATTTCACATGCAACCCTTTTTGGCATTACAACCAGTTATGTTCTAATTGTGTATTGTAATGCTATAATATGACATTAATGACAACATTAAACCTTTGACATCAATGACAATAATCCCAACATCCATTGAGTAAATCAACTATGCTATGGAGTTCCATGCTATGTTGAGGAATTAGAAGGGATAATTTCTTAAACTTCTAACACCATTTTCATTAATATTGGTCTAATGACTAATAATCTAGATTAAGACCATAATTATTGATTTTGAATGTCTAAATATCAATGTTTCTATAGTGAAAAATTATATTAAGAAAGTGTGAATTTCAATTTCAAAATTGTGAATTTCGATTTTGAAAGTGTCAATATCAAATTTCTAAAATGAGCGTTTAAATTTCAATATTTTGAATTTTTTCTAATGTGTACATAATATCTAAATCTAAGATTAATGTATAGTTGTCAACATTTTATTTTGAATGTAATGCATAATATCATTATGACATACATTACTAATGTTGGACACACCGACCACACTGAGAGAGGGGGGTGAACCCGTGTAGGGCTCTTTTCACAACTTCTTTACAAAACACCTTTATTAACAATCACCATTTACTCAATATCCATTACTTTAATTTATAACTAGTTGTTTGTATGTAATCATATCTCAATAGAAGACATCATCAATAAACTATCACCATAAATAACACAAGGCACAAAAGATATATGTATAAGTTTTTTTTGTATTACAAACTACAACCCTTGGGGTTTATCAACATCAACTGAAAAGAGAAACAACTCCATAAGAGCGCCAACTCTCAATGCAAGACTCAACTTTCAGATCTCAACACCAATTGAGATGTGAGAAATCCAATCCTCAAGTACAATACCCTGCTTCTGGACAAAACCAAATCTGCTAACAGGTACGCGACCTATAAATAGTGTAGCATGAGTATGTACATGACTTTCCTATACCGAAACACACATATGTACGCACTCTTCCTTCTGTCATATTGCATACACCTTCATAAACTAGGGTTTTTAAAAATTCAACCTTCTGGCCCTTTAGACCCTTTCCGCCTCTGTCACATCCACTTGTGACCTATCACTGTAATATTTCCTGTCACTGCTCAATATGTACCATCACCAATCACAAACATATCTATACCATCCAACAACCTATGCATGCTCCTCATGCATACAAAATCACAGATCATGGATATTTCACAATTAGAACATAACTGAACTACTCAACCAACCAACCACCATATACCATATTCAAACATCATAGAAACCATACAAAGAATGCTTCAAGCATTCACCATACCATGAGCAATTCTAAACACAAGGACAATATTTACCCATACCAGAATCTCTGTAGTAGATTCGAACCTATAGAACGATGATCTTGAACTTACTTTAGACTTCAGGAATCTGGCAACAACTCTCACTCAAATTTTCATGAGTTTTTAAAATGTATGCTACCTTTTCATATACAACCCATGTTACATAAAAATTCCCCTTTGAACATGTGAAATTTCCCTTGGATTACTGAGAATCTTTCCCTTTTATTACTGAGAATCTTTTCATTTCTTTCTTGGGGATCCCTCGGTGAAGCATCTCGAAGGTTTGAAAATGGATTTTAACTCTTTCCAACTACTTTTCCCCTCTGGGCCTTTATCCCATTCTTCCCACGAGGTAAGGTACAACCCTTCATAGTGTAGCCTATCCCAATGCCCAAAAGATGGGGATATGAAAGGAATAAATATGGAAAGTCGTAAGTATGGAGGGAAAGGATGATAACTCTTCAAAGATCCACCTAGTAGCAACCCATCCTAAAGGGAAATAAACTTACTAGGGCATCGTGTCACCCTTCGAGGTTTAAACAAGGAAAAGAGTATAATTTCCAAGCAAACATCATGAAATGAAGAAGGATTCTATACAACATGTTCAAGTGCTTCAAATATAGGAGTGATACATACCATGATACCCAGACTCATTACCTCAAGGAGAAAGACCCACTGCCACTTTAGGACCAGGCTAATGCGATGGATGCTGCTATTGCTGATATGTGGACTATACTTGAAGAAAAGAGGGGTCCTTTGGGGCTATGCTTAGGCAATCCAACTCTTGGAACTCCATGTCTGGAACTTGTGGGCCTCGAGACATGATCTCCTTAGTTATCCCTAGGCTAGGGGATAACAAGGATAAAAGGTAATTTTTGATAGGTGAAAGTCCCCCATGAGTAAATGAAGGATGTTTTGTGTTGATCAACAGGTAAAATGTCGATATGGTTATATCCATAAAATCCATCCATAAAAGAAAAAATGACACTTTCGATGCAATTATCAATAATTTGATCGATAAAGGGAGTAGGGTAATTATCCTTCAGACAATCCTTATTTAGATCCTGATAATCGACACAAACACGAATTGTCCCTTGTTTCTTGGCGACCAAAACGATGTTGGAAACCCATTCGGTCAGAGGTACATGATAAATAAAACCAGACTTTAATAACTTTTCTACTTCTTCCTTGATTGCTATAGTTTTCTTGGGTTGAACTAGGCGAAGTTTTTGTTTTACATGTTTGACTCCTGGGTAAGTTTTGATTTCATGCACAACGATCAGAGGATCGATATTTGGAGTTTCTTCATAGCTCCAAGTGAAGATACTGGAAAATTATTTAAACAAGGCGGTGCAAGTTTCAATCTCTTCAATTGAACAATTGGTACCAAGTTGTATGTTTTCCACAATACCTTCTTTTATTGATATGTCAACACTGATCATTTGAGAGATATTTACAAAATTCACCTCAGAGATGGTATCCTGAGCAAGTATCGAAGATTGGGGAGCATTGGAAATATCGGTAGGAAAGATAGATGAAATATCTTTCTCAATCTCATCCAAACTAGGAATAAATAATGAACGATGGTGGTTGTCATCCCAAGGTACCTCCTCAATACTAATCATTTACATAATGGATTCATCTGATGGAAAAATATGTAGGATATAATTGAAAGTGGAGGATAGGGAATATAACCAAGATGGTAGTGAGTAGAAAGTAGACTCCAATAGATGTTGGTCGTTAGGTGAAGGAGAGGTATACTGGATGGCATCGTATTTGGCCTCTACAGGATTAAGTGGCATAGTGTCACCTAGTGAATCAAATTCTAAGGGACTAGGTACGATCCACAAATCAGATGATTCGAGGGATTGATATACCATAGTCGAAATCATATTAACCATTGTGATATGTTGAGTGGTTGGAAAATAGGTGTATGGAAAGCACCCATGAGCAAAGAATCCTTCGGTACACCTACCCTGACACTTTCATGAATAATATTTGAATCCCCCCAAAATGTAATATTGTTGGATGTTTGAGTGCGAGCATCAGGGGTGAAATAATCTAACTTACCGATGGCCACAATTTTACCTTGATGAGGGAATTGGACACATTGAAAAACTGATGAAGCGACAACAATCATAGCATAGAACCAAATTCTTCCTAGCAACAAGTTATAATCGAGTGGAGCATCAACTACTTATACATCAATGAAAACAATTCCCCCCCCCAGCTGAACGACTAAGGATTGTAATAATCCATGAGGTCGGAAACCTCTTCCATCAAATGATTTTAACATGGTAGGAGATTGATTAAAACCAAGTGATTTAAGGCCTTTCTAACAAGCTAAGGACATGACACATATTGATGCTCCCTCATCCAAGATCTTGCGATGAATATGTTGATTATGGAAAATGACATCAATTTGGAAAGAAAGTTGGTGAGAGAGTCGTGATTTAAAATTATCTAGATTAAATGTGATAGTATTGGATGACTCAGGATCTATAGCTTCGATGGCTGCCAATAAATTTCTATGTTGGCTAGGGCAGTGTTGTAGAACTTCGAGAGATGACATGGTGTAAGGTGCTTGGGAAAAATATTCAACATTGTTGTAGTTTTGAGTAGCATGAGAGTTAGGATTAAAGGTTGACTTTCTGATTGTGCTCTTGGGTGGGTGTAAGATAGAGTCAAAACTTGGTTTCTCAATCTAGATAGGTCTAGATGGAGGAGTAACTGTAGTGGAAGGTGGATCCGGTGCATTTCCATTAGTTACATTTTCCTTACCAAATTTACTTGGTGGCGTGTCATATGTCGTAGTGCGAGTGGTCAAATATACACCATTAAACATACAAATGTGTGCACTTGATGAAGCATCCTCGTTAGGAGGATGACCTAGGTTGCCTCCTTACAGAGGTGCAAGATTTTTTGCAACTAGTGACTGATGCTGTGGAAAAGGATGTGTCAATACAATAGGTTGAGAATTTCTTTTAAAAAGTTTAGCAACTTCTTCCCGATGGGGACAATCTCGTGTGTAGTGATATTCAACACAAATGAGACATGGAAATTTTGGTTTGCGTTGGGGTTTATTTTCAGTAGCAGGTGGTTGTGCTTGTGTTTTTTTAATTTTCAGTTTGATTATTATTTTTCTTGGGTTTATTCTTAGTTTTCTTTTCCCCCTCTGATTGTTGTGGTGAAATATATTGGACTGCATTCACTTCAGATACTTGAGTAGGGGTGGAGTTTTATGAGAGTGGATTTTGCACGATAGCCGAGGCAGTTATTGAATGATTGATTGTGCCAGTTAATTGTGAACTGATTGTGCTAGTCAATTGTGAACTAGATTGGGTTTTGACGGAACCGATAACTCCTTCCGAATGAGCGATTGAGGATGGTTTTGATGGATCGATCGATGTGCGGGGAGTGTTTAGGATCAATTCATAAAAAGTACTGGATTGGGAATAAAACAAATCCAAATACTGGGCACGAACAATGGCTTCCTCTTCTGTGACTACACCGCCCATGGATACATCGCGAGAAATAAGAGCTAATAGAGATTTGGTGAACCATTCGGCCAACCATTGGTCTGGACCGGTTTCTTTGATCAAACGTCGTTGTCGTCTCCATTCATGAATATGATCATAAATATATACAAAGTTAGTTTAATGAAGGTAGGTCAAAAGTTCCATGCTAGTTTCGTACTTGATGGACAATTGGAAGTGGATGAGGAAAACCATGGAAAGTGAATTAAAATCTTGAAAAGTTCCGCATTGTAGTTCAATGTACCCTTTAGTAGCTAAACCCATAAGTGTACGCTGAAAAAGATGTAAACATATAGAGTCATCCATTAGTGAGTTTGATGAACAACACATGTGAAACGTCATGATGTGATTATTAGGGTCTTCTCCAAGTTTTCCGTCAAATTTTGGAATATCAAAAGGTAATTTGGCTAGAATGACCGGCCAAAAAGGGGAGTGTAATATGGGATCATTTGTTAATATTGACAGATCTGATAGGTCTAAAGTGTCTAAGAATGGTAACTGTCGATTGGCTTGAGGATGATACTGGTGTGGAATAGGAACACCAATAGGACCGTAAACTGGTTGTGGTGGATAGTTGTATCTAATAGATCCTCCCATATGCTTCTTTTGTGGATTTTGACCAACAAAATTAGGATTCATTTTTTGAGGAATTTGCATAAAAGGATAAGGAAAACCAATTTGGACATGGGGGGAATAAACAATGTAACCCAGGGGATAATAGTTAGCTTGAATTTGAGGCGGGTAACTAGGTTTCCCTTGAGGAGGGTAACTAGGTTGAACCTGAGGAGGGTAAATAATTTTCCCTTGGGGAGGAAAGGATGGTTGGCCTTGAGGACCCCATGTGGGATTTGAGACCCCTAGGAAGGGTTGTCCAGAATACAATCCAAAAGGATTGGGATTAAAGTTTCCTCCCCGTGGGTTGGGGTTTGATGATCCTTCATGATGCGGTTGATGAAAAATTCCTCCCTGGGGTGGTCCCCAGGACTGTTGTGGGTTTTCGGTAAATGGAGGTTGGAATGGTCTCTTTGTCATTGGTTGGGTAACAACTGGGATTTGTCTAATAAAAGGGAGTTGCCCTCCAATCATATTTTTTCCACTGAAGGAAGGTTTCCCACCAGTAGATATTTTTCCACTGAAAGAGGGTTTCCCTTTAGTCGATATTTGTCCATTGAAAGAGGGTTTCCCCCCAGTAGGGATTTGTCCCGCAATCAGGTTTTGTTGTATGGAAGGGTTTTGCATTCTTTTATGTGAAGGTGTCCCAACAAGATTTTTTGGCGTATATGAAGATGATGCTTGAAGAGGGATGGTAGGTGTAATCGTCATGGTACTTTGCAAATGACCAGGTATCTCAAATCATGTTTCACTCATAAATTGTCTTGAAGTGGTATCGATATTGGTCATTTTTATGATAGAATGGTCAATAAGATGATTTGATGGTCCTACATCTGCGCCGATGGTGGAAGATGTATGTGGAGGGTCAAACAGTGGTTGACCAAAACTGATTTTTTCATAAAGATCTCGAGAAGATGGACTTCTCCATATAGGATGAACAAGAGTTTTTTGTGGATCTTCCATTTCGGTAGAGTAAACATGGGTAGTGTATTATTCATTGAAATTGGGTTGTCGTGGTTCCATGTCTAGTTGATTGTATGGCCTTGATGGTAGTCTAGGGTGATCTTCTACTACAATGTTACTTGAGTATTCCACTTGGATTACGAGTGGATCATGAGGGCGTGTTAAATCCAGGTTTGCAGGAAGGGTGGGACCTTCCTAAATTGTTACCAAATCTCTCTTAGGATTTTCGCTCAAAGAGTGGCAACATTCCCAACGTATGAATAGTTTTTGAGCTCTTCACGGTAAGTGTCTTCAGGTGAGTTAGGAGGGATGGGTTTGTAGCCTTCTAGAGGAAACTTTTGCATCCTACGTGATATATGAAGACCTTTATCGACCATAGTACCAATTTTAAGGACAAAAGTAAACAAACAACATTCGCTAAAAAATCTAGAAAACCAACAAGCAAAACAATAACTACTCTAGTCAATGAGCGTACTAGTTGGTCATGAAATCCAACATCACATGATCAAAGTGAGAAGAGTCTAGGATTTTAGCGGGTGGACCAATTATGTTGGTGGCTTGTTTAACATAATTATGCCTTGGTGCAAGTTCCCTCACAATTTTACCCATGGATTACCCTCCAAGGAGCCCAAGTGAGTTTGACCAACGTCTGTTCCAGGGACATCGAAGACTTCCCTTCATCGTCACCTCGTGTAAGTACCCTAAATATTATGGACACTAAGGATACCAAATCGCAGTCAGCCTCTGGGTGAGTACAGTTGACATTCAATTTCAAATGTATGGGCAGGATATCAAGTCCAAAATTCTTCAAGAGAACTGAGGACAGATGGACCGATAAACTCCAGAGGACCCCGAAAGAATTCAAAATTCACGAAGCTCTGAGACCAAATGAAAATAATTGATCCTCAAGAATAACCCCCAATATACGATCGTACCACTACGATTGGTTAATCCTATGAGGGATAATCTTTGTTTCTCTCCCGCACACAACCTCGTGTTTAACCCCTATGTGAGAGGGGGATCCCAACTATGATTATACGAAGGTTGGATCCCGATCACAAGATTCCGAGTTTGTCTTGAATTCTTTGGAGAGTTAAAAAATACTCTAGTCCTAGTCCTAGTCTATTGTTGGTGTAAGTATCTAAAAAAAACAAAAAAATAAAAGTTTCTATTTCAATTTTAATTAGCATTTATTTTTGTGGCTATTTGTTACACAAGGGTGAATGATAGTGAATTTGATGATGTTTGAGAATCGACTCCACAAGAACGTAAAAATAATGATATGGAAATTTTCTTTTCAATGAACTTCTAGCTACGGGAAGGAGAGGAGTTTCTTTTTTTTCGTCACTAACAAACACTCAATAATGCAAAATTTTATGCCATTTTGTTCTCAAACAAGAATTCAGAGAATTGTCAATTTACAAAGAAAACCTTTGTAATATCCAAAACCAATGCATACAAATACTTCTTTGTTTGATTGTAGATGCAAACTAAGATGTTTGTCTAATGCTTTGTTCTTTCACTAATAATGAAAAAGGTTCACTACTGTGTTATGAAAAAGTAAGAAGTAAAAATCACACAAACAAAGACACTCTCAATAGTAAACAAGAGACCAAAAGAAAAACAACTACCAAACTGTTCACTCAAAGAAAAACACTAAGAAAAAAAAAGTCATACTTTATATTCTTCAATAATTGAGTAAGGGATCAAAGATAAAGAAAAAAATAGATATTTGATCGATGATATTCCTCGTGAAATCCTCCAATCAATCAGATAATCGAGAAGAGTGGCAAAAAGAAACCAAATTTGAGAGAGAAAGGTTGATTTTGCAATCAATAAAGACAACACAAACTCAATAAATATTAAAAAGAATGGAATACAACAAGTTTTAGTCAATCAGAGGATAAGATCATATAAAATAAGTTCTGATTTAGAGAAGGAGATCCAAAGATTAAACCCAACAAACAAGAAACCTTGAAATCTTCCAAAGAAAGGAAAATCGACGCTCTAGCAACTAAGACACCAGAGTGATGTAGTGCTCGCTAGTAGACTCTTGGGGAGCACTAATCAAGGAACAATGATTTGACTTGAATTGTAGAGGAGTGCTAGTTTTGAGGAAAGTTTGAGAAAAAGCTCAAAAAAGCTTAATAACTCAGGAACATTTAGTAAGAGGTTTTGTGAGACAACTAACAAAGTAAAAAAAATATCAAATCAGTAGATAGGATCTAAGGATGGGAAAAAGTCACAAACAAACCAAGGTAATAAAAAAATGAAAGTTACTCCCTAGTGGAGTCACCAATTTTTGTTACAAAAATATTCCCCTGTGGACATGTGAAATTTCCCTTCGAATACTGACCCCTATACCAAGAGAAAAATAATCATTTGGACAGGACCATTCCTATAAACTCATTTTTCCTATAGAAAAAGAGAGGAGAATGTGAAGTAGGATGTACTCTGTTTATGACGTTCATCCTAGCTACTCCCATTCACAATCTTGATCCAACTTCTAGCACAAATCAACACCTCCAATGAACAATAAGAAACAAACGAATTCCTTCTTCTCTAATGGATTAGGAAAAACAAATTTATCTATTTAAATCAAATTAAACATAGATAAGCACATGAAACCACATACTTGAAGGAAGTAGGCAAAGTATATTATATGAGAACTTCAAAAGGAAACTTACAATCTTTAGATGATGTTGCAACAACATCTCCAATTCCTCCTCGTCCAACCCTTGCTCGAAAGATCCAAAATCCAAATAACAAGGATTTGTTGATTTTCTCCTCCTTTTCACCATGAGAATGCCTCCATTTATAGGATTTGAGAGGCTCAAATACCTTGGGTATATTTGGAATTAGTTGAGGATATGGATCCAATAGTTGTGATATCTTCCTTAGATGCATCCTTGGAGTTAGACTCGAGCCAAACGAACCCAATCCATCCATAGCTGTCTTTAGAAGAAAGTGGAATTTATTCCAAGATTTCCTCAACCAACTCAATGCTCCCTAAAAATGGGAAACATAACACTACAACGATCCCTCTGAGATCGACAAGGAGCGCTAACACTCCCTGTGGATGTGCAGGGGAGTGCTTCTCTTCCAAAAATTTACCAAGATGAGTAATTCGCTATTAAAAACATTTGTTCTGACTTTCAAATGATGGGGATTCTTCTTCTAACATGTTTTAGGGGTTGTAGAAAGTGTTTTCATGGTGTCATTCGGGATGCGACACTTAGGGAAAGCGAATGCAACACTTATGACACTTGCGACAAAAGTGAAACACTTACAACACTTGCAAAAATGAAAATGCGACACTATCAAAGTGAGGAATTTTGATGTGTAACAACCCACGTACGTATGCTACATATTCTACTATCATCCCACATATGCATGCTACCTTTTCACTGTCATCCCGCGTACGCCTAAGAAAACTAGGGTTTTCTAATCTTGTGAAACTTTCATCGTCAAACCACAGACTTACGGAACTTCTGATGCGTCCATGAGTACCTGCAATGAATCTTTCACCATCATAGATCTTCAATATACTCAAGATATGCACTTTCATAAAATACCCTTCCTTTCTTATTTATACTTCTCTATGTAGCTTCCTCTAGGGTTTATCATCTAACCAACTTCAACCAACTTCCTTCTTTTAGGGATGACCCACTTCTAACCACTTTTTCCACTTCTAATCCACTTTGCTACAAATAGTAAATTCTCCACTTCTAGTTGCAACTAATTTATTTTTAATTGTTTTCTTGTTGAAACCACTTAACCCATGATTAACCACTTTGACTAGTCAACTTTGTTCTAGGAGATTCTATAATAATTTGACTTCTTTGACCTTCTAGGGGATTCTAGACAACACATGAGGGTTCTCCAACTTTTCTTGTTTACTTCCAACCATGATGAGTTATGTGACTTTCCACATATCACCGAAAATGGCATGACAAGAACTATCCATCTAGAATAGTATTACTAACAAATTCGTTGACCTTCATAACATTATTCCTCAAACACATTTGAGTTCCCTAACCATACTGATAGGATGAATTGACCACTTAACCATTAAGACTTCACAAAGCATCTTCCCGCAAGGGATTTCACCATAAGGGGACCACTTTGGAGTTTATCCATTTTGTACTTCCTATTAGACAACAATGATCAAACTTTACATCAACCCATCTATACATCAATCCATGTATAACATTAACCCATGAAAACACATCACTATGACACCTCATGAAATTATCCCTTAGACATCAATTACATGACCACATGATCAAACAATCAATACATCAATGATACAATGAAAATACTTGACATAAACTCTTTGACATCAACCCTTTGACATCAATGACAACATAATGAAACAATCTCCCCTTTTGACATTGATGACAATACCGACATTGATGTTAACACCAATCATTGATGGCAACATGTATACATGGCAATTCTCTACATCAATAGTCATCTCAATCACATCAATGTGACAATCTCTCCCCCTTTGACATCAATGGAAAAGGGTAGTTCTTTCCTTGGGGCTGCTCCCCCTTCCCAAACTCTCCTTGGGGATACTCCCCCTGTCTGGATAGCTTTGATATTCCTCTGAATAATATCTCCCCTTTTGAACAAGGGATATCACTCTGATTCAATGCTGGAAACATATCGCTCATTCTCCCCCTGTGACCATCACTCCCCCTGGAAACATGCCTATGTGCTCTCTCTCCAAGAATATAAATCTCTATCCCGCATTTGATGAATCTCTCTGCCTGGAATCATGGGAAGAAGAATAACTCCCCCCGTGGGTATGTCTCCCCCTATCTTCTCTACAGTATGAAAAATATCCTACTACTGCAAATGCTACTACTCAACCAGAACATAGATCAACTACTCAAGAATGATATTCTCTTCCTATGACGATCTTTGGACCCGTCCATGCATCAAAATCATGCCATACCATACATCATGAAGAAAAAATATATGTCAATAGTGAATATAGAATCATCAAATATGTACATCCTGTGCCATACCATGTTCCAAGCATGCACATCAACACCATATAATAAGATCTCATCACTGAAGTATATATGCCAAGAATATGTGCCAAAAATTGTACCAAGCATATATCAGGATCATCAACAATTTCCTTTATCAATGTACCAATAACATCATCAAAATTCCAACCATGTGCCTTAAACAAGTGTCATATCACATATGATAATCCTCTATCATAAACCAAGTGCCAAGATATGTATCTCAACCATAAAGCATCAATTAATGTACCAACCAAGCATCACAACAAGTGTCTCAATTATCTCATACATCATGTACCAAAGTATATTCTAAACAAGTAATACAAATGGTGTACTTTAACCAAGTACTATCACCCATAATCACATACCGTCTACAAGTGCATCAACCATGCACGGAACCTCAACAAGATGTACCATAATCAAGATGTGTTCCCATACATGTATGTCATATCAACCATAAACCATGTGCCAATCATATTGCTAGAAAGTTCCTCAACCAATGTACCAAGTATGTATCAATCATACATCAACTATAGATCAAGTCGTGACTCATCAATGCTGTACAACATAATCACCTCATCAACCCATCAACTACATGTCCCAATATGTAGCTCAACCACATGAAAAATGAATGCACCAAGATATCCAACGAATATACCTCTAACAATACATCATAATATATATCGATAAGGCTCACATATGTACCAACCATGTACCATAACAAATCTGCCCAAAAAAACATTCACTACAACAAGTACTAAGCAACCAATAGTATCTCTAATCATGTACCAAAAGTGTGCCTCAATAGATCAATGATATTTCTATCTAGCATTACATCATCATGATATGTCTCATAACCAAAGTGCCATAACTTCACTGACATAATCAACACTATTCCTCAACAAAAAATTCCTCAATCCACACTCTAGGATTAGTACCATGCATCAAAGTTAGGCATCAAGAATATACTTCAACACTCAACCATATTTCATCACCATACATACATCAAACATACATGCAACCATATAATCATGGAAACATGCAACAAACCATGTCAGAACTTGCAAAATAGAGTTATATCATCAAACCATGCTAGAACTCATCCGCATGACCTTATTTTCCAAGGATTTTACCACAGGTATGCAACCTATTCCACAAACAACTCACGTATGTACACGACCTTTCTAAAGGTCACCTCGTGTATGTACACAAATTCTTCCATAGGATCCCACGTATGCTTAAGAAAATTTCAAGCTTGAGCTTGCCTCATGGCTGCCATTTTATTCTAGTTGTTCAGTCTTCTTCATCCACTTCTGAAGGTGTCCCAACTTCTCAGAACTTGAGCTCCGAGATTCCATATTTTCAATATTGTCTTTCTTCCTAGTTTCATGTGTTCTTATTGTCATGCTATATGAAGCACTCCTCATGGGATGTCTTCTTGTGTTCCAACAATGTTGGAATTTGTGGCCAAACCCACTGCAGCTGTAGCGTCTCATGGTGTGACAATGAATGACAATGTGTCCCACTTGATTACATCTCCAACATCTTATGGTGTTGTGAAACCTTCCAACATATTTCCTTGCATAATGTCTGCAATCCAATTATTTGTGACCATATTCATTACATGAGAAGCAGTGACCATGAAAAACATTTTCATACCTTTGCTTTGGTGTCTGCCTTGAAGGTGTCTCTCTTCTGAATTTTCTTTGAGGTGTAAATATGGATTCTTGATGTCTTCCTTGATTTGTTCTTTTGAAGGTTTCATTTCTTTGTGTAGATGGTTGACTTGCAACATTGTTTCCATTTTTTGAGAATGAAGGACTTACCTCACGATTCTTAGAAGTGATGGATTCAAGATGTGTAGGTTCCTTGTTGTATCCAAGACCCGATTTATCATTTGGTGATCTTTGAATATCCAATATTTCATTCAATATTATTGATCTGTTCATGAACTTGATATGAGTATTTGACTTCTCTAATTTCTTTCTGAGATCAACAACTTCAACTTCCAACTTATGGCATGACTCTTCCTTTTCATTTAATTGATTCTTTAATAGTTCCTCTACCCTTTTGGCTTCTTCAAGTTGAGTTATTAAATTTACATTGATTTTAATATCTTCATGTCTTTTTCTAAGTTCATCATATACCTTCTTCTTTTCTTCTACTTGACTAGTTATATCATTCTTTAGTTTCTTGATCTCTTCTTCTTGCTTCATGAGTATTTGCTTTAGTGCCATGATATGACTTGGGTATTTTTCTAGGTCCTCCTTAGTGTATTTTTAAATATACTCAAAGGAAAGTGAACCATATCCTATTTCGTTTCTAACTTCTTCTAAATTAGTTATAATTTTATCTTTAAGATTTAACAAATCTTCCTCTTCATTATTTGCAAATTCTATACAAACTTCTTCTATATATTCTTCTTCTTTTGTAAGAGAACATTCAACTTCACTAGGAGTATTGTAATCATAAGATTTTGGAGAGTCTTTACCTTCATTTTCCTTGATGGGATTGTCTTCTTTATCTTGGTATACCTTCTCTAGATTTAACCAGAGATCCTTGGAGGAAGTATATTGTCCCATGCTTTCTTTGGTAGAACTTGAGAGTCCATTGAAATGGTATTGAGAGCTAATGCATCATTCTTCTTTGCTTCCTTTTTTGCTACAAACTTTGACATATTCTTCAAGGGAACTGATCCACCAATATTTGAATTCCAAATACCTTTTCCTTTTGCCTTCAAAAACCCTTTCATTTCTATTCTCCATGCCGAGTAATCTATCTCATCAAAGAGGGAAACTTCACCTTCATGTTCATCCATTTGTGTGTCCATGGTTATCCTTCAATCTTATAAGGCTTATGATGAAGGCCTGCTCTGGTACCGATTGTTGGACACAACAACCACACTGAGGGGGGGGGGGGGGGTGAATCAATGTAGGGCTCTTTTCACAACTTATTTATAAAACACCTTTGTTAGAAATCACCATTTACTCAATATTCATTAATTTAATTTATAACTAGTTGTTTGTATGCAATCATATCTCAACAAAATACATAATCAATAAACAATCACCATAAAGAACAAAAGGCACACAAGATATATGTATAATTTTCTTTTGTATTACAGACTACAATCCGGTTTTATCAGCATCAAATGAAAAGATAAATAACTCCACAAGAACACCAACTCTCAATGCAAGACTCAACTTGTAGATCTCAGCACCAACTGAGATGTGAGCAATCCAATACTCAAGTACAAGAACATGCTTGTGGACAGAACCAAATCTTCCAACAGGTACACGACCTGTCAATAGTGTAGCATGCATATGTATGCAACCTTCCTATACTGCAACACACATTTGTACATGTTCTTCCTTCTGTCAGCCTGCGTACGCCTTCAGAAACTATGGTTTCTAAAACTTCAACCTTGTGGCCCTTTAAACCCTTTTTGCCTATGTCACATCCAATTGTGACCTGTCACTGTAATATTTCCTGTCACTACTCAATATTTACCATCACCAATCATAAAAATATCTATACCATCCAACAACCTATGCATGCTCCTCATGCATACACAATCATAGATCATAGATATCTCACAACCAGAACATAACTGAACTACTCAACCAACCAGATACCATCTACCATATCTAAATATCACAACAACCATTCAAAGAATTCTTCAAGAATTCACCATACCATGAGAAAAACTAAACATAAGAACAATATGTACCCGTACCAGAACCTCTGTAGAAGATATAAACCTATAAAATGCTTATCTGGAACTTGCTTCAGACTTCAGGAATCTGGCAACAACTCTCACTCAAATTTTCATGAGTTTTTCAAATGTACACTACCTTTTCATGTATAGCCTACATATGTATGCTACCTCTTCTACTGTTATTCCATGTATGTACGCTACCTTTTCACTGTCATCCTGCGTACACCTCAAAAAACTAGGGTTTTTTGAACCTCCGATACTTTCACCGTCAAACCTCATACTTACAGAACTTCTGATGCGTCCATGAGTACCTGCAATGAATCTTTCACCATCATAGATATTCAATATACTCAAGAGATACAATTTCATAAGAGATCCTTTCTCTCTTATTTATACTTCTCCAAGTAGCTTCCTCTAAGGTTTATCATATAACCAACTTCAACCAACTTCCTTCTTTTGGGGCTAACCCACTTCTAACCACTTTGTCCACTTCTAACCCACTATTCTACAAATAGTAAATTCTCCACTTCTAGTTGCAACTAATTTATTTTTAATTGTTTTCTTGTTGCAACCACTTAACCCACGATTAACCACTTTGACTAGTCAACTTTCTTCTAGGAGCTTCTAGAATAATTTGACTTCTTTGACCTTCTAGGGGATTCTAGACAACACATGAGGGTTCTCCAAATTTACATGGCCATAAATCTCTAACCATGAGGAGTTATGTGACGTTACACATATCACCGGAAATGACATGACAAGCAATATCCATCTAGAATAGTCCTACTGACAAATTCGCTGATCTTCATAACATTATTCCTCAAATAAATTTGAGTTCCCTAACCATACTACTAGGATGAATCAACCACTTAACCATTTGGACTTCACAAAGCGTCTTCCTGTGAGGGATTTCACCATAAGGGTACCACTTTGGAGTTCATCCATTTCGTACTTCCTATAAGACAACATTGAACAAGAGATGAAATAAAATAAAAAACAAGTGATATCACCAATGCATTGCAGAGATGTTTTTTTCATAAATATTTACTAAAACATACAATGAGGTTCCATATAAACAAAAAGATGATTATGAGTAATTATTTTTACCTACCTCCTCACCTTAATTGTAAATACTATAATTTGTTTATTGTGGAAAATTTCTTGAGAAAACCTACATTCTATGCCAAGATAGAAGAGAGAAATCGACCTTCAATAGTTTTACACGAATCAATAGATAATAATTAAAATCAACTACTAATTTATGTGTTCTTACATGATACAAGTTAAAAAATGACAAATATGAAATATTTTATCTCCAATAAAGAATTATTCATTAACATTACTCTCACTTTGGCCATTACACTCCATATATTGTTGTTGTGCCTTGATTGTTGCTAAACTCTTTTCAATTATTTTTATTTTATCTCAAGCCCATCCTACTTTGGGTGTCCATGCCCATTTGATTCTATTAACATTAATGGACATATTTCCTTCCCAACCAACAACCTATTATTATATATATATATATATATTTTATTTTATTTTATTTTATTTTTTATCTTAACATTTTTTATGCAAATGTTTATTTTACCTTTGATGTGCTAGTTGGCTTCCACCATTCAACATTTAACTTGTAAGACACAAAAGTAGCATCTAAATATTAATAAAAAATTC
Source organism: Picea sitchensis (assembly GCA_010110895.2). Taxonomy (NCBI): domain Eukaryota; kingdom Viridiplantae; phylum Streptophyta; class Pinopsida; order Pinales; family Pinaceae; genus Picea; species Picea sitchensis. The sequence goes on from SNQJ01S0000021.1 coordinate 153,578, forward strand.
CCATTTCCCTACCCAAACATATCACACAATTTGGATATGGTTATTATATTATGGCCATTTGTCCCTATACAACATCATCTATTCGAGAGAATGGATCTCTATGCTTGTTACATAGAGATCTGACATAGAAATCCTTAATTGTGTGGACATCATCCCTCAATTCCGCTTCCATAACTTCATGTGTGGCTTGCATAAGAGTATTGTTTCTAATTTCTTTTTATTTGGATGGCCAAAAATTAGTTGTTGAGTGCTTTATGCTGAGAAATGGATTGTTCAAATCTTTTAAGATATTCTCCCAATAAGTTATTTTGAGATGCTAATATTGTTCTCTTCTCTTCTCAATCAATTTCTTCCAAAATTAAATATATGTTTATAATCCCTTATTTATTTTTTCCATATCATAAGATCTCCTTAGCTATATATTTAAAAATTGAAGCTACCCTGTAGGTAAGTTTGGATAATCATAAGGCAAAGAACAATAAAGATTAATAAGATATGATCACTTTTCATCCTTAATCGAGGCTTTGTATTGCATAACTGGCCTACCATCAATGAGTTGAAATTTTAAGAATTCACGTCCTTTGATACCGTTTATCTTGGAATTAATATCCAACAAGTGTGGATCCCCAATTCTGTTGAAGTAAAAGAATTCACCAATTAAACATGGGATGAAGGAATTGTGGTTCTTGCATGTCCTATAAGTGTCCATCATCTTTGATGGTGAAAATATGTCTTTCCTTTTATGTGAGTTGATAACTTCCCACAAGTTCCATCTATGTCTTCATGTGTGTGTCCCACCAAGAGGAAACCAACTTCAACAATGTCAACCACCATCATTGATGCTAAAACGGATAAAAAATAAAACACATAACATTTTTGTTATCACCTGTACAATTATCCATTTGTAGCAATAATATTTGTGACAATTTTCTATTTGACCTGTAATATTTTGTATTATCAACACTTACATCAAGTGTGTTGGAATATTGTTTAATACTGAGAGGGGGGAGTGTGAATCAATACTATCCTTTTTCAACATTTTAAAACCACTTGAATATTAATTTGATCAAATCAAAACAAAAGTCAACAAAAAGATATAGTATACAAAATTTAACGTGAAAAAACCCAACTTGGAAATAATCACAACTTTATTTTTATTTTTAATAAGTATTACATTTAATTCATGAGCTCCAACTCAAAAAAGAAACACCAATTCCCTGGTTTACTAGCACCAACTAGAAGGAGGCTGCGACCCACTTAGATTTTACCAGCACCTATTGTAAGGAATCACCAAATCTCTAGTTTCTTCAGCTACAACTAAAAAGATGCTGCAACACCTTGGTTTACTAACTTCAACTTGAAGGAGGTTACAACCTCCTTTGTAGGCTCCAACCTACCCTAGCACCACCCAAACTCCGTTTTTATGATAAGTACTTTAATATTTAAATATTCATAATCTTCTTTGGATTCTGTTGCATATCTTCATTTACTTTCTTGGCCTCTTACTCTATTATTGACCTTCATATTTCATGCTCAGAGATACACCTTCTTTCAACAAGAATGTCTGTTTATATAGTCTTCCAATGGTCATGTACAATTGAACAATTGCACCTCTCCAATATATGAATGTATCTCTTCATTATAAGGATGTGTATTTTCAATATAACAAACCATTTCAATAATATTTATATGAAAAGTCATATTCTTTTTGAAAAGTCACAACCTTTTTAAACAATAATTGATTTCCCCCCTTTTTAATTTTTAATTCATTTTTTACCTTACCACAGGTAAATACTACCATGGTTTGAAAATACCATGTGCATTTTCACTTTTACCCTTGTTGGCCCTTGACCAAGTTTTGGAAGTATCTTGGTCATAGTGACCTATTTTGGGACTTCGACAACTAGTCGAAGGAGGAGCGCAAGACGAAGCGAAGATTGTGGGATCTCGGCCCACTTTGGGCCCCTTTTTTGGGTTTTTGGGATAATGTAATGGGAAAGGGATGTCGGCCCGTGGGTGTACCCATGCTTAGGCCCACTTTTATAATGTATAAATAAGTAGCTAGGCGATGTAAGAAGTAGATCAAGTAGGCCAATAAGCTAAGTGCTAATGTTGTATCTATGTGATAGAAGGCTTGTAAGTGCCATGTGCATAATTGGGAGAGACTTACAGAGTTAAGTGCAAGAGGCTTGGTGCTATAGGGCAAGGAAGAAGGATATAGAGAGCTACATATATCTTCTGTCCTGTGCGCAGTAGGGTTTTGATGGTTCTATGCTTGTAACCAATTGAAGATGCTAATAAAGAAGAAGAGTTGGTAGACGTATCCCCAGGAGAGGGGTGAACCACGTAAACCTTGTGTTGTCCTGCTTTGTGCATTTTTCTGATGCTTTGATGTGTTAATTTCTAAGTGATTTGAGATGATTAGATAGATCTAGTGTTCTTAGTGCTAATAATGTGAAGAATATTAGATCTTATATGTATGAATCTGCTAACTACTTGGTTTACCAGATCTGATCTAGTTTATATATGCTAAGTGCTTGAATGCGTTAGATTGTTAATGCTATGAAGCTCTATTTATCAACGAAGTAGATAATGATTACATGTTAAAGAACTGATGGTGCTAAGTACTTTCTTAAGTTAATCACAGATCTGTGTCCCAGTTAAGGTTACAGACACCTGAGTCTTGCAACCACCCTTGCCTCTACCTCGGGTGAGACTTCATCTGCTTCACAGGTTTTGTCGAAAGGGATGATAGTTAGGGTTTTGTTGGTGCACTGTTTTAGCGTTGAACCTTGGGTCTGCCCCTATGCCAACAAATGGTTCTGTTGCCGGGACCTAAAACTGTGATTGCTGGGAACTGAGAAGGAGAAGCTTTGTGCAAAAACTTGATCTGAAACCATGGAATCTCTGCGTGTAAATCTATTCCCTAGTGTGTAGTGTTCTACTTGATCTGTAAGGCTCTATGCTAAATAAAGAAGGTTAGACCTAAAAAGAAGAAGCCCAATCTGAAGGAAGGAGGTTGGATCTGAAGAAAAGAAGCAAGATTTGAATGCTTTGTGCTCCTAGAAAGGTAAAAGAGGAAATTTATGAAGAAAAGAGGTAACATCTATAAGCTCCGTTCTTTGATAAAGGTAAGAATAGTGAAAAGTTCTAGATCTGAAAGCTTTGTGCTCTGTAAAGGTAAGATAAGTGAATTTTTCTTCTTCTAGGGTATGGATCTAGGCATGTTTGATAGATTCTGTCCTAGATTGAGAACTAGGTCACTAGTAAAAGAAAGAGGGTTTGATATGAGTAGATCTAATAAGAATAGTGAAATATATGTTATACCTATGCATAGAAATAATGTTTGGACTAATAAATGGACGCAGGATCCTAGAAAGAACTCTTTGTAGGTTGGCTACCATGATCCTGGTGCGCAGTACAGGAAAAGCCGGGGATCATTTACAAGAAAGAGAGGATTAACCCTCTGTTACAGTTGCAAAAGGCCATAACATCTTGCTAAGGAATGCCCCGATGGAAGATCTAAATGTATCTGTTGTAAAGCTCTAGATCATGAAGTAATGGATTGCCCTAGAATGATTGATAAGCTTGAAAGAATGAATCTGAATCAGGAAAACCCTAAGGTAGATCCAGAAGCTGTGGTTGAACTTCAGAAAGAATCGGAGAAAGCATTTCTACAGATAAAATAAACCTTGAATGACCACCGACATGTCATCCTAGCAGAGAACTTCAAAGAGAAAGAATGAATCGAAGCAAGAATAGGAGACTTCGACATTGACTGCACTTTGGATGAAGAAACATAGATGAATATTATGACAGAAAGAACTTGGGAAGCTATAGGACGGCTTGCTATGATCCCTTCATTAGGAGGAATAGGGCTATTCAGAGGAAAATTGGTAAACCTATGTGGAAGGCTTTCTCGGATACCCATGATTGTCCATGGAACTTCAAAAGAAGAAGACTTTGAGATTATTAAATTTATTGAAGACAATGCCCCGTTTACCATGCTAATAGGAAAACCTTGGATTGATAGAGATCAAGCAAGAGGAAAGGAAGAAGAAGAAGTTTTGAAACATAAGAAGCAAGAGTCAAAAGACTTCATGACCAGAAGGATCACATGCTTGATTGAGGAACAAAAGATCAGATCGCAGATATTTAATACTAGCAACCCAGATGTCGAAGCTCAGAGAATGCTAGAAGATCCACAGAAGATTGAAGTACCTATCCCGGACAAAGAAGAAATATTATCCAGGAACCCCAGGAAAGAAGTTCAACAATGCGAAGTAACTGAAACTACAGAAGATAAGAATCAGAATGGGAAAAGGACTACTGAAATGAAGCTCACTGGAAAGAAGGCTAGGAATTTAAGTAATAAGAGGGCTAAGACAAAAGTTAGAGAAGATTTCGGAAGGAACTTCACAGACAGACAAATTGCAGAATTGGAGCTTCACCGGGTTATCAGAACAATGACACATGGCACTTCGTCGTGGCAAGGAAATATAGATGTTGGGACCGATATATCCGTTCGATGCTCTTCGAACGGGTCGAAATGCATTTATGGGTTACCACTAGACTGTTGGACCGTGCCTCAATGGATCGAACAAAGTTAATGGAGACTCGTAACCATTACAAGCAGACCGTTTCCGAGTTGCCTACTTATCCCGTCGCACCATGCATGAAGAATACTTTTTTCCAAACTGAGAATTTGAAGCCCATGGACTAGAAACTGTATACAGTGATCATTGCACTCTTGTTGTTCATTCTAGTGCAGTATCTAAGATCATTATGACCCCAATTATTAATCCAGAGTGCGTATTTCTGAAGATATCACCGCTGAAGAAGAAACTGCGACAGAAGTTCTGATCGACTTAATGACTGAAAGAACCATGTCAGGGAGAGGACTGTCCATAGGTGTACAGGCATCATCGATGAAAGGAGTGCAAGCCTCCCCATCGACTGCTCGAGCCGGCTCGTCCCGACCAACCAACAAAAAGAGAACTAAGCATCGAGACGATCTTGCGAATGCTAAGCTGATCCCAAGCATATTACCTACCTACCTGCTACCTCTGAGCGGCAAAGTAAACATAGATAATCTACCCCGAGAGTTCAACTACACTTTGGTCACTGTGTACCTTTCGAAAGAAGTGCGCGCAGTTCATGCTGACCAGGATAAGATCACCGTGTTGAAGTTCAGTGATTTCAACCTTGGTGACAGGAAAGTCTATAGTATGCTTTCTCCATATAAATACCTAACGAAGACAAAAAGTAGAAACTCAAAGATCATCCCTCAGCAATGGACTGTGGACCTTGCGTAGTCAACTTTGCTGAACATCATGAAGATCCCACATTTCAGAAGACACCAGGAAGTCAATGCCTATGTCAAGCTACTTTTGTCGAGATATCGTGGTGGCTACTTATGGTTAAAATGCTGCATCAGAGTTGATCTGACACTGATCCACATGATCACAGGGTTGAGCATGTAGGGACCGGACCCACATGGTTTTTACCCTGGAAATACCACAGACCGAGCCTTGGTGTAGAATATCAAAGAGACTTATGGTGATGTCAAGAAAGGCACACGAGGCTATAAGGTAGCTTCTATTCAGAATGGCGCAGTATGCCTCGCCTGTCAACTCATCGCAGGGAAGTTAGTAGGGAAGAACATACCAACCCAAGTAACGAGGTTCGTAGTAGACCTCGTAGGGAAGTGAACAGAGGTACTACATATGAATTGGGCCAAATACTTGGTGAACCAGCTAGAATTGGATTGCAGGGAAGTGCAAGACCAAGGGTATGAGTTACACTTCAGTTGACTACTCATCTTGATCACGTTCATCGCATGGGAGCTACTGGAAGATGCAACCTTCCCATATATTGAACCCTTTGAACCACTGGCCATGAAGTTCAGTACGCTGTGGTACTCCAGTGACATGAAAAAGAAGTGGCAATCTAATGCCGTCTTCCACATTTATTACAACCAACTGAAGGCCATGATCTAGTCTACACCTCGCATCACCCCGAACACGCTTTACAAATTTAGTCCATTGATGAAATTCAACACGGACCGACACTTCATCTACATCACACCACGTGCTAATGAGCATCACCAACAGTTATAGTCCTACTACAAACTAATAGAGGAAGACTTAGAAGAGATTATTAAGGAGTGTTCGATGGACCTCCTTATCCCAACTGACCCCACAAAGATCTCTAATGTTGATAGTCCAAAATATGTACATGATACACCTGGACAGAGCAAGACCAAGAAGAATGAAGGAGCTCAGGATGTCCACAACACTTCAGCACAAACTCCTTCTATCTCACCTGAGTGAGGAGGTGATGGAGAAGAGATAGATGGCACCGAAGTCGAACATAAGAAAGGCGATGTTACACTACCAAGAGACGAAGATGATCCCTCAAAGAAAAGGAAGGTTTCCCCTTCAAAACCATCTTCAAGGAAGAAAATGAAAGAAACCAAGACCAAGTTTGAGACCACCCTAACCTCAGACGACTTCAACTTCATCGTCGTTGCACTGAACGATGCTTCGCTGGAAATAGAAGAGAAGCATGAAGCCAAGAAGGAGGATGTGTTTAGTCGGATCAAGGTAGAATTTCAAGAAGTGCAGTAGGCACTACAGTCCAGCCGCGTAGTTTCCACTGCGCCTCTACCAGAAGGAACATCAGAAATGGGAGATGAGCCATCTCAAATCCACTAGATTTCTGATATGGTTGAAGCTCGCCTTCGACGAGCACATGAGGAAACAACACAAGCCACCTAGGATTTGGTGCAAGCATAAGGAAATCTTCTAGAACAATGCAGTAATGTAGAACGAGAGAATCTCTCTATGCAAGCGAAGTTTGATGAAGAGAAATCAGAGCTAGAACAAAGCAAGGGACAATTTCTCGCCAAACAACTTGAAGTTAAGGAAAGGGTCAAAAAATAACTCCGTTCTATGACAATCGTTGAAGTCTAGATAGAGGACCAAGTTCCATAGGAGATGGCACAACTGGAAGAGGTAATCCAGAAAATACAACAGTGCATCAAAGATCTAGAACTCTGCGCTGTACCCGAAACCCCATAGGATATAAGAGACCAATGAGAAGCAATGTCTCGCGGCGTAGTTGGAATATTAAAATCTCTTTCCTTGGAGTGCAAGCAGCTAAGTAACCAGAGAACCCAAACTTATGAAAACCTTACCGAGAACCCATAATTACAGGCGCTGGAGTCATAGCCCCAGGAGGCGAAACAACATGCAAATACACTTCAAGCGCAACTAAAGGAATTGTCAGCAGTAGATAGAATGAAAAGATCTCATGAACAACGAACAACTCAACAACAAATTCATATGCTTCAAAGTAAAGTGATGGAGTTCACTCAACGCCTTCATCTTGTGAAAGATAAGGCATGCATGCTGTTTTCTAAGATTGAGAACCAAGGTGTAGAGCTATAATAGGTCGTCATCACAGTGGAGAAGCGCTTCTAAGGGCCAGTGAACGGCGTAGTAATCCAAGATTTCAACGAGAAAGAGGCCACAACAAAGCAGGAAGTTGAAGCATCTCAAGCCAAGCTTGAGGCGTTCGAAGCAAAATTGGTTAGACTAGAGTGACTAGGGATGAGTCATAGGTGAGTGTTGGGGGCCTGTTGGCCCTTGACCAAGTTTTGGAAGTATATTGGCCATAGTGACCTATTTTGGGACTTCGAAAGCCAGTCGAAGGACGAGCACAAGACAAAGCAAAGATCACAGGATCTCGTCCCACTTTGGGCCACCTTTTCTTTATTCCTCTTTTACGTAAATTTAACTTCCATCCAACTTTTCAACTTTTGTTATTTATTAAAGTCATGTTTATATTTAATCCACTTTCATTTCCAATTTTTCTTAAACTCTAGTTCCACTTAAATTTTCCACTTTTATATTTATTAAAGTGATACCAAAGTCACATTTATATTTAATTAGTTACTAACCTTTGACATATATTTGATCACTTACTAACCTTTGACATCAAAGACAATTTATTCAACAATTGATTGCGCGAGTGGATCTAACCATTGGCGGTTGCTAGAAATTGTTTGGGTTTGAAGAGTTGTCCAACTTTGTCCTGACAAGAATAATAACCAAAACCTGCTATGAAATATCAACTACCTTGTTGGTCTGACAGACTCAAATATTATTGGTGCTGCATCAACAAGTTTCCCTTCGAATACACTTTGAAATGATAGTGCATGAGAAACTATTCAAGAGGGAGACTCGCTAGTATTTGTTCTGTTCATCACGACCCCGTCTCAACAAAATATACAGTCACCATGACAACTTGACTTGACCAATGTAGTAATTGAAATTATCTCATTCTTTCCTTCTTTCAAAGCACTTGACTAGTCGATCCCTTGTATTCTGATAGTCCACTGCGTTCCTGTAACTCAATACTTCTGTATCTTTCACTACAGTTCCATGTCATACTTAACTATGGTACTTTTTGTCTTCATGTTGAGATCAATTCCAACACGATATGAGTAATTGTTTTACCATTCTTCCTCCCCCCCTTTGACATCAATGTCAAAGATTCTGATACCAGAATGAGGTTCATCATCAACCGTTTGCTGCTCAACCTTATTTTATTTTGAGTGACAGTACTTGTCATTTTTTTTTCTTGCTCCCCCTATCGACAACCCTTTATTTTTTCAGTGAACCTTTTTCCATCCTCTATTTTTGACAGCTCCCCCTGTCAATGTTTCTCCCCTGTCATTATGATTTTTTCTTTTACTGTAGAGAGATTACTCCTATATTTTTCCTTAGATGTTCAAATGGTTCTTTAGGCAGGGGTTTAGTGAATATGTCTTCTATATTCTCTTTTGAACTAACATACTCCAATCTAACCTTTTTGTCACTAACTTTCTCTCTTAAAAAATGATACTTGATGGGTATATGTTTGGTCTTTGCATGCATGACTGGATTCTTGGAGATGCTGATGTCACTTGTATTGTCACAATAGATAGATATCGACTTATTAAATTCAATTTTAATATCCTCCAATTTTTATATCATCCAAAAGATTTGAGTGCAACATTCAATAGATGCAATGTATTTGGCCTTTGTAGTAGATAGTGAAATTGATGACTATTTTCTACTTGACCATAAGACTAGACATTCTCCTAAGAAAAATGCATTTCCACTAGTTCTCTTTTTGTCATCCACACTACCCATTCCTACTTCCTACATGATATTAGGTCTGGATGCAGTCAAATATAGTAGGCTCCCAACCATATATTTGTAGAGAGTTGAATCTACAGAAGGTGACTCATCTTCCTTATTGTAATACCCCTATTTCCCCCAGCTTGTAAATATAACTATAACTTGCCAAAAGACTATGGCAGACTGAATATGTGTGAATGTTGGATTTGATGTACCTTTTGTTATAAAAGGTAATGTATGTATTTCTATTATTAATTAAAATGGCTATTGTTGCATAACTGCTGAAAGGGGGGTTTTCCAAGATAGATCATGATGCTATGAGAGAGACCGTGAGGGTAACCAGAAATGGTTGAGATGAACCCCACCAAATCAATACTTTATTGGATTTAATTTCTTAGACCCAGAACGGTCCTCTAACCGAGAATTGAATTACCAGTCAAGTTGGTAGTTGGAAAGTCCCTCCTCAAGATTTAATTAGGATATGGGGAAGAGTACCCATCTGCAAGTCTTCTAGACCCAACCATGAGATGAGGATTTGGACCCACGCAATCTTGTTGAGGAAGGAAATAAAGGAAGGGACTTGGGGGAAGAGGCAGATCTATGAGGAAGCAAAGTCGAGAGACCAATATCCACAAGAGAGGAGAGCGCTTGCAACTCTCTGGTTCAAAGGAGAACTCAGAAACAAGTTCGCTATGGGTACATGAAGATAATGGAAAAGTTTTCAATCTAAGATGATAAATGGGGCCAACGAGTGACTATGGAATTACTCGTTCCAGACCTCATTTCTTGGTACAAAGGAAACTGTCTGCTAAGTTCCTGTTGGAGGAGGAGAGTAACCTCCATCCCTGACTATTGCTGAGCAAGAAGAAAGAGTCTCTCTTAGAGCATCATCGTCTAGCTAGGGGGCGGCCAATGGTAAATCTGTTCAAGAGTGACTGTGTCTACGGTTGGGTGGATACAAGCACCCCTTTCAACAATTGCTTTACCATTTCTGGTTTTTGATAAGTATTTTCATACTCTGTGTATTGGAATTTGAAATGACAATTGGATATACATGTTTATAACTAAAACATGTATTGAATGATAAGGTAGAAATGTTTATTATTTCTTGGTGAACCCATGATTTTGGTTGGTATTCTCTTTTCCTTAGCTTAATAACTAGAAAGTTATGGGATGTGGGTTTGGAAGAGAGTTGGGGTAGGCTTAACTAGAATACTTAAGTCCTGTCGATCTCTTGAATTTACCTTCGCGATAATGCTATGTTCGAACTCTATGGAAAGAGGGCACCTTATTTAGACCCTTCATGTGTATGACCGAGGGATCGTGCCCATGGCCTTAACCAATTCATGAGTAAGATTTAGGCATGTAACCCACGAGAATTATCAGAGGACTCATATGACCAAGTTCTGGGAACCCTGCGCTAGGTCCGAAAGGAGCTAAGCCTTTCTGGCTTCAGAACTTCGAGAGTTTGAAGCTTCTGGGTGTTATGGCCTTACCACTTTCAAACTGACCGAAGGTAACTTGTTGCTACGATTACTCATGAGGTCAAACGACATGTGGTAGTGTCCATAACCATGACATATGGAACTGTTCCACCATTAAAGCTTGACCCACTTACCAATCGTGAAGTAACGCGAGCTGCATATTCGAGGGAAATAGAGAGTGTCCCTGACCGTTGGATCTATGCTAAGGTTAGTCTGATGTTGAATACTTCGATAGAACATAGGTGTCATAGCACCAAATTTATTGAATTCCAGAGTCATGAATTGATGTGAGCCGTGGATCTGGGGAGTTTGTTGAGAACCCCTCTTAACCATCTGATCAACCAGTGGAGGGAATCACGTACAACACTTCGACAAAGTCCTACTTTGGGAGAACAAAGACACTATAATGCCAAAAAAATAGAAGGTTGGAGCTCTGAATTAACACAAACCATAGATCTAGGGATGCTTCAAGATCCTTCTTGGCCGTTGGATCCATGTTGCGGTCAGTCCGATGTTGACCACTCTAGGAGAAAGGGGGTGGTAAGCGAGTGGAAAGATTCGAATGCTAAACTTGCGAAGTCATGCGAGCCATATATCTAAGGATTCTATGGGGCCGTTCCCAACCATTAGATATAGATTGTGGTGTGACCAACACTAACCAATCTGGGAGTAAGGAGGAGGTCACACAACGGATCCCTTGAATGCTGAAGTTACGAAGTAACAAAGGCTGTAGATCAATGGATATACATGGACGCTTCTTGACAATTAGATCTAAGGGCGTTGGAAGGATATCATTCCAGAGTGATGTGATGATGTCACCCAGGGTGATGTGGACCCATGTTTGGCATGCCATGTGTCACCTGGATTCGTACGTTTCATAGGCCCTATGTGCCCATTAAAATGTGACACGTGTCACCCACTGAAGGGGTCACGTGTCATATTTTCCTTACCACGTTTCACCCCCCTGACACATATTTCTTGGATTATTGGTGGGTGGAGTACTCGAGACCCACCTGTCCTTGCCTTTGCATTTATTATACCACCACATGTAAGGGTGGACCCTTCGAGAGTTCGGGACTTTGGAACTTCGGAGGTTTGAAGTGTAGTGTCGTATATAATCCAAAAGGGCTAGAGGCCGGAGCCATGTGGTGATATTTTGGGCTTCTTCGGGAGTTTGGGATTTTGGAAATTCGGGGCATATGCGCGTAGAAAATAAAAGGGGTGTTCAACACCGAAGCACCGAATACCAAACTCCCCTCAATTTTATGTGTTAAACGAAGATTAAGTTCCACCGTTGGATTGGAATGTGGATGGAATTCCACCATGGACGTAGGAATGCCAGGGAAACTTCGAGACTTTGGGGAAACTTGGGGATGGTATGAATGAGATGGACCCATGTGGATGCCACATGGGCCTCAACTAATAGTGCCCAAAGAGCTTTGGGAGGCCATAAATTGCAATCCAGAGTTCGGATTAGAGCCTAGTAGCAGTAGTTGGAAAGCTATGATTGAGTAGAAGAGGATGAAGACCTCAGAAACAAGATTCAAGATGATTAAGGTAAGAAAAATTGTTATGCCCCATCCCTAGAAAGGGTACTTAGGGGTTGGGTGAGTTACAAATTGGTATCAAAGCATGCTACAACACTTGGTCTGCTTGGGATCATGAATGAGTTACTTAAAAATATTATTAGAAGACTCTTAAGGGTAAAAACCTATCTTAGCCCATTCCTAAGAGGATTATTTGAACCTCTACTGAAGAGAGGAGTGAAATTTTATGAGAACCCCTCTTAATCGTTTGATCAACCAGTGGAGGGAATCACGTACAACACTTCAACAAAGTCCTACTTCGGGAGAACAAAGATGCTATAACACCAAAAAAACATAAGGTTGGAGCTCCGAATTAACGCGAACCGTAGATCTAGGGATGCTTTAGGATCCTTCTTGGCCATTGGATCCATGTTGTGGTCAGTTCGACATTGACCACTCTGGGAGAAAGGGGGTGGTAAGCGAGAGAAAACCTTCGAACACCGAACTCGCGAAGTCATGCGAGCCATAGATTTGATGATTCTACAAGGCCGTTCCCAACCGTTAGATATAGACTATGGTGTGCCCGACACTAACCACTCTGGGAGTAAGGAGGAGGTCACACAACAGATCCCTTGAATGCTGAAGTTACAAAGTAACGAAGGCTGTAGATCACTGGATCTACATGGATGCTTCTTGACAATTAGATATAAGGGCATTGGAAGGATATCATTCTAGAGTGATGTGCTGATGTCATCGAGGGTGACATGGACCCACGTTTGGCATGCCATGTGTTACTTGGATCCGTACATTTCATAGACCCTATGTGCCCATTAAAACGTGACACGTGTCACCCACAAAAGGGGTCACGTGTCATATTTTCCTTACCACATGTCGCCCCCCTGACATGTATTGCTTGTATTATTGGCGGGTGGAGTACTCAAGACCCACCTTTCCTTGCCTTTGCATTCATTATACCACCACATGTAAGGGTGGACCCTTCGAGAGTTCGAGACTTTGGAACTCCGAAGGTTTGGAGTGTAGTGTCATAGATAAGCCAAAAGGGTCGGAGGCTGGAGCTACATGGTGAGATTTTGGGCTCCTTTGGGAATTTGTGATTTTGGGACTCTGGGGCATATGTGCATAGAAAATAAAATGGGCGTTCAATGCCGAAGCACCGAATGCCAAACTCCCCTCAAGTTTATGTGTTAAATGAAGATTAAGTTCCGCCGTTGGATTGGATTGTGGGTGGAATTCCACCATGGATGTAGGAATGTTGGGGAATATTTGAGACTTTGGGGAAACTTGGGGATGGTATGAATGAGATGGACCCATGTGGGTGCCATGTGGCCCTTGAATAATAGTGCCCAAAGAGCTTCGGGAGGCCATAACTTGTAATGCAGATTTTGGATTCGAGCCTGGTAGTAGTAGTTAGAAAGCTATGATTGAGTAGAAGAGGATGAAGACCTCATAAAGAAGATTCATGATGATTAAGGTAAGCATAATTGTTATGCCCCATCCCTAGAAAGGGTACTTAGGGGTCGGGTGAGTTACAAATTGGTATCAGAGCAGGCTACAACACTTGGCCTACTTGGGATCATGAATGATTCACTTAAAAATATTATTAGAAGAATTTTAAGGGTAACACCCTATCTTACCCCATTCCTAAGAGGATTATTTGAACCTCTACTGAAGAGAGGAATGAAACTTTATGCTATTATATATGTTTTGAAAAATCTGAACTATGTGTTGTTCATAAACTAGTAAATGATTAACTAACCGAAAATGTTTTATCAACACTCAAGCGATCAATGGACAGAAGGAAAACTACATCGTAAGGGATGGTGACATGCCATGAGTTGGGGGAAAGCTCCCATAATAGAGAGGAATAACTTGATGAGAGGATGGTGGTGGAAACCCCTCCATATTTTTCTTAAACCGTAAGAAGCCTCATGGAATAATTATAGAGTTGTAAGGCTGACAATGAAAGGTTGATAAAAGAGCAGGAAAATCAAACTGAAATTAATGTAGTCCTATTGCAAATCTTATCAGATATATAAAGGCAACTGCAACATAGACCATCAACCAGTCATGTGGACAAACATCATACTAATAAAACCCAAAGTCCACCTAAGATTTGAAAGCATGGACTTGAAAGTGTCCATACAAGGATAAGCACCTCAAAGAAGGCCCAACATGGAGTCAAGAGACACTCATCAGAAGAATCCTCTGGTGAGGAAACTGACAACCCCAAGGGATATTCTAGTAGTAAAACTAGTTCACATTCCCAGAGAAGAAGAAAGAAGAGGAGACATTCCAAGAGTCATGACCCTAAAGAGTTTAAGAAATCAAAACCACCCACTTTAAATGGAGAAATTAAGAAGGGGGAAGAAGCAAAAGTCTAACTGCTTGGCTTGAAGAAGTACTTCAGAGTCCATGACTACTCTAAAAACTTAAAGGCTTTAATAACCATTATCAACCTGAATGGAAAGGCCTCCATTTGGTGGGAGGACCTTAGGAATGTAAAAGGAATCCATGAGAAGGACTTGTAATGGAAACAATTCGAGAAATACTTCAATAAGAAGTATCTGTTAGAGAAATATTTTGATGGGAAGACCAAGGAGTTCTATGAAATCAAGTTGGGACAACTCACAATAGATGAATATATCAACAAATTTCTTGAGATGATAAGGTATGTGCCCTACATAAAGGATGAAAAGGTAAAGATGCAATGATTTATTAGTGGATTACCTCAGTCCTTCTAGGACAAAATTGAGTTTTAAAAGCCAAAGACTTTAGAAGACACTATCTGAAAGGCAAGGTGTTGCTATGAGCAATTCAAGAATAAGAAATAACCTCATGAGGACTGGAAGAAGAAAAGTAATTCAATATTCAAGACGAAGGGGTTTAAACCCTCAATATTTAAGAACAATGGGAAATGTTCTAAGATGATCCTTCCTACTAAAAGTGTATATCAACAAAATTTCCCATCTCAGAGTGGAAATAAACCCTTTGGAGCAACCTTAGGTAACATTAATAACACAAAGAGAGAACCCTTGAAATGTTGTGATTGTGGAGAAGAACATCTACTGAGGGACTACCCATATAAGAAACAAAACATTAGGAGGGTATACAATGTCGAAGAGGCTACCAAAGTCAATGATGTGGCTAGGAGCATACCAAAAATTTATGCAGCCTTAGATAATAGACAAGCTGAACACCAAGATTTAGTGGTGGAGATGGAAGGTATGATTTCCAACCATATATTTTCCATTTTAATTGACCCTGGTTCTAATTTGAGTTATGTTTCCCCTCAAACTATTGAGAAATGTGTTGACGTCAAGAGACTAGAGAGTCTCCAACATCAACATTTTCAACCTCCCGCGGGGCTAGGCGAGCAGAAGCGGGAATATCACGATAGGGTTAAATCCCCAGGCAAGAAATGCACATTAAACTTTAGAGAAATTTTCCCCTAACCTATAGTCCAAGCATGAATTCCTTTACCTTATAATTTTACTTTTTAACAATATTTATTTTTTATGCGATTTTATGATTTTTATGCTATTTACAACTTTAATTACTTCTATGTGGGGTTTTTACATTTGACATAACAAAAATTAAATCTAACCAAGTAAAAAAAAAACTTAAATGAAAAGGCAATTTGTTTTGGATTGTTTTAGCAAAAAGTAACAGAGTTAACAATAAACTAGAGAAATTAAAAATAAAAAAATGATCCACTTAAAAGAAAAGTCCATTAAATAAACATTAATTTGAAGAAATAACAGAGTAATACTTTTAATGATTTGATGTTCTTTTTTATTTTCTTTAGAAGTTAGGATATGAGAATAACAAAATTAATTACAAAATAAAAAATTAAGAAAATCTATACCTTGAAACAACTAAAAGAAGGAAATATATACACATATATTATCCATAGTGCATTATGTGATTTTAAAATTATATAATTTTTTTTATATATCCTGAATTCAAAGTTTTAAATTAATAAAGATGAGGAAAACTAAGGATTTTAAAGAAACATCAAGAGATAGTTCAGAGTGAGAAATAAATAATTTTCATTAAAAGGGCTTCTCATACAAATTCACAAATCTTCAAAATCTGCAAGTCTCTGTGTAGACTAGGGCCAAGTATATGGTCTTTAGCCCCTCTAGACACAATGTACAATAAAAATACCAAGCATGAAAAAGAAAAAGAAAGCTGAGCCAAGAAGGGATGGTGGTGAATCACAAGGAGAAAACCTACATATAGAAACCGATTAGCACCAAATCAAATTGAGCCTTAATACAACAAACTAACAAGTAAATCCTTACCTTGTGAAGGCCAACAAGCTCATCCTTGATTATCCTTTTCGCTGCTTCGCAAGACCCCCTGCTGCCGACAATTCCATCAATCTCTGCTGAAGATGTAAGAAAATAATGAAATGAAACAATCCTCACAACACTCCAAGAATACTATTCTCTGAAATTTCTGCCAAAGTTCTCTCCCAAAATTTTCTCTAAATTTTCTCCTTCAGAATTTTTTGTCTTCAGAACCATCCCCTTTTAGTTGCTGGGCGCTACTTCTTTTATCCTGTCTGGTGGAACGTTTCTTCAGTTAAGTAGTTTCGTAACTTGAATTTCAAACTGTTAGGAACTGTCCCCATAACCACATTACTTTGACACGTCTGTCTATGATGTGTCGAGTCTCATGGGGTTGAGGATGTGCATTATTATTTACAATCCCATGTAATAATTCGTTACTGTAGCGAACTGCTTGAACTACCTCTCTTTTATAAATAAAAAATATGTGTTGAATGTTAAAATCAACATCCATCCAATGCTATAAAGACCTAGGGATGATAATCACGATTGATTGTTGGGATAACAAAGAGAAAACTATGTTTAAAAATATGATGCCCGTGTCCACCCGTCTTTGATATATATGGATTATAAAATAAAATTGAGAAGTAGGAAGACCATTCAGATCAATGTAAACAGAAGGAGTATTTCCAGTGTCTATTTTCCCATGACTTAAACACAACATCTGCCAAATACAATAAGAAGTCTGCGAAATTTATGACTTAGCTTGGGGATGAGTCTCTTCGAATCAAAGGGTGCCATTGGATTGTTTTGAATTATTGCAAGGAGATACCTTTGCATTTATTTTTTATAACCTCGTATATGAAGAGATCCCAACCAAGGTTCACATGTATCTACATTTCTGACTACCAATTATCAATTATTTATATTCCATCGTCTATACTGTCATCTCTCTCTAATTTCTCTGTGTTGAAAACTATCAGAGTATATATAATTTGTGTTTGGAACTACACCCCAGTGGTAAGGATTCTGGCCGAGTGCTGAGATAACGTTAATAAATTTCATCTGCTTGAGTATTGCCTCCTTGTTTTCTTCATAGTTTATATCTTATCTTTCCTCCAAAGAGCTGATGAGGTCATGACCATTGGAAAGATTTGTAGTTTCTATCATCTCTTCCTCGGTTACATTCCAGACATCCCAAAATCCTTATTGACATAATGGAGAAGTATTCATAATCGCTGAACCATGTCACAGTGTAACAGTAGAGCAGTGCGTCGATCTAAGAATGCAAGACTCATTGATAACCATGAAAGTGCATGCAGTTCTGCTGCTACACACTCCAAAATCTGATGACCCTCAGCTTGACAGTCCTTCCCTTCTACAACAGGTAATCGATTTTGCTTACCTTTCCTCATGGTTTCAGATGTAATAGATCCTTGCTAGTCAGTTGATACAGTACATGTTCCCTCGTAATAATATACCAAGTTCACCATAAGAGTAGATGACCAATCATCTTTGGCAATACGCTGCATGGAATCTCTCCTGATGGAGGGAGTTGGTTTGGATACTACAAAACTAGTAGCAAAAGTGTTTGAGTTACTTCACACACACCTAGGATTTATTTTTCCTAAGGTTTTTCCTTGTTTATTAGTCATAATTAGTCATTATCCAATCTCCTATATTTTAGGGGAGAATATTCCACCTGGAGAATATTCTCTTTCAGTTGACACTTCAGTTTGACTAGTTGAGTTGAGTTTAGATGATGCATTGGTTTTGTCACCATGCAACATTGGGATCATCACCATGCTAACACGCATTTTCCTTGGGATCATCACTAGATTAGCACATTACCCTTGATTCCTTGATATACTCCTCACTACTCTGTGTTTAGTCAGTGAACTGAAGACTGGTTGACTAGTTAACTCAGCTAGGTGGCAATTCACTTCCATAACTACCCGAGAGACTAGACTAGGTGGAAGTTCACTCCCGTAACTATTGGTGTGTGTCTAGATCACTCTAGACCACCACTATGGCTCATTAGTTACTCATGTATCCTATATCTATTGTAAATTATTCACTTTTTGATTGTGGAATATAGTTAATGAGAATTCTTCCATTATTTCTCTCTTGCTTGTTCTTTCTCAATTTCTCTCTGCAAATGTGTGTAGTATTTTCTAGCTAGATCTATTCTATGCTGGTTCAACACATTTACATGGTATCAGAGCTGACAAACTTCTAAGAAAAATCTACACCAATTTTTTTTTGCAGGTACACAAGATTGAAGACAACAAAAAAATGGATTATTCGCTAGAAATACTTCTCACGCCTCATAACTATTTGGAATGGAAGAAAAAAATTATGCTTATGCTCAGATGCAGAGGCTTGTACCAAATAACTATGGAAATGGAAGTAGATCCTGATTCTGTCGATGATAAAAATGACTTTCTCAATAGACAAAATATGGCCATAGGATGTATCCTCTATTTTATTTCTCCCAAAATTATCCATCAAGTATATAATGAATCACAAGAATTCACTCCAAATGATTTATGGAGCATATTGGAGGTTTTATTTGGGAATAAGGAAGAATGCATGCAAAATGTTGACAAGATAGAGAATGTAGAAAATCCATTGGAAGATAAATCATCCCAGTTTGAAGAGCCTTCTACACAAGTATCTACAAAAATTTGTATTCCATTAATTGAAGATGATGTCTAATCCATTTCTGATTTGTTTTTTGAAATTCATGTGGAAGATATATGGCATGCATCTCAGGAGTCACATGCAGATACTTTTCCATGCACAATGCATGCATCTTAGGAGACAAAAAGGGATCCGTGCACATCAGACTCAATTATGATATTTTATGATCATAATTTGCAGAAGCAAATTGGATATTTGAATTCCTCTTGGAAAATATCAAATTTCAAAAAACAATCGTCCGAAACAGAGTCCGAGAAGTGAATTTATGATCATTTTAAAATCAACAAAATTTTAGCATTTTTTCGGAAACAACCGCATGGTTTTCAAAATTTCATCCAAACTTTATTTTTATATTATTCATTACAAGAAGAGAAAGTGGATACGTGTGGACATATCAATGATGCATATACTTCATCAGATCCATGCAGACATCTACATCTTCAACAAAATATTCAAAGATAACAAACTTGCATAGTCGCGAGGTCTTCTTGGAGTGAAGGACACGGTTGCTTAGCAACTGCTTTTTATTCCTTCCCATTTTTTTTTTATGCATTGTAATTTGAGGGGGGTTTTTCCCCATAATTTTTTCCCTCTTTCCTTGTTTATTTCAGTGTATATTTTGTATTTTGTTACCTAACATGGCCTCATTGCTGGGACCCATTCTTTACTTTTACCATAGTGATGTTCAGGGGGGGTGTTGGAGTTACTTCACACACACCTAGGATTTATTTTTCCTAAGGTTTTCCTTGTTTATTAGTCATAATTAGTCATTATCCAATCTCCTATATTTTAGGGGAGAATATTCCATTTGAAGAATATTCTCTTTTAGTTGACACTTCAGTTTGACTAGTTGAGTTGAATTTAGATGCTGCATTAGTTTTGTCACCATGAAACATTGGGATCGTCACCATGTTAATGCACACTTTCCTTGGGATCATCACTATTTTGTCACATTACTCTTGATTCCTTTATATACTCCTCACTACTCTCTGTTTAGTCAGTTAACTGAAGATTGGTTGACTAGCTAACTCAGCTAGGTGGCAATTCACTCCCATAACTGTCTGAGAGACTAGACTAGGTGGCAGTTCACTCCTGTAACTGTTGGTGTGTGTCCAGATCACTCTAGACAATCAATATGGCTCATTAGTTACTCATGTATCTTGTATCTATTGTAAATTATTCACTCTTTGAGTGTGGAATACAATTAATGAGAATTCTTCCATTATTTCTCTCTTGCTTCTTCTTTCTCAATTTCTCTCTACAAATGTGTGTAGTATTTTCTAGCTAGATCTATTTTTTGTAGGTTCAAAACATTTACAAAAAGGGGATGTAAAGCCTTTTCTATGTAATAAGTTTTCCAGTGGTGGAGACTCATATGTAAGGCATGTTGGCAATTGCAGGGGTACCAGAGGGATAAAACAAGGACCATGTGAAGGAACAAACAAGTTTGACACCATTGTTGATGCAAGTGAATTTGCTAAGTTTAAACATTCCATATAGTTTGATAGTCCCAAATAAGCACCTTGAGTTCCACCTAATGAATCCATATCGACTGGAAAAACTAGCTGTAGAGAGTGGCCTATACACAAACCCACTAGACTAATATTCTGGACCCATTGAAAAACACCCTTTGGTATGTCTTTTGAATTTCCAGGCATAATATTCTTTCTTGTGTTCACTTGCCCAAGTTTTCCTTTAATGAAACTATATGACTTTGAATGTGAACTATAAGAAGAATATGATGGATTGGGCGAAGTCAAATCCCTATATTGAATCATATTGATTTCTTGCTGTTGAAGTGTGCTACCACCACTTTTATGGCCACATTATTTATTTATATGGAAAATGAAATGCATGAATTTGATTTTGCATATAAATATTTAAATAATGGTTGCAAATTGTAGGCCAAACTAATCCACATTTAAAGTCAAGATTCATTTTTATCTTAAATAATAAAAATGTCATGTGGATGGGACATAATAACATGGTATAGTTTTGAAACATAAAAATATGCCAAAGTCATAACCCTAAAGGTATGTTAATGATGTCATACTTAGGAAAAGAGAGGCAAAATAAATAACTTTGGACCTGACTGTTTTGAGTGTAAGATTGACAAAGTTAGGATTGTGAGAAATGAGAGAAAGGCCATTTTAAGTGATAGGTAAAGAACCATGAAAATTTTGCCAAGCACTATCGTAATCTTGTCACCAATTTGTAATGACTTTCCTTGATTTGAATTAACCTGTATCATATCCAATAAAATATGCCGACTTATGATAATAGCCATTCATTAATCAATACATACAGTAACTTTTGGAACATTCTTGAATGACGAGGTATCTAAAGGCATCTTCCTCGAATGTGTAGCAACATCTTAGTGGGAGCGAGCATAATTTTTTCGTGAGATTTTACACAAAATGAGGGGAAACCTGGCAACACTTTGCTGGATAAGTACTGTTGATGAAAATCTTCATCAACAAAATGTAAATTGCAACAAGTTAAACATGTTAAAACATGGCTGGTACAACTATCCACTAGAACCAAAAGAAAAGTAACATAGGTCATACCAACATGCCAATTCATTATGAATGCATTACCCACCCAAGCAACCCCAAACATGCTACCTTTAGGATCTTATGACTTGTGGATTGGCATGGACTGGTTGACTGCCCATAAAACCAAGTTGGACTATTACAATAAAGCTTTGGAGTGTGAAGATGAATAAGGGAGAAAGATAACCCTACAAGGGATTCAAAATCCTCTCTTAGTGAGACAAATATTGACCCTTCAAGTGAAGAAGTATTGTAGAAAAGGATGTCCTTTGTATGCAATACACGTGTTGGACTCTATTGAGAAAAAAGAACCAAGCCTACAGGACCATCCCATATTAAGAGAGTATAAATATGTGTTTCCATAAGAGGTATTAGGTCTACCTCCAAGAAGAGATACTGACTTTTTAATAGAACTTGCACCAGGAGCGGTGGTAGTGTCTAGAACACCCTATAGAATGAGTACACCGGAGCTGGTTGAGCTCAAACTATAGCTAAAGGAGATGATGGACAAAGGCTACATTCGGCCTAGTGTGTCTCCATAGGGAGCACCAACCTTTTTTGTGAAAAATAAGGATGACACACTCAGGTTGTGCATAGATTATAGACAACTCAATAAGATGAGCATTACAAATAAGTATCCCTTGCCAAGGATCGATGACTTGTTTGACCAAATAAGGGGTGCTACAATATTATACAATATTGACTTGAGGTCTGGATACCATCAGGTCTGAATTAAGGATCAAGACATCCACAAAACAACCTTTAGGACAAGATATGGTCACTATGAATTTGTGGTTGTGCCATTTGGGCTAACCAATGCACCATCCACTTTTATGTGCTTAATGAATAATGTAATCAGTAAGTTCTTAGAAATATTTGTATCGTTTTCCATTGATGATATCCTAATCTATTCCAATAATAGGGAAGAGCATGAAGAACATCTCAAGCTAGTGCTTCAAGTGCTAAGAGAACATCAACTCTATGCTAAGTTTAGTAAGTGCGACTTTTTCCATAAACAAGTCCATTACCTAGGCCATGTTATTTCTGAAGGAGTGGCAGTTTATCATGACACGATCAAATCAATTATGGATTGGCCTACCCAAAAGGATGTATCTGATATCATATCCTTTATGGGCCTAGAAGGATACTATTGGAGGTTTATAAAGGGATTTTCCAAGATTGGTTTGCCAATCACCTCCCTTTAGAAAACGAGAGTTAAATACATTTGGACATCAAAATGTGAGGAGAGATTAAAAGAGATAAAATACCTTATAACCAATGCACCTGTGATGAAGATTGCAAACCCAAACAAGGACTTCCTTGTGTGTACATATTCCTACAAGGAAGGGATTGGAGGAGTCCTTATGCAAGGACATCTAATTTGCTATGAATTCATAAAATTGAATGAGCATGAAATCAATTATGTGACCCATGATCTAGAGTTGGATTCCATAGTACATGCTTTAAAAATGTGGAGGCATTA
The DNA here is from genome assembly GCA_010110895.2 of Picea sitchensis. Lineage (NCBI taxonomy): Eukaryota > Viridiplantae > Streptophyta > Pinopsida > Pinales > Pinaceae > Picea > Picea sitchensis. The sequence goes on from SNQJ01S0000021.1 coordinate 176,827, forward strand.
CCTCCTAGGTACAATATTTGTGCTTATGACAGACCATAGCGGACTGAGATATCTGTTTGATCAACCAAAACTCAATGCTAGACAAGCTATATGGATGTCTCTCAGTGAGTTTGATTTTGAAATCAAACATATCAAAGGAAAATAAAATAGGGTGGCTGATTCCCTTAACAGATGTATGAAAGTGATTCACTTGGTGTCCGTAAGAACTTGTGAAACAAACATCAAGGAGAGAGTCAAAAGTGCACAAGAAACATATGTGTTTTTCAAGACTGTAAAATCATACTTAGAACAATATCCCACAGGGATGAAGTATGTGGTTTATGAAATGCTGAATGATGGCCTGCTAACTTACAAAGGTAGGTTGTATATTTCAAATTGTGATGACTTGAAGAGGTTCATAATGGATGAACTACACAAAACACCATATAATGATCATCCTAGTTATTAGAAGATGATCACAACCACTAGGAAACTATTTTATTGGACCAGACTGAAAAAGGACATAGCTGATTTCTTATCTAAATGTATAGAATGTCAGCAAGTTAAGGTAGAGCACTGACATCCAGCAGGGCTGTTGTAGCCCCTACCAATCCCAGAATGGAAATGGGAAACCATCTCTAGGGATTTCATCACAGGGTTACCAAAATCAGCCAAATAGAATGACGCCATCATGGCAGTTATGGAAAAATTGAGCAAGGCCGCTCACTTCATTCCCGTCAAGTCAACTTGCAAGGCAATAGATATTGCCAATATTTTCATGAAAGAAATATTTAGACTGCATGGAATTCCTAAGGAAATCATATCTGACATAGATACAAAATTTACTTCAAACTTTTGGAAATCTATGTTTGCTGGTTTTCAAGCTAAATTGCTATTTAGTACAACCTATCACACTCAAACTGATGGACATATAGAGAGAGTAAACAAAGTGTTAGAAGACATGCTAAGGATGCATGCGATGCATCATCCCAAGAAGTGGGAAGACTACCTACCACTGGTATAATTTTCCTACAACAATGGCTATCAATATTCATTGAAGATGAGCCCTTTTGAGGACCTCTATGGTAGACAATGCAAGATTCCAATTAGTTGGGATAAACCGGTAGAAAGAATTACAATCAGGCCAAATATGCTGAAAGAAATAGAATAAAAAGTAGTTCAGAGAAAACATAATCTGAAAATGGCCCAGGATAGACAGAAAAGCTACGCAGACAGGAAACGGACTCCTAGAGAGTTCAAAGCAGGGGATCATGTGTATCTACGAGTTAGACCCAAGAAAAAATTCTTGAGAATGGGATCTTGTGCCAAGATGACACCTCAATATTATGGACCCTTTGAAATTTTGGATAGAGTGGGACCTGTAGTATATAGACTACCACTTCTTCCCACAATCAAGGCACATGATGTTTTACATGTTTCGTTACTGAAGAAATATGTACATGATTCTAATCATATAATTGATTGGTCTATGATTTAGGTGGAACCAGAGGGAGAATTCCTGCTAGAACCACAATGCATAATAGATAGGAGGGAAATCCCACTCACGAACAAAACCATTGCATAAGTCAAGGTGCAGTGGAAACACTATGGTCCATATGAAGCTACATGGGAAATGGAGGATGCCATGAAACATGCATACCCATTTTTGTTTACTTCTGTACATACAGAGCACATCGATAGGTTGATGAAACCCCCCTACTCTCCCTCAGGCTACATGACCTCCCGGTCAAGGATATTCGGTTCTTCGAGCCAAATCGGCTCTCTAAAACATTGATGGTATCACTTTGTAATTAAACACAAGCCCTTTCGACTTTTGGTGTAGGTTCTATGATACCCACAACCTCTTCCTACACACTTCCGAAATATCAAATTTCAGGTGCTATCTCCTTTTCCATTAGCCCCTTCCTGCATGTGACCTCAGGCTATTTCCTCATGTAAGCATGTTATTGCGGGGAAACCAAGAGTGGTTTGTGATCACACGGATTTTCTCCCCACAATTCACTACCAATCACCACATGTCCCTTTGGCAATAATGTGGTTTCGATTGTGGCCTGCTCTCAGATTTTTAAAGTCTGAGCACTTTCTATCACCGCAATTCAACGTGACTATTGATCTTGTGATCTCTAGTGGTGCCTCTTGACCGACAACTAATATCTTCCTCCTTTCCTTCCTTCTCTCTGAAGCACACGTTCTCAGATTCTTATGATCTATCGACACGTGTCCCTTTCAAATCAATGGTTGTGATTTTATTCAACAATATGGGATTTGGAGTTTTCAAATCTCTACCTTCACTTTCTCCAGAAATGATTTCATCCAGAGTTTGTGATCTATAGATGCATGTCTCCCATAGATCAACCACTACGATTCACTTCGGGCCTTCACCCGGAGTCCACAGATTTCTGCCGCGTGTCCTTTTGAATCTGACGGCTACAATTTACTTCAGACCTTCACCCAGAGTCCATGGATTTCTATCATGTGTCCTTTTGAATCGAACGACTACAATTCACTTCAGACCTTCACCCAGAGTCCATGGATTTCTCCCACATGTCCTTCTGAATCGGACGACTATGATTCACTTCGGGTCTTTACTCGAAGTCCACGGATTTCTGTCATGTGTCCTTCTAAATCAGATGGCTACGATTCACTTCGGGTCTTTACCCAGAGTCCACGGATTTTTGCCACGTGTCCTTATGAATCAGACGACTACAATTCACTTCAGGTCTTTACCTAGAGTCCATGTATTTCTACCACGTGTCCTTCTGAATCGAACGACTGTGATTTACTTTAGATATTTGGGCTTTGGGAGTTTCAAATCCTGCACACTCACCTTTTGAGTGTGTTCACCAAAAGTCAACGATTTGTCGACGTGTGTCTCCCACAGATCGACGCTCGTGAATCGCTTCAACTCTTCGGGCTTTAGGAGTTTCAACTCATGCACACTCACCTTCTGAGCATTTTCAGTCGAAGTCTCCGATCTATTGACACGTACTTCCTGGTGATCAACAGTCAGGATTTACTTCAGCTCTTCGGTGATTTCGCCTCCTCCTTGTCTACAAACTTTCGAAGTGCTTCCGCTCTAGAGTTGTAGATATTACGCCACCTATCCCTCTTGGCAATGAATAGAGCCTAATCACTTTGGGACTTCATGACTTCGATATTCCACTCTCCTGTACACACCAAGAGACTTAAATCTCACGCGCTTTTCCCAGATCCAACGATCTGGAATGATCCCGCTCCCTCCTGGATGGATCTTGACCGATAATTCGTGAAATATTCAGATCTTCACTCCTTTTGAAGATTTATCCCCACTATCCCTTCTGAGCTTGATTCATTTGAGGATTTTGATCTCCCATACACTCCTGGTGTTCCTGGGATCTTGACAAACTCAGATCGAAGGATTTATTCGAAATAAACTCTTCTCACACTCCTTGCGCTTCTCTATTCTTTCTCTTCGACAATTAGTCACTCCTTGACTCTATGCACTCCTTGCACTTGGTCTAAGTTCCCTTCATTCCTTCTGAACTTCTCTATGTCAATTCAAGACTCTGTCGATGCACTCCTTGCATATAAGATGCACTCCTTGCATACGAGTTCTCAGAAGAGAGATGATTGAAATTATCCATTTCGTCACAAATTCATATGATCAACCATAGATAACCATTCATGAACAAAATGAACTAAAACACACACAAAATATATCATTCAATGAATCACACATCAAAATGAACACTGTCTAAGGAATTGGAACAATTCTGTCTGTTCTATTCATCCATGAAATAAATTACATAGTATTACAGTTCTTCATTGCATCTTTCTTATTTTCCTATTTGTTACTCTCCTCTAATTTTCTCTACTCTGCTCTACCCTGATTTACTCTCTCTAAGACAATACAACAACAAATCTGTCTAAGGAGTGGCTCCTCGAGCTCTTCTCCGTCCTATCTGCAACCTATCCTATCAGTTCCTAGTGGTTACCTACTTTGTCCTATTACAATAACTACCAGTTATTACCAGATAAGGGCTTCCACTCTCTATCTGCAACTCCTTATAGTCGTATAAGACTTTACAAACAATTTATATTTAAAAATGTTGCTTCCAAAATATCTCAACAACTCGTTCTATTTTTGAGTTAAATGTTGATTTGAAATTCTATCATGCTGAGATGTCATATCCCTGCCTCCACCCTTGCTTATTTGACTTTGAAGGTGATGCTCCTGCATCACAGGTAGAACATCCAGGACAATGCTCCTTTAAGGGGGAGGGAATTGTAATACCCATGTTTCCCCCATCTTGTAAATATAACTATAACTTTCCAAAAGACTATGGCAGACTGAATATGTGTGAATGTTGGATTTGATGAACCTTTTGTTATAAAATGAAATGTATGTATTTCTGTTATTAATTAAAATGGCTAGTGTTGAAAAAATGTTGAAAGGGGGGTTTTCCAAGATACATCATGATGCTATGAGATAGACGGTGAGGGGAAACAAAAATGGTTGAAATGACCCCCACTAAACTAATACTTTACTGGATTTAATTTCTTAGACCCAAAACAGTTCTCTGACCCAAAATTGAATTACCAGTCAGGCTGGTTGTTGGAAAAGCCCACCTCAAGAGTTAATGAGGAGATGGGGCATAGTACCTATCTACAAAGCTTCTAGACTTGACCATGAGCTGGGGATTCAAAATCACAAAATATTTCTTAGGAAGGAAAAAAAGGAAGGGACTCGGGGGAAGAGGCATATCTGTGAGGAAGCATATTCAAGAGACCAATCTCCAAAAGAGAGGAGAGCGCTTGCAACTCTTTGGTTCAAAGGAGAATTGAGAAACAAGCTTGTTATGGGCACAAGAAGCCGCTGGAAACATTTTCATTCCAAGATGATAAATGGGTCTGACGAGTGACTGTGGAAATACTTGTTGTAGACCCCCTTTCTTGGTACAGAGGAAACCATTTTCTAAGTTTCTATGGGAGGAGTAGAGTAACCTCTGTCCCTAACTATCACCGAGAAAGAAGAAAGAGTCTCTCTCAGAGCATCATGGTCTAGCTAGGGGGTGGCTAGTGGTAAATCCGTTCAGTAGTGGATGTGCCTATGGTTGGTTGGAAACATGCACCCCTTTCAATAATCACTTCACAATTTATGGTTTATAACAAGCATTTTCATACTCCGTGTATTGGAATTTGAAATGACGATTGAATATACATGTTTATAACTAAAACCTATATTGAATGATTAAGGTAGAAATGTTTATTGTTTCTCTATGAACCCATGATTTTGAATGGTCTTTTGTTTTCCTTAGCTTAACATATAGAGAGTTATGGGATGTGGGTTTGCAAGAGAGTTGGGGTAGGGTTAACTGGAATACTTAAGTCTTGTTGACCTCTCAAATTTACCTTTACAGGAATGCTAAGTTCAAACTCTGTGGAAGGAGGGTGCTTCCTTCAGACCCTTCACCTGTATGATCAAGGGCTCATGTCCATGGCCTTAACCAATTCACAACTAAGAGTTAATTATCAGAGGACCCATATGACCAAGTTTTGGGAATCTTGCGTTAGGCCCAAAAGGAGCTAAGCCTTTTCGGCTTCATAACTCTGTGTGTTTGGAGCTCCGGGGTGTTATGGCCTTACCACTTTCAAACCGACCGAAGGTAAGTTGTTTCTATGGTTACCCATGAGGTCGACCGACATGTGGAGGTGTCCCCAACCATGAGAGATGGACCTGTCATGCCGTTAAACCCTGACCCACTTACCAATTGTGAAGTAACACGAGCCGCAAATCTGAGGGAAATCATGAGTCTCCCTAGCTGTTGGATATACGTTGAGGTTGGTCCGACGTTGGCTACTTTGGGAGAACAGAGGTGTCATAGCACCAAATTCCCTGAACATCGGAGTCATGAATTGATGTGAGCCATAGATCTGGGGAGTCCATTGAGAACCCCTCTTAACCGTCCAATCAACCAGTGGTTGGACTCGCATACAACACTTCAACGAAGTCCTTTTCGGGAGAATGAAGCTGCTATAATGCCAAAAAACTTGAAGGTCAGATCTATGAATTAACATGAACTATATATATAGGGATGCTTAGGGATCCTTCCTGACCGTTGGATCCATGTTGTTGTCTATCCGACATTGACCACTATGAGAGAAAGGGGGTGGTAAGTAAGAAAAAACCTTTGAATGCTGAACTCACGAAGTCATGCAAGTTGTAGATCTAAGGACGCTACGGGGACATTCATGACCATTAGATCTAGACTGTGATCAACCTAACGCTAACCACTCCGAGAGTAAGGAGGTGGTCACACAACAGATCCCCCGAACACTGAAGTTACGAAGTAACGAAAGTTGTAGATCAATGGATCTACATGGACGCTTCTCGGCCATTAGATCTAAGGGTGTCAGAAGGCTATCAATTCAGAGTGATGTGGCACATTGACATCACCTAGGGTGATGTGGACCCACTTTTGGTGAGCCTCATGTCACCCAGATTTGTATGTTTCATAGACCCTATGTGCCCATTCAAGCGTGACACGTGTCACCCAATGAAGGGGTCACGTGTGATCTTTACCTTGTCGTGTGTCACCCCCTGGCATGTATTCACTTGGATTATTGGTGGGTGGAGTACTCAGGACCCACTTATCCTTGCCTCTGTGTTTAATACACCACCATGTGTAAGGGTGGATGCTTCGGGAGTTCGGAACTTCGAAACTATGAAGGTTTGGAGTGTAGTGTCATAGATAAGTCAATAGGGCCAAAGGCCAGAGCCACGTGGTGAGATTTCAAGCTCCTTCAAGAGTTTGGGATTTTGGGACTCCAGGGGATATGCACGCAGAAAGGAAAAGGGGTGTTCAATGCCGAAGCATCGAACACCAAACTCCCCTCAAGTTTATGTGTTAAACGAAGATTAAGTTTCACCGTTGGATTGGACGGTGGAAAAAATTCCACCGTGGATGTAGGAACACTGGGGAATATATGAGACTTCAGGGAAACTTGGGGATGGTACGAATGAGATGGACCCACGTGGACCTCGAATAAAAACGCCCGAAGAGATTTAGGATTCCATAGCTTGCAATCCATAGTTCATATTTGAGGTTGGTAGCAGTCGTTGGAAAGCAACGATTGAGTAGAAGAGGACGAAGACCTCAGAAAGAAGATTCAAGACGATTAAGGTAAGTAAAATTTTTATTCCCCATCCCTAGAAAGGGTACTTAGGGGTCGGGTGTGTTACACTTGATGAGTTTGTAGTTGGTTGTCATTGGAGTGCTAACATGTCACTTTCATCCATTCCAAACTTTTTAAGTATCTCTTTTAGGTATTTGGACTGAGTAGTAAAGATTCCTTTTAGTGACTAAATGATTTGAAGTCCAAGGAAGAAAGTTAGCTCTCTAATCATAGACATTTCAAATTATTTTGACATTTATTGAGCAAATTTATGACTTGATTCATCATTGTTGCAACCAAATATGATTGTAAGCTTCTTCATCATCAGTATCTTTTTCCTTGGGATAAGGAAATTTGGAAGCAAAGTGTCCAATTTTTCCACAGTTGAAGCATTTGAGAGGTAACTTCCATTTATATTTGCCATATCCTTTCTTAAGTTTCTTAATGAAGTTTCCTTGTTCCTCATCGGATATATTTGAGTTTCTTAATGAAGTTTCCTTCTTCCTCATTGGATATGTTTGAGTTTCTTTATTTGATAAATGTTCATGTTTTTTAGTTCCTTTTGAGACTTTGAATGTTGTTTCACCTTTTGAAGGTTTTTCTTGTCATGTTTGCATGTCATAGGATGTGATATTAATACCATGTAGTCCCATGTAGTTCATCCATTGTGAGTTTGTCAAGATTCTCTTGATGTTCCAAGGTAGATACTTTTGGGTCATATCTCATTGGGAGTGATCTTAGTACCTTTTGGACTATTATTTTGTCTTCCAATTCTTCTCCCAGTCCTTTTATTATGTTGGCAATTTCATCTACTCTTAGAAGATACTCTACAATGTTTTCTTCTTCTTTCATATTCAAGCTTTCAAAATGTCCTTTGTAGGTTTGTAGATTTTCTTTCTTGAATTTGGAATCTCCTTCATAAATGATTTGTAGTTTGTTCCAAATCACTTTTTCTTATTTACAATGCATGAATTTGACAAATATATTATTTGCTAATCCACCCATAAGTTCATTTACGACTCTTGAATAATTATTGCAGAGTTTATTTATAGTTGTGTCTAAAGGAGGAGTTTCTGGCACATCATAACCCTTTATCACAGATAGCTAGACATCACAACCCAGTTCTATTAGGTAAATTCTCATTCTTATACTCTAGAAGGCATAGTTATCTCCTTCGAATAGTGGAGCTTTGTTTGATAACATCCCTTCTTGTTGATCCATTGTGGTTTCTTAGAATATTTCTTCTAGTGATTAGACTGTGATGAAGGAACCCGCTCTGATACCAATTACTGGAATATTGTTTAATACTAAGAGGGGGGGGGGAGTGAATCAATATTATCCCTTTTCAACAATTTCAAACCACTTAAATATTAATTTTATGAAAAAAAAACAAAAGATAAACACAAAGATACAATATGAAGAATTTAATGTGAAAAACCCCAACTTGGAAATAATCACAACTGCTATTTTTATTTTTAATAAGGATTACATTTAATTCATTATCTCCAACTAAAAAAGGAAACACCAATTCCATGTTTTACTAGCACCAACTAGAAGGAGGTTGCGACCCTTTTAGATTTTGCCAGCACCTATTGGAAGGAAGCACCAACTCCCCAGTTTCTTCAGCTACAACTGAAAAGATGTTGCAACACCTTGGTTTACCAGCTTCAACTGGAAGGAGGCTAAAACCTCCTTTGCAGGGTTCAACCTTCCCTAGCACCACCCAACCTCCTTTTTTATGATAATCACTTTAATATTCAAATCTTCATAATCTTCTTTGGATTTTTCTACATATATTCATTTACCTTATTGGCCTCTTACTCTGTTATTGATCTTTAGATTTCATGCTCAGAGACACACTTTCTTTCAACAAGAATTTCTATTTATATAGTTTTCCAATGGTCATGTAAAACTGAACAGTTGCACCTCTCCAATATAGGAATGTATCTGTTCATTACAATTATGTGTCTTTTCAATATAATAAGCCATTGTGACTTTTCAATAATATTTATATAAAAAATTATCTTCTTTTAGAAAAGTCACGACCTTTTTAAATAATAATTGATTTTCCCCCTTTTTAATTTTTAATTCACTTTTTACCTTACTATGGGTAAATACTACCATGGTTTGCAAATACCATGTGCACATACCATGTACATTTTCACTTTTACCCTTTTTCTTTAATCCAATTTCACCTTTACCTTTTTTTCTAATCCAATTTCCCTTTTACCTTTTTATTTATTCCTCTTTTATGTAAAATTCACTTCCACCTAACTTTTCAACTTTTTTAATTTATTAAAGTCATTTATATTTAATCCACTTTCATTTCCACTTTTGCATAAACTCTGTTTCCACTTAAATTTTCTAGTTTTATATTTATTGATGTGATACAAAAGTCACATTTATATTTAATCAATTACTAACATTTGACATATATTTGATCACTTACTAACCTTTGAAATCAAAGACAATTTATTCAACAATTGACTGCCTGAGTGGATCTAACCATTGGTGGTTGCTGAAAATTGTTTGGGTTTGAACAGTCATCCAAATTTAACCTGGAAATAATGACGACCAAAACTTGCTATGAAATATTGACTACCGTGTTGATATGACAGACTCAAAGGTTCTCGGTGTTGCATCAACAAATTTCCATTTGATTACACTTTGAAATGATAGTGCACGAGAAAGTATTCAAGAGGGTGACTCACTAGTATTCGTTTTGTTCATTATGGTCATGTCTCGGTAGAATATACAGTCACCAGGACAACTTGATTTGACCAATGCAATAATTGAAATTGTCTCATTCTTTCATTTTCATTCTTTCATTCTTTCAAAGAACTTGACCAGGTGATCCCCTGTATTCCAGTAGTACACTGCATTCCTCTAACTCAATATTTCTGTAGCTTTCATTGTAGTTCCATGTCATATGACACTATGGAACTTTTTGTCTTCATGTTGACATCAATGCCAACATGATATTTCCATCAAAATGCTTGCATATCATCTTGCATGTAAAACAAATATTTTTTTAGAAGATTCAATTTGTAATAGATTTGAATGTAATGGATGGTTTGATGTTCCCCTCTTATGTAAAAAAATCCCATATTAATCCACCATTGTTTCTTCAAGATATTTCATACATTCAACTAATGAAGTCAGAATGAAATTTGAACCCATTTGTAGAAAGGAAATACTGAAGTGTAAAAATTTATGCACTATTTGAATTTTAACTGAAAATAGAAGTTTCACCTCTTAGCTGGAAGTTTCTTGTATCTTAACCAAATGAATTTTTTATCCTTAAGGTTCTTAACATCAACAACATACAATATTTCACCTGTTAACAACCCCAATCCACTAGGAAATTCAAGAGAAAATATACCAAAGTGTACCAATAAGTATCAACACTCTTCAGAAATCTTATTATGCATGTAATAGATTGAAAATCACTTATTACAGCTATAAATATACAACAAATATTCCCTATCTTCTTCAACATGAATGTTAAATAATTGAGCAATTGCATCCTTAATTTATGTCAAATTATCAAGAAAATTAATTGCAGGAAACTATATGTGACATGTAGATGTATGAATGGGAAAATGTATAATGTGAAGAGTGTTGTGTATGAAATTCGAACAATTGATTACCTTTTATTTTGGTATTGCAATGAAGTATAGTATCCCATTTGGGAACTGAATTGCAAAGACAAAGTGCACTGATATTTTGGCACAATATATTCCTTATTATTTTAATGCTATTTGTTTTATTGGCTATCCACCACAAGAATGTAACCACAACATTGAATTGAGATTTGAACAGAGCCACACATTCATTGACAACTGATTGTTGAAATATAGGGGGTTCTTTATTATTGTTTTGAAAAAAGTATTCATGTTGGTTAGACACATAGGCCAGAAGCCCATTGTCAATAGATCACTTTAAGATCCAATGATCTCATCTAAATTCCCTTATTACACCTTGTATAACAATGGGAAGTTACTTCTTAGTTAAAAATTATCCTAGGAGATCCTATATACTACCAAGCCTTCTTTGGAGTTATGTATTCACCTTACTTAAAAGGCCAACATTATATAAATACTTTTCCCCACAATATATGCAGGTAGGGTTGGAGACAAAGAAGAAAGGGACTTAACAATGAAAGGGAAGGAAGGGCCTACAAAGAAACTTAAAAATGAAGAAAAGAAAGGGTCAACCTTACCCTGTCTTTGTTCAAGAAAGTGATATCACAAGTGATACACCTTACCCTTAGTAGGAAAGAAATCAATTTCCTTATCTCATCCTACAATTTTCCTACTTACACAAAAGTGAGATCATAATATTTTTTTCCAGGTTACAAATCTCGGGGAGAACCCCTAAGTACTTCCCCTCATTTTGAGAATGGTACATGTTATCTCCATTTTGTGGATAACTAAGGAGATTATGTCTTGAGGCCCTTAGGTTTCAGATATGGAGTGCCGAGAGACTACGTGACCAACAATACCATTTTTCACATATATAAACCCCTCTCACCACCACATATGGTCACATATTTCCAGATGGCACCCACCACATCAAATGGATTCCGAAAGGCAGTGGGCCTTACTCCATGAGGTACAAGTCAGTATTATGGTGTGCATCATTTCAATATTTAAGCCAATTGATTATGTTGTATCTTATATTTCTCTAGATTTCATGATATATGCTTGGACATCATTGCCTTTTCCCTACTTCACCTTGGTGGTTGACATTGTTCCCTAGTAAGTGGTCTTCTTTGGGGATGGGTTTGCTACTAGGAACTCCCTTAATGAGCCATCATACCATTCCTGACCATACTTACCACTTTCCATCACTATTCCCCCCCATTTCCTTATCTCTTGGGATTTTAGGGTGTATTGACCCAAGAAGGGGTTGTCGCTCATTCTATGGGAATAAGGGGATGAAGGCCCATAGGGATTGTTTTTTGGAAAAAGATAAAATCCTATGTATAAACCTTCCAGATGCTTCACCCAGGGATCCCCCAAGAAAGAAATGAAACACTTATCTTTGAATAAAAGGAACCCACAATATAATAAAGAATGCTTAAATGGTTAGTTGAAGGATAAGAAGTCTCATCATGAGCCGACCTATCACGTCCATGAATATCTAGTAGTATGAAATTGCCATAATTTGGTCACCAAACCATGGTAATGGATCTCAGTTGCATGGCTGAAAGAAAGGGGGTCTCATCATGAGACAAACTTTTCATTTCCACTAGGTGTTTGTGGGTGACATTGACATCATCTTGTCACCATGCCATGGAAGTGACCTTCAACCTCTCCTTATGCTATATCGAAAGAAAATACAAAGAAATAAAGATAAAATGAAATTGATGGGCTTGGAAAAAGTCATTGCAGACGAAGGTACCACACACCCTCTACAAAGGCACCCATGAATGAGACACTATGACCCCTTGTATGTCATGAGCCCTATTCCCATTGAGTCTTGACCCAAACCACCTCATCCACTTTACATGGCTTATACAGGTATCTCTTGGAAACTCTCCTTGACCTAGGGCAAGATCTACCCAATAGGACACCTTGTCAACCCTCCCATATTCAAGATTGAAAAGTCACATAGTGTCTTTGAGCATTTAATTGTTTGATATAGTGATGTTTGATGCACATGCTTATGTGGATAGTTTATTGATTAGATTCACTTATCATGATGTTATGACTTGATATCCTTGGAGGGCGTGCTCATTTGTCTTCGCATGACCTAGTTGGTGGACAATTTTAGGAGAACAAGCCTAGCTTGAGCTTCCACGGGGATACAATCCCATAGGTTGGATGCTAAGGGCCTACATGTTAGATGAGAAATATCAAACTTGGACGACCTTGAATATGACTTGGATGACATATCCTATCCCCCACATGCCAAAATTTTTTCCTAGCAGAGGAAAAACGTCACTTCTAAAGGCATGATGTCACCTATGGGGGTTAGGGATTGATGGTGAGGTGCCACTCATTGAAACATGGAAATTTTGAGGAGAAGATGGTCTTCACCATGAGGATATTGTATATATGCTTTAAATGTGGACTTTGGTGGCCTACCCATGCTTCTCCAACACCAACGACTTCTTCTAAGTGGAAAAACGTTGCCTAAAGGGGAGACACCCATGTAAAATTAGGGTTTATTTGTGTAAAAGTGAAACTTTAAATGAATTTTTTAATATTAATTTGTTAAAGGGGGAAATATTAGGGTTTTGACCCCTATTATTGTAGTTTAACCTTTAATATGTGGACAAGTCACGTTGGTGACATTTTGTATAAATAACAGATCATAAGATCTCATTTTAACATAACTCTCCCTCATTGTGAGAAGTATTGGTCTGAAATTTTCACTATATTTGGCTCTATTTGTCTATTGTGCACTTTTTTATGGCTATCTTGATGAATGGTTGATGGAGGAGTGAGGCACTAGCCTTGGATGAATGCTTTCTAGTTGTTATGGTGAATTATCTTAACACATTTCTTGATTTTGGTATGGTCTTTTCCTCTTATGCTATCATTCTTTTTCAAGTCAAGGATTGTTGTGATAGGATGTATGTGGGAAGTATAAGGGAATACACCCCAACCATAGTCTTCATCATTTTATGCTTCATGTTATTGGTTAAACAAGGGTTTTCTAAGAGAAGTATAAGGGCATACACCCTCTTAGCTTAAACCCTAGATAGAGAAACTTTCCTTGGGAAGTAAAAGGGATTACACCCCCAAGGAGGTATATTCTATAGATATTTATTTTATTTGACTCCATTAACCAATATTAAAGGCACTATTCATATTTTTTTGCATTTGAGATATAAAATCATTGCCTTGGGAAACATGAAATTTTATGTTTTGAAAGGTCTCGTGCTTGGAGTTGGTTTTCCTCATTGAGAGGAGTATTCCCATACTAGGGTGTCCCCTCTCTACCACTACTTTAATTTCTGTTACAAACCCTAACCTAAATCCATTAGGGCTGATCTAATCTAGATAAACTACTAACCGTAACTCCTAAACTAACCCTAGACTAGCTCCTAAATTTTGCTCATTTATTCTACTAACTAGGGCACATCTTTTGGGATAATTGTTGGCATATTTTGATGGTGTAATTTGATGATATAAGTGAATGAAACATACAACCATAAGTCTGGAATTTTCTTCATAAACATACATGTTATAACTGTTTGCTTTATTCAGTTTCAAAGTGCCATTTTTTAACCTATATTCGTTTCTAATCTTGATGTTGATTTGCTTAACTAGTTTAGATATTTGTATGCTTATTTATATGCTTTATTTGATGATATAAACTGTCATCTATTGCTGAAAATTAGGGACAAAAATATTAACTTGATGATCCATACTAACATATATCATTTCAAGTTGGATTTTCTTATGTCTCGAGCAAGTACAATCATCTAGAGACGTACTATACCTGTGGGGAAACAATCACTTGAATTACAAGGAATATCTTCCCACATTCCACTCTAGTTATAATTGAACTCTAGGGGATCCACTTCCATATCCATCTCAATCCCCCTAGGGTCATTGAGATCACCTCCCTAGAGTGACCTAGTCACCCTTGAAGTGCGAGACCTACATCGAGGTGACATTGGGTGTAGGATTCCAAAGTTGTATCACTTTCTTTGTGGTTGGGTCAGGTCTTGCCCAACCTACAAATTATGCTATAAAAATACCTAGGGTAAACCCTAGAATATTTAGGGAAGAATATCGGTCCATAATAGGGATCAAAGCCATTACAAAAATATACTCATTAATAGATCAACATATCACTTGTGGGAATTGAACCTGGGTGGGGAGGATAATAATCATTACTCCCAACCAATATAGCTAAACCCAATTGAAAAGTGAGCTCAAACCATATATATGTCCCCTTGTTCAAATTAGAGGGTTATAACCTTACTAGTAAGCAGGCTAGGTTGACCCAACTAGACTTGAACCTTTCAGGCCTAGAAACAAAGTGGGATTGCCAACATCTAGAGAGGGAGGGTTGAAGATCATTTTCCTTAGGGACAATCATCATGCACTGACACATAATGAACATGAGATAAAATCTCTATAAAGGGATTATGCATGAATATTCCACTAAAAATATTACCACGAGATAAATCCCCTTACTCTTACCCCTTACCTAAACAATATATATTAATACCAAGCTCATGTATTGATGTCTCGTGTTTAATATTTTCAAATCTGCATTTACACAAGTATTAGACAACTAGAAAATCCGTTAATATTCATAAATATGAATTCATGTACATACCATCACCTTATCCCAAGGCCAATATGATATTATAGCTCTCCAAAACAATAACAAGGGAAAACCAAGAAAACATTAGCTCACACCAAAGAGCTCCAACAATCTAGCATCACACAAGCATGTTCTCTGAGGTAAGAAATATCGTATTCTTCTTCACTTCAACAAGTATAATCTAGGTTTTCATATACAAAACTTGATATCCAAGTCTCCAAGGGATGGAACCTTAACCATAGTATTCAATATGCTCCAAGAAGCACCAAGAAACCTTGGAGACTCTAAGAGAGAGAGAGAGAGAGAGAGAGAGAGAGAGAGAGAGAGAGAGAGAGAGAGAGAGAGAACATTCCTCTATATATATGAGAGGTACGAGAGTAAAAAAATACATGTGTTGGCCTATGCCCTTACAATCAACCTACAAAGACACATGTAGGCTCACACTTGTGGGGTGTTATTCTTTAAGGGTACACATGTCAAGCTCCAGGGTGATTCCATCCACAAGAAAGGCTCCAAATGAAAGGGTTATCCTTGAGGAATGTCCAATTCTCCTCCTACAAGCCTCCAATGATTCTAATGAACCTTCTAAACCATGTACTCCACTAGGTTCACTCCCTTGACATGAACATTGTAATAACCGAGGCATCCCTGAGTCAACTCCAAGACTCCATGCAAGCATCCAAGCTACTCCATGTTGTTCAAGTAATAATTCCCTCCTCTAGGATTGTAACATCCCCCATCCCAACCGAGGGACATTACGGTGCAAAATAGTCATAAAAATGAAATTTCTGATAACTTATTTAACTCATTTACATTTAACTAATTTCCAGTAGCTTTTATCCATGAATTAAATCAAATTTAGCTACTGTATATAACCATAAAATGAATGCATCTACAACATGCTAAAATGATCATCAAATACAACCATTCAATCAAAATTCTCATCAAATACTCTTCGCCATTTCGGTCGACCTGACCATCGATCGTTGGTGATTTCTCTTGGTGAAATTTAACAATTAGAAAATTTTTCGACAAGTCCCAGGGAAATATGGGCCATCGATCTCTCACTCGAGATGATATTAGCCGTTAGTTCTATTCCATCTCCCCATCATTTGAAATGAACATGGACCGTCGATCTAATCCTTTTCAAAAACCCCTGAAATGAATCCTGGATGTTGATTTGATCAACCTTTCAAAACGCCCGAACCTTGTGGATTTTTAAATTTATCATGATGAATCTTAGGCATCGATCTCGAGATTAAAAAAGATCTTGACCATCGATTCACCAAACTACCTATAACTCTAAAGGATGCCATTAAAACTTGAATTTTGACCATTTCAGGTCAAGTTTCAGTCTTCAACTTCACCGCTTTACTCCATTAACCCTCTTAAACAATCTAGAGTCATTCAAACTCAGATTTTTCCCACGAATTTGATAATTTCTCTCTCTAATTATCCATTTTCCCCCAAATCTATCACAAAAAAATGCAACAATGAATTTCAACAATTCGTTCTGGTTCGAGCCCAAACAAGCCTGATGTTTGAAACAGGAACTCTAATACCATAATGTGATGTCCCCCAACCCAACCAAGGGGAATTATGATGTATAATACTCATAAAAGTGAAATTTTTGATAACAAATTTAATTCAATTACAATTAACCATTTCCCTGTAACGTTCAACCACAAATCAAAACAAGTTTAAATACTGTATATAATAATAATATAGATGCATATACAACATGCTAAAATTCTCATCAAATGCAACCAATAATTCAAACACAACAACATATAATCAATATTATACAATGAGTTCATGCATAACATTCATACACATAAAAATAACACATCCACACGATATACCACTTATCTTTTAAATCTGTTGTGGAACCATCTACTTGGGACAGACGTTCCACCCAACCATAGACTGATTGTTCTAGATATCAACATCGAGTCACCCCCAAGCTAAGATTAGTAATCTAAAAAAGAGGGTGGTCTCTCACAGTCCACTCACAATTCATAAAACTCACAACTCACTGATATCTTCCAACAACTATCCCAATTTTCCACCATCTCTCTTCCTATTGAATTGAAAAACCCAAGGAATATACCCCTTATTTTATGTCAATCCCTTAGGTGTCCCATTCATTTATCAAAGCCTCTCTGGAACATGTAGCTAAGAATCTCTCAGATGGGAACTCAAGGGAACATGCTACTAGGAAAACTAAAAACAAACAACAACAAACACTTATTGTTTTAATGCAACTCACCCATGAGTTCAATCTTCATGCCTAGCAACCCGACTCTTCAGTTTTCTAGCTCCAATTTGATCCAAATATGCTGCTCCAAATTTCTCTATAATTCTCCCTCCATGGCTACACTAGCTCCAAACTCTCTTTCTTTCTCTCTACTTGCTCCCCATGCACATAAAATCCATGTGTAGAACTATTGTCCCCACCCATACAAATTTCCTCTCCTTTGGCTTACTTACTTGAATCACACTCTTCCCCAAGATGATTGTATTAAACCCCCATTTTCCCACTAACTATGGGATGTGACTACTCACACCCACCCTCTTACATGTATTCAATGATTAGCTTTAGGAACACTCAATCAGAAATTGGAAGGTTCATATAAAAATAAAAAAATGAGGAAAATGGGTTGAATTAATATACATGGGTAATTCCCCTTTGAACCCCTCTTGGTCATTATCCTAGACACTCTTCTCTCTTGTGGATTAATTCATCCCTCATCTCTTTTCCATGTCCCCTTAGCAACTGACATCACATTTTTATTATTAAAACATAGAAACACAATTCACATATTACATTGTTTTGGCCATAGCCACATATTATATCTACATTAAGCATTAATTAAAATGGGGATTATAGCAAGGATGTTACATTCTCCATCCCCTACAATTGTTTTAAATCCTTGGTGCACTCTATGTCGATATACATATATATATATATGAAAATTTACATCGCAATACTTAGAAATAAAAATTCTGTAATTTAACAACTCCAACAATAGTTCCAACCATAATCTCTTGTTCGTCTCAAATTGCTGACCCAAAGGAATGCACCATTCATTTATCAAAGATAACCCAAGGGATGTACCATCCATTTATCAAGGATAACCCAAGGAATGAGCAATTGTTTTATCAAGGTCCCCAACAGAGTTGGCTAGGACTCTAAGATGTGGTTCTGGAAGTTTAGCTGCTCAAATTGGAGTCTTGCATTCCATTTTCTTCAAAATTGTCAAAAAATTGTGAGTGTTATACCTGCATGTTTTATTCATTCTCCCATGTAGCATATTTAGGACCATAGCAGTTTCATTGAACCTTTACCATTCCTATGGATTTTTTCATGATCACTTTGACTTTCTAGTCCATGATACATACTAGCTCCACCCGAAAATACCCTTCATGCTCCACCTGGATCACATTCCAATCAATTATGTGTTTATGGTCAGGAACATATTTCTTTAAAATGATACATGAAATACATTATGAACTCTCATGGATGAAGGCACCGCTATCATGTATGAAACTGGCCCTATCTTTTCTAATATTTCAAAAGGCCCACAATATCTCGCTGCCCACTTTGGGAAACTTCCTAATATTAGAGAAATTCTCTTTGCCTTCACTTTCAAAAACACATGTTCGCCCACTTTAAAATATCTAAACACTTCACTCTTATCTTCATAGCTTTTCTACCTATCTCGGGCAACCTTTAAATTCTACTTTATCTTTACCATTTTTTCTTCCATTTCCTTTAACAATTCTAGCCCAACAACTGCCCTGTCTACTAAATTATCCCAACTCACTAGTGTGTTACATTTTCTGCCATACAATGCTTCAAACAGACTCATTTTCAATGAGGTATGATATCCATTATTGTAAGCAAACTCAACTAAATGAATATAATCTTCCCACTTTGATGGATGATCCATCACATACATTCTGAGCATGCCCTCAATTATTATGTTGGTCCTCTCTATTTTCCCATCTGACTCTCACTGATACATTGTACTAAGATTTAGATTTGTCCCAAATCCCTTGAACAAACCTTTCCAAAAATTTGATATAAAATCTGGATCTCTATCTGAAACTATTTCCTTAGGCATTCTATGTAACCTGACAATTTCCTTCATATAATTTTCTGCAATATTTGTTTCCTTGTGTGTAGTCTTCACTGGAATAAAATGCGTTTCCTTAGTTAAGTTATCAACCACCACCAATCATGTTGCTTCACTGTTCTAGGTAGCTTTGTAATAAAATCAACTATGAAAAATTCCCACTTCCATTCAGGAATGACTAATGCCTATAGCAAACTTGTTGAATTTCTATGCTATGTCTTCAGTTTTTGGCATTCTAGACATCAGGCTATGTAATTAGCCACTTCCTTTTACATTTATGGCCAAAAGTCTTGGCTTCTTACAACTGCAATTGTCTTTTGATATCCTGGGTGCCCGACATACGTCACATTATACATTTCCTTCAATACTGCATTTTTCATCTCATTGGAATTCGACACATATACTTTTCCCTTGCACATGAGAATTCCATCTTCTTTTAGCTCATAAGAATTAATTTTTTTCTAAAAATTATCTTGCTATAATATCTCTTTTATTTTTAAATAATGCTGATCTGAATTTTCTGCTATAATAATTTGATCTTTCAGATTATTCCTAGTTAATGGATACAACATGCACTTCATGTTCTCTCCTTCTGAGTGCATCAAACACTTGATTTTCCTTGCCTTTTATATGCTTAATTTCAAAGTCATATTCACTCAGAAATTCCATCCATCTAGTTTGTCTGACATTTAATGTTGGTTGACCAAACAAATTCTTTAGACCATAGTGTTCTGTCCTTAGCTAAAATTTCTTACCCATGAGGTAATGTATCCACATTTTCAATGCATGTACAATCACTATTGGCACCAAGTCATGTGTATCATAATTCGTCTCATGCTCTTTTAGTTTTCTAGACTCATAACATACTACATGATCCTTTTGACTGAAAAATCCACTGAGCCCTTCCTTGCGTGCATTGCTACACACAAAAAAATCTTCTTTCGGAACTACAATTTTCAATATTGGTGAACTTGCCAATATTTACTTCAATTTCTGAAAGCTTTATTCACACTTGGAAGTCCATTGAAACTTCACTCCCTTCTTTTGCAAAGAAGTGATTAGACTTGCAATCTTGGAAAATCCCTTTATGAATCTTTGGTAATAACCGAAAATACCCATGAATGATCTAACCTATGTGACATTTCTTGGTGTTGGCCATCCTCTAATGGACTCTATCTTCTCAGGATCAACTTCTATCCTGGTTTCTGAAATTATATGCCCCAAGTAGTGTATCTTCTTTTGATTAAAGATGCACTTACTTAGGTTAGCATACAATTTATGCCCTCTTTAAACTTGCAACATCGTTCTTAAATGCTGCACATGTTCCTCTTCTGACTTAAAGTATATGGAGTATATCATTTGGGAACACAATTGCAAACTTTTCTAGGTACTCTTTGAACACTCCATTCATTAGGCACATAAAGGTTGATGAGGCATTTGATAGTCGAAATGGCACGATTGTGAATTCATAATGCCCATATATTTTCCTGAATGTGCTCTCGCTGATGTATTCTTCCTTTATCCTTACTTGATGATATCTAGATATCAAGTCAATCTTGGAAAAGATTCTTTCACCTTTCAACTAATCAAACAAATCATCAATTCTTGGAAAATGATTTTTGTTCTTTATGGTGACCTTATTAAGTTTTCTGAAATCGATACACAACCTTAAGGTTCCATATTCCTTCTTCACAAAAAAAACCAGGGCTCCCCAAGGTGACACACTTGGGGTGTATATACCCTTTATTTAAAATCTCTTCAAGTTGCATCTTCAACTCTTTCAATTATGGTGTTCCCATTCTATATGGTGTCTTGGACACTTGGGAAAATCCCGACACCAAATCAATAGAGGAATCAATGTCTCTCTTTGGTGGAAATCCTAGGATTTCTCTAAAAACATCTTCAAAATCTCTCAAGATTGGATGGTCTTCAATGATTGCCACATTATATTTGGATGCCTCTCCCATATGGGTTACAAAAATTTGACATCCTTTTCTGAAACTCTTCTTCAACTACATGGTTGTAATCTCTCTAACAACTATAACTCTTGGAATTCCTTGAATATTTCTTTGATTCCCTTCTTTATCAAGACATGTGATTGTCTTGTTTAACAGTTTAGGACAACATGGTTTTTTTCCTACCAATCCATGCCAACTAGACAATCATATGAACCCAATGGTATGATGTTTACATATACCCTTGTGTTGAGTCCATTCATGTCTATCAAACAATCTTTAACCAACTCATTGATCTTTCTCTTAGCTCTTATGACTAAATGAACTAACCAAGATTTCTTATGCTTACTTTGCAAGTGAAATATTTCAACAATGTTAACATTTATGTAACTATGGCTAGCACCATAATCAATCAAAATTTCTATGGGTTGGTTATCAATCTTACCTTCCACTTCAATCATGGGGGATTGATATTGAACTTGCTTGTTGTCCAAGGATGCATAAATACTTGGCATGATTCCTCCCATGTCTTCCATTGTTTTAGCCTTCTGAATGTTGTGGAAAATACTCTTTCTTTCCCCTTTGTGAGGGAAATCCCTATACAAGTGATTTCCCTCACATCTCCCACAATGTAGAGGCTACAACCTTGGTCTTTTCCCAAAATAGTCCGCAATATTTTTTTCATTTTGGGATGTTTGACCTTGTTGAATTTCTTGGGAATTATTTCTGAAAAAGGGTGGGTTAAAACCTTTATGCCTTTTATCCTTTTTCCCTTTCATCTTGTCATTCCAAGCCTTTTGGAACACTCATGTTCCTTTGCTTTTCTCATAAAGATACCTTGCTCTCTTTATAGTCTCCTCCAAAGTATTGGGGTTATCATATTGTATATTGTCACTATAGAAGGAGGGTAACCCACTTAGAAACCTTTGTATTTTAACCTTCTCATCCTTGATGAAGTCAACATACTTCAATAGTTCAAAGAACTGCTTCTCATATTCCTCCATTGTCATGGTTCCCAACTTGAGTTCAAATAACTCGTTCATATTTGTTTCATAGTAATGCTCGGACAAATATTTCTCTTGGAAATATCCTTTGAATTGCCTCCATGAGATCCTCTTCTCATCAAGTTTCTTCGCATGATTAAGCTAATCCCACCACACAAATTCCTTTCCTTGAAAGTTCCATGTGGAAATTCTAGCTTCTACCCGTGAGGGGTAATCATGCATTTGGAATTATTTCTTCATTTCCAACAACCATGCCTCAGACTTTTCTCCCTTCCTATGCTCACCATTGAAAGTTGGTGGCTTGATCTTCCGGAGGTCACCTCGCAAGATTTCTACCTCAGGCTTCTCCTTTTCCTTCGAATATGAGAAACACTTGGGCTTCTCCCTCGCCCTGAACTTGCATGATTTATTCTAGTGTATTTCCTTAGAGAATGATGGTTCCTACTCATACTTCTTGAATTCCTATCATTTCCATGATCATCCCTTTTGATATGGGATCTAGATGCTGACACTTTTCTAGCACTAGCTTCTTGCTTGGTGCCATATTACTTGTTAACTTGCTTATGAAACATGTTTAAGCTTTGAAGTATCTCTTCCTGATCATTCATGATCCTTTCATTATCATCTCTATAGCTTTGCACTTCCCTATGTAGGATTCTCATAGTGACATGCTCTTGCCTATCTCTTCTTCCATTTGATTCTGTCTCAGCATTCCCCATGATAACATGCAAAACTGTGACCTCTTCCTCATGGATACAATATCCTTGAACATATTCCATAACCTCAGTCCTCAAATAAGAACTAAAGTTGTTTCTGTACCTTTAATTTTGCAAGAAACGTGCATGTAATAATTACTGTTAGAACATGCATGGAATAAAACATCTTATCTATTAGAATACATGTTATTTCTTCATCAATTTATGAAAGACACATTGCATCAATTCAAATTCTCATTCCTTAGATGCATTCCTATTTGAAACAACTTTCCAATGACTGCACCCATGCCTCAATATGAGTTATGATTGAAAAGTTACAACATTTACATGCTGCAATTTCCACTCTTTCACTGCTATAAAAATCTATTTATTAATTGATGAGAATTTCCATTGCCCAATTCAAAATTATGGGTGGAAATATTTCTTCTTCTCCTGAATACCTTTCCATCGATTGCTCATTTTCTCAAATTCAATCTCTGAGCTGAAAGTGATGGTCCATAGAAGTTTAGGTTGTTTACCCAATTCATCCATGCATGCTATAGGTGTCTTATTTATCTTCCTATGCATTTTCAGGTACCCATAACCAAAATTTTACTTCACCGTTGGCTTGTATAGGTCATAATATTTTCATCGACTACTCGTGTTCCCAAAACATACTTCTGAGCATGGAGTTATGCCCTCTGGAAGTAAAACTAGTGCCAATTTTTTTCCTTCACTCTTTTTGTTGTAACTTTCTCGTACAAGGTCCGTTATGCAAACTGCTTAGCTCATTGGATAAATATCTCCAAGTTCTTTTATTTGAGATATAGAGATATATTACATGCAATTTTGGGAGGTTCTGATTGGCTAAAAACATCGTTTAGGGCCTCAAAAATTCCCCGTAAGTTAATGATGTTCAAAACCACAAAAAATGCATAAAATTGACGGTTTTACTACTGTAATAGTCCTTTGAATCTGAACCGTTGATCTCAAATCACGTGGAATATGAGATGTTTATTCGTGCTACATTATCCATCGATGATTGAAGTTCTTCCTTGGGAATGCACCACACTTTCATCGATTTGCCGATGAGACCGTCGACCATTGCCCCATTCCCTTGACAACCAATTTGTACACAATTCTAAATCGATCGATTCGACCGTTGGTTGTCGGTGATATTCCTTGGGAAATGGAACTCCTCATTGATTTGGCCGATTCCTGACTATTGACCCGTCAATGATCGATGATCCTCGATGACTTTCGAAAATAATTTCCCAAATCGGTCGACCTGACCATCGACCATGAGGCACTTCTAGGCTGACGTGGTATGAAACGTCATCCTGAGGTGACAACTTGGGTGATGTTGCATGACACATGGATGCTGATGTCATCATCCACTTTTCCCCCCATCGACCATCGATTGATTCTCTTGGACGATCCAAACACCATGCTGAATCGATAGATTCCCAACCATTGGCGCGTCGATCATCGATGAATTTTTTTGCTTGATTCGAAACACTTCACTGAATTGCCCAATGACCAACCACCAATGGTTTCCATCGGTGATTGAAAATGCTTCACGAGATTCAACCAACACCTGAACCATTGACCATTAAAAGTGAGAGATGTCTTCTAGCTGAACCAACTCTTCACCATTTTAATCGACCCAACCATCGACAATCGATGATTTCTCTTGGTGAGATTTATCACTTATAAAAATTTTCGATGAAACCCAGGGAAATCTGGGTCGTCGATTCACCAAAATTCCTATAACTCTACATGCAGCCATTAAAACTCAAATTTCGACCATTCGAGGTCAAGTTTCAGTATGCAAATTCACCACTTTAATTCATTAACCCTTTTAAACAGTCCGAAGTCCTTCAAACTCATATTTTTCCCACAAATTTGGGAATTTCTCTCTCTAATTCTCCATTTTCCCCCAAATCTGTTACAGACAAAATCTGCAACAATGGATTTTAGCAATTCATCTGGCTCGAGCCCAAACAAGCCTTGTGCTTGAACCATGTACTCTGATACCATAATATAACTTCCCCATCCCAACCGAGGGACATTACAATGCAAAATAATTATAAAAATAAAATTTCTGATAACTAATTTAATTCATTTACAGTTAACTAATTTTCCATAGCTTTCAACCATGAATTAAAACAAATTTAGTTAATGTATATAACTATAAAATAGATGCATCTACAACATGTTAAAATTCTTATCAAATGCAAGCGATAATTCAAACACAACAACATATAATCAATCTGATACAACGAGTTCATGCACAACATTCATACACATAAAACTAACACATCCACAAGATATACCACTTATCTTTTAAATCTGTTGTGCAACCAACTTCTTGGGACAAACTTTCCACCCAACCATAGAATTTATGTTCTAAATATCAATAGATAATCACCCCCTAGATGAGGTTAGTAATCCACAAAAGAGGGTGGTCTCTCACAGTCCACTCACAACTCATAAAACTCACAACCCACTGATACCTTCCTATAACTATCCTAATTTTCCACCAGATCTCTTCCTTTTGACTTGCCCAACCCAATGAATGTACCCCTTCATTGATATAAGTCCCTCAGGATTCCCATTCATTTATTAGGGCCTCTTTGGCATAGGTAGATAGGAATCTCTTAGATGGAAACTCAAGGCATCCCGTTGCTAGGAAAACTACCAACAAACAACAAAAATCAGTTTTTGTTTTAGTGTAACTTGCCCAGGAGTTCACTCTTCAAGATTGAAAACCTGGATCTTCATTTTTATATCTCCAATTTTCTCCAAACACACTCCAACATGATCTATAATTCTCCCTCCATGGATGCACTAACTCCAATCTCTCTTTCTTTCTTTCTACTTGCTCCCCATGCACAAAAATTCCATGTGTAGAACTGTTGTCCCCACCCATACAAATTTCCTCTCCTTTGGCTTCTTTTCTTGACTCACATTCTTCCCCAAGATTATTGTACTCAAACCCCATGTTCCCAATAACTAAGGGATGCGACTACTCACACCCACCCTCTTACATGTATTCAATGATTGGATTTGGAAACACTCAATTAGAAATTGGAAGGTTCATTTTCAAATAGCAAATTTAGGAAAATGGGTTGAATTAATATACATGGGTAATTCCCCCTTGAACCCCTCTTGGCCATTATCCTAGACACTCCCCTCTCTTGTGGATTAATTTAGCCCCGATCTCTTTTCCATGTCTCCTTAGCAGCTGGCATCACATTTTTACAATTAAAACATATAAATACAATTCACATATTACATCATTTTGTCCGTAGCCACATGCTATATCTATATTAATCATTAATTAAACTAGGGATTATAATGGGGATGTTACAAGGATGTTAAATTATCCTCCTCTAATATAAGGTGTTCTCAAGGTAAGCAAAATCCTCCACGTGGCCAACATATAGAACATCACCAAGTTGTCTAAATATCTTGAATGCCCTAAGGAAGGTTACCATGAAAGCACCCAATTGAGATTAAGGAACCATTGAGTAAGTCATATCTAATGTGTAGATCCATCATTTACCATATCTAGTGTTCAAATCCACCACGGACAATCAAGGGGTTGATCATACACCATGTATCCAAAATCTCATGAACCACCCCCAAACATGGTGTAAACACATTCATAGTAACCCCAAAATATAATATGAAGTGGTCGAAGCCCACAACTTTGTGTCCACGTGTAAGCATGTCAGTAAAATAAATAGGGAGATTCATGACACTACTAATATCCTTTTCCTTCTTGACCAACCTTGTTATAGAAGTATTTGACTTGTGTATCTTGTTGTGCACAATTCTCAAGTAAGTGTTTGGATCCTTCTCCGAAGTTAATATGTGGGCATAATAGACATGGAAACAAGTTGTAATATAGTTATCACGGGCCATTCTAATCACTCACAACCATTGTGATTTGAATGAATCAATGGTGGTCCTAATCTTGTGCATAATTGAGACACATTCATCACACCTTTCAAACAAGTTGTTTTTTGTTATTGCAACATCTTGAATTTGATTTCTCATTACTTTGTTGACTTTGGATTATGACACTAGAGGAATACCAACTCATTGGATTTTCTTGTTAACAATTTGTAAACAAAATATTGGGTTATATTTAAAGATAATAATTTGAGAGGAAACCTTGTTACATATTAATATATTGAGCACGTTAAATATGGGGCCTTATTTGGATTTTTTTTTTTTAACATAAACGGATATGAGATTAGATTAAAAGTGTGGCAGAGCCACTGGTTCAGCTTACAAAATGCCCAGTGTTTCTTTGGGACTTTTACCTTGACTACAAACTGCTATAACTACAACATGGTGGTCCTAATCTTGTGCATAATTGAGACACATTCATCACACCTTTCAAACAAGTTGTTTTTTGTTATTGCAACATCTTGAATTTGATTTCTCATTACTTTGTTGACTTTGGATTATGACACTAGAGGAATACCAACTCATTGGATTTTCTTGTTAACAATTTGTAAACAAAATATTGGGTTATATTTAAAGATAATAATTTGAGAGGAAACCTTGTTACATATTAATATATTGAGTTAACGCGAAATATGGGCCCATTTGGATTTTTTTAACATAAACGGATATGAGATTAGAATAAGAAATGTGGCAGAGCCACTGGTTCAATTACAAAATGCCCAGTGTTTCTTTGGGACTTTTACCTTGACTACAAACAGCTTTAACCACAAACAACTGTGATTACAAACACAAGCCTACTAACTACCAGAGTTCCTTATGTGCTTACTAATCTGCTTATTTAAGCCATGGCTACTACATTGCCATACTGCTTGAGAGCTTGATACAGTGACACTTAACCCAGAAATTACTTTCCTTCATCCCGATCGCTATCATGAGTCGGGCTATAATCTCCACAACGCATTCTTTCGTCGAATTTTGTTGTGGGTTCTTTACTCTGATGCGTTTTGTTCAATTCTTCAACAAACCCATCTTTGTCGAAAAGATGTCTCCGATTCGAGCCGTTTAAAGCCCGCTAATTCGCTTCCATCTAAATTTTCCAAGAAATTCAATCAGGCCAGAGTATCACGTAAATTTGCCGTGGTCGTATCCATCTCGCTTTCAGTTTTTCTCGCTCATCGACCCTTTGGAGGAAGACGCCATCGCCCTCTTACTTTACTTCGCGTTCCTGGAGTGGCTCGACCTTGTATCTTGCCTTCTTCTGGTGCCTGCACTTCCTTGCTGAGCAATCCTTGAGTCGAATTGTGAGGGACCCAGCACCCTTTCATTTCTTCAATCTTAGTAATCATTATTTTAGAGTCGGGGATTCAAGGCTAACCATTGTTCCGCCCAAGTTTCTGCTCTCTTTGTTTTGGTACCGTCATGTATTTTCCAATAGAACCGAGCGTCCCTGTCATCATGCCCGATTCGAATTGATCCTTTGTACCTGTGCGAACTTGTCTTTGTATGAGCGATGAAGGGTTTCATGAGATTAGGGGATCTCCACTAGTTCCAAAGTTCCATTCACTGACAGTGTACCTTATTTCAATTGCACGCCTTGATTGGATTCTTGATCTGCATTGCAGTTTTTGTCTCTTAAAACATGATAGAAGTGACATGAGTTCATCTTGCTTGAGATAATTCGGATTTTATCCAGGAGGCTTTGGAGATTTATAGAATGGGGGTTGGACTTTTTTACCATGTCTTGTATTATTATTCTTGAATCACCTAATACTATTAAGTCCTGGATATTGAGCTTTATAGCCAATTGCAGTCCTTACCAGAGGGCCAATGCCTCAGCCCTGTTGTTGGTTTCTATACCGAGCCCAATTGCATACTTCATAACTATGCCTTGATTTGGATCTTGAATTATGACTCCTCCTCGCCAGGGACTGGGATTCCTTTTGAGGCCCCATCGAACTGAAGAGTATGGGTTTTGAGTGTACTTTTCCAAGTCACAAAATCGCTTCCACTTCCCCTAAACTCCCACGGCTCTGTATTGGAGAATGTTTTGATAGGGCGATCTAGATCAGGGATATTGAACCGGGCAATCCGGGGCCGCTCTTCATCTAGCATTTGAATTCTACCTGGACTTAGATGTGCCTCCACCATAGTTGCTTGAATTTTGGTGTACAGCCTTTCTTCATTTATCTGACTGTCTTTGAAAATTTGGCGATTGCTTCGCCGAGGTCTATAGGGCAAGCTTTGGTAACGTTCCCATCCAATGAGTTTGATTCTTTTGCCTACTAGTGATGAATCCGATTGGAGGAGAAGGCTTGTTACCTCAATGGGAAGTTTGGTGATTAGCTGGAGCCCAGTAATTTCTTCCAGACTTCTTTGGAGTAGTTGCAATTAAGGAGCAGATGATCTATTGTTTCTTCCTCTTGACAACAAAGAGGGAATCTAAAGGGCCCTTCCCAACCCCTTCTTGAGGTTCTCCCCTGTGGGTATGCTCTTATGTGCCAGGGTCCATGTAAAGTGGTCAACTTTTGGGATGGTGTGGTAATTCCAGACTGCCTTCCAAAAGTTGATTTGGAAGAGCTGTGGGAATGCACGAGGAGCTTGTGGTCCTTCAGCTATGAGGCCACTGAGCTTTCTTCCCATCCCAGCTCATCTTTACCCTCGCTTTTAGTGGAGCTCTTCCCCTTTGCAGAATTTCTCGAGAGATCCCAATGCTCTAAAATGTATGGCCCTGATTGGCCACCCATCCCAAGGCTGAAAGGTGCTGGTCTTTCCCAATCGTCTCAAAGAGTAGTGAGGTGTTACCGTCCATCCAACTTCTTCTTAAGGTCTCGAGCTCTTGCGCTGTTCTATGGGTTCTCCCATTATTGAGTCTGTCCGGATTCTTATTTTCTTGCCATTTTCGGGACCCAAGTTAGGTGGGGAGTGAAGAGAGGAATCACCTTTTTTGCAAAGTGCAAATATGGGAGAGCTTTTCACTTCCTTACATGGGAGCTCTAAGCATCTGTCTCTGGGTCCTCGAAAGTATTTCCTCCATATGGCTTTCTTACTCCAAGTGATCTTTCCAATTACCATTTTCCATAGAAGCTTTGCCCCTAGGGCCGTGTCTCAATCTTGGTATTCTTCACATTTAGTCCTCCTTCCATGTAAGGTTTTGTAGCTTTTCCCATTTAACTAAATGCAACTTTTTTTTGCTTCTCCCATAAAGGAAATTGAAATGCTTCCAAGACTTCTTGATGACTGTATCGGGCTAGTAACAACAGCATTGATAGATTGGGAGACTTGCAACTACAGCCTTTATCAAAACTATTTTCCCTGCAAGATTCAGCCAGTTGGCTCCCCAACTAGAGAAATTTCTTTTTAGTTTTTCAGCTAGATGGCTCCAGTGGGAAGCTCTTGGAGCAGACTTAAAGATTGGGACTCCTAAATACCAAAAAGCATCCCAGTTTGTGTGCCACTCCATCCCTAGAACTCTTGTAAATCTCAGCATTTCACTTGGGGTTGTTCCATCCATAAATGTTGTTTTTGGCCAGATTTATTTCGCTGCCATAAGCTTCTGCATAGGCATCTAGTTCTCTTTAAATTTTTTCGCTATTATTGGACTTGCCCCCCCCAACAACAAAGTATCATCTGCAAACTGGGCATGATTTATGTCATTTCACTGAGTTACCCTTAATCCCATGATCTTTGTGTAGAAGTTGAGCATTTTCCAAATGAAGCTGCATCTAAGCTGTAAGAGCATACGCTAGGGTGCTGGGCAGCCCTCACTTTTTAACCCTCCCTGGAGGCTTTGAAGAAACCAGAGACCTTTCCGTTTACAAGGGGGGGCTATCCAAGGAGAGCCAATGCAAGCTTTAATCCAATTTATGAAGTGCAAATCAAACCCAAATTTTTCATAACTTCAAATAAGAAATCATGCCTAACTCGATCAAAAACATTAGCGAGATCTAGTTTGACGACCATACCTTTTACTTTCCTTAGCACACTGGAATGGATTGCTTCTTGCACCAAGATGATGTTGTCTGGCTATGTGTCTCCCTGGACAAACCCTCCTTGGTTTTCTGGAACAATGAGAGGGAGCATTGTCTTAAGACGATTGGATATAACTTTGGCAATGATTTTGTAGCTTGTGTTACAAAGGGAGATCGGCCTAAATCTGGAAAGAAGTTTCGCTCCTTTTTCCTTCTGAATGGCCGAGGGCTAGAAGGAGGTATTTGTTCTCCCAACTTCAGCACCTTTTGGCAAGCCGGATCATTCTCGTTAAGTCCCTTGATTATGTCCCTAGCGATAAAATTGGCAAGTGAACTGGCCCCATTCCTAAGTGCTTTGTTGGGGTTCATCTTATCGAGGGCCTCCTTTATCTCTTACTGCATTACCTCCCTTGTTAGCTTGTTGTTGGTTTCTACACTTATTAAGTTTGGGATCAGATTGAGGGCGCGAATGTCGATTCAATCCCACATCCTTTAGTTGTATATAATTTCTAATGTCTCATAAGTCGCTATTTAATTCTCCCAGGTTCTGTTATTGTTGTGTCTCTCAGACCGCACTTCCATATCAGCATTGTAATGCTTCCTGCTCTAATCGCTTGTGGAAATAGGTCGTATTCGGGTCTCTTTCAGCCCCATAAACTTTGGATTGCCTTCTCCTCCACCGCAAGCATGGTGCCATTCCTTGAAGGCCCCTCCTTTTTTCTAATTTGAGCATCTCCTTCGCTCATACGGTAATGTGATGTGTTCTCAAGAAAGGCTCTAGTCGTTGGTCACCTTCATTGGCTTGGCTGGGATTTGGCTCATGATTTCAGAGCATATTTCAGCCTTTTATTTTTTCAAACATAGGATAACAACCTTTGGACCGTGGTATTCAAACTTTGGTAATGCACAACAACTTACTGGCAGAACCCAATTTGGGGATGAACCCGAATGAACAACTCTTTGGATTTGGTTTCTTGATTTCTGGTATTATTTATGGTCTGAGGCACCGTGGTAGAATTTCTGAATTTCAGTAACTGCCCAACTGCCATGTGACTCCGTCTGCCTCATTCTATTCACTGTAGCTTAATCTTTGTGGGTTTTATGTCGAGGAGGTCCCATGCAGTAGCTATGTCTTCTACCCATTCACGGGCCATGTCTCTCACTATTGAACCTCCCATTTTCTCATCCCGGGCCAACGTTACATTGAAATCTCCTCCAAGGATAATATTGGAGAGATTGTTTTGCTGTAAATAGGTCTGTAGAGAATCCCAACAATGGATTTTTTCCCAAAACTGGAGCATAAATATTAAATAATTGACATCCTTGCTTTGTGGAGAGAACTTTGTGTGAATCCAATGATGCATATGGGAGTCGATCATGTCGTGATCGAGGTAACTTCCAATGAGTGCAATCCCCCCGGCTCCCTCGCATTCCTACTTTACCTTTTGACTTTCAAGCTGATAAGGTTCTCGAAAGCACATCTCACGTCATTTGGTCTCCCCGAGCGAGGGATGTCATTTCAGGATTTGAAGATCTTCAGAGCTTTTTTTTTTTTGTTGCCCATTCCTCTACATTTCCATGAGGTTATGATCATTAAGAACCTCGGTTGGGGGGACCTCCTTGGGAGGCTTTGAGTTTCTTCCGCGTTTGATGTCAAGAGAACGTCGATTTGAGAGTGGATTGTGATCCATTCAACAATGCTTTGTGGGTTTCTTGGTTCCTTTCATCAATCTTTGATTTCCGTCCCCTTCCTTTTTTCTTTAGGGAGATTCATTTGCCTCCTCCCATTCACCTTTCTGATTGGACTTCCCACCGAGATTTTGACTCGTCATTCCGCTTGTTTGGGATTGCTGCAGCCCTTTTTCTATTGGCGTAGTTTTTCGAGGTCAGACTTTCCATGCCTTCCTGCGGGTTTGCCTCATTTGGGTCTTGAACACTTTCCCCCGAGTTTTGGCCTAATATCCGAAAACTATTCTCCTTTCCTGGGGCTTACGTGGATTTGGATTTCTGTGGATCTACCTGCTCTCTTCTTTGGCCTCTCGCTCTTGATCTCCCTTTCCTGGCTTGCTACCATCCTTCATCCCCTTCTTTCTCTGCGGGTGGGGGAGTCAAGGCTTCTTAGCACTGTCTGTATGTTCTCTCGACTTGAACGAAGTCGTCTGTAATCCAACTTTTGTATGTGGTTCTAGGTTCCGACCTTGAGCTTGATAACTTTTGGTAGGCCAACTTCCGTGTCTACCTCTAATGCAATGCGCTGCGACAAGAATATCGATCCCTGGTTCGCTGGACGATGTAGTGCTCAAGACCATTGCCGCATTGCTTGAAGAGAGGAGGTATTCCAACAGTGGATTAGGATTGGTAGATTTGGAAGTCTGACCCAGACTGGGACGTCTTTGGGGATTTCTGAGGCGGGATCGAAGCTCGGGGTCCATCTGTTCAGATAAAGCCCTTGAGTGCCCATGAAGTAAGGGCCGTTCCTGAAGATTAGATCTCTGTCTTCCTGGGATATAAATTCGAAGATGAAATATCCACGTCCGACCGCATAGCTGGTAACACTGTTTGTAATCAGCGGTCGCCAGTTTCGTTGGACCCAGTTGTCTGTGGATCTGGAGGAGGGCCAGAGACCCATGAATTGGCCAATGAGACCGCGTTCAGAGAGAGAGAGGGCGACTTTCATCGGTTGATCAGGAGGAAGATCTATTTCTGGAATATCCTTCAGTTTCTTGACGAAGCTGGGAGCTTCTACTGTGGTCGATTGTTTGCTACTCGCCTCTACCAGTCGGCGAAAGGAGGAGGCTGGGGAAGGAGGGGGCGGCGGCTCCCCTCCCTGACCATCCATGGCGGCTTAAACCCTAACGCACCAGGATGCACGAACTTTCACAAATCGCGATTCAGTTAGCGGGGATCATCCTGGGGCCTTATTTGGATTTTACTCCACAAGTTTAGTAATATAAGCCACTATTGCAATAGTATAGATTTGTTTTTTTTTACTCCACTATTACCATTCATTTCCTTGAAGTAACCATTTTTAAACATATACTTATAGTGGTAGAAAGTGATTCTTTTTATTCCATAATCTTGAAATCATGCATTTTGGTAGACATCTATGCATCAAATTTCATTATAAGTAGAGTTCTATTATTTATTTCTCCTTGTTTGGAAATATGGGAATTTGATGCCAAAGACTTTGTAAAAATTCACTTCTTGAATTTTTATTTATGTGACTCATGTTCCTTTTGTTGATTTTTCAATAATCTAGGTTAAGCATGTAGTTCATTTCAATTTTTATTTGTCTTAACCATAAACAAGAATGTTGCAACAACCAATATCACAAGAAGAAACACCATGCACAAGAACACAAGAAGTATCCTAGGAAACCCTTCTCAACAAGGGAAGAAAACCCATCCAAATTCTTTGCTATATTCTTCAAGAGAAAAAAATTCACCACCAATAATACTTAACACACAAGAGGGTGCTCAAACCCTAGAAGAATAGCGCCCAAGAGAAGTGTGCACTTTTCCCAAGAGGATGTACTTGCTAAAATTTCCAAACTTGTGTGTAGGATATGATTCCAGAACAGGGAATCTTCCTTTACTTATATTAGAATTGTCCTATAAACAAAAGTGTCTATTGGCACAACTAGGCCGACCTCTCTAAGTCACATTATAATTAATGTTAACCATGTTAATTATCTTTCACATTTATTACTAATCACATTAAGGTGGGGATGAACTGTACCCTTTACATTACAATTAGGGTTACAGGCATGTCTGACTCTTGAACAATATAGCAAGGGATTTGATACACCCACTAGTTATCATTCACTAGGGGCACATCCATAGGGATGCTCATATCTCTGGCTCACTGTATTACACAGAAGAACCAATTATTCACATGTTCACCTGTGCTCATCCACAGGCACGTCCACTCAACATATCTTCTTTCCCACTGCATCACACATGAGATTCATCTGGAGTTTCTCGTAAACTCTATTGCTCAGAGGAGGCTAATACATTATACTCATTTCTGTTTCATGAGGATGCACCCAACACTTTGGTATTTCATACATTCACCTTGTGCTCATCCACATGCACGTCCAACTCAACAGACCACCTTTCCCATAGGAGAATCATTTGGAGTTCTTCTCAACTCTCTGAATGGAGGAGGTCATCTCTACATTCCAACTCTGTCTTAGATAGGAACCACACACCCTTATTATGGGTTTTCTCTTAGGTTTGTAAGCTGGAGAAAGTATCACATAGATGCAATGATCCACATCTCACAGGTTTGTAAGATGGAGAATGTCTCACATAGATGCACTCATCAACACTCCTTCTTAGCTAGGGAGGCATTCTTCATCAATCCAAGTATCATACATATGTACTTTGAATTTTTTCTTGGCTGGAGTCATCAACACTCCCTCTCAACTAGGGAGGCATTCTTCACTAGGTTATTTTGGTGAAGATGTCTGCAATATGCTAATGTGTAGGAAGGTACTACATGTGTAGTATTTTCTTCTGCATCATATCTCTGATACAAAGATATTTCATCTCATCGTGTTTTGATCCATCATGAAACAATGGGTTCTCAAGGAGATTTATACATGGCTCTTGGTTATCATCATAGAATCCATCTCATGGTCAAGTAAATATGTCAAAAGCTTATGAATTCACATTTCTTCGCACACTCATTTATATATACTCCGCCTCTGTGGTACTCAAGGCCACAAATTTTTGTTTCTTGCTGCATCAGGAAACCATGGAAAAATTCATGGTAGAACATCAACTGGATGTGCTCTTCCGGTCCACTATCATTTTTTATCAATCTGAATTGGCATATCCTGCAGACTCA
Organism: Picea sitchensis; assembly: GCA_010110895.2. NCBI lineage: Eukaryota > Viridiplantae > Streptophyta > Pinopsida > Pinales > Pinaceae > Picea > Picea sitchensis. The sequence continues at coordinate 212,867 of SNQJ01S0000021.1, forward strand.
AGTTCACTCTGGAGGCATATCTGAAGCCATATCCAACAGTGCCTTGTATATATCTTAATACATGTTTTGTTGTTGTCTAGTGAGTCTGTCTCGATTGACTCATGAAATGACTAAGCACATTCACTGTATGGAATGAATCAAGTATGGTGTTAACTAGATACATTAGTGATCCAATCAGCCTTGGATCAGTCTCGTCTGAATCATCATCAATATTTTTAAATTCATCACGGTGTATTTTGCATTCTGTCATACTTGAACTTATTTAATATTTTTCATTGTATATTTTCCTTAACTCAGGAAAATCTCATTGGTCCTCTGTCATACTTCTTGTCCCAAGAAGTAGTGCATCATACTCATATTCTTCATCTCAAATTCAGAAGTCAAGGATTACTTGTATCCAACAACAAGGCTTTCTGAATAAGTTATCAGAATCAGGCTCTCGTCACCAACACTGTAATAATATAGGTTTGGATCAACAACACTCTTGCTAAAATCCAAACTCATCAAGAATATATCTATCTGATATAGTTTCCAACTCATGGATGGTATTACATATGGAAATGTATCGGGTTTACTGGATCAAGTGTCTCATCATAGAAAACTCCCTCTGTTTTTGAGAAACCTTGGGATATGGATATCGTTTTGTATTTCTCGACACTTCCATCAGCTGCATGCTTGATCTTATAGATCCACTTGGAAGTTACCACATACTTCCCTTATGGTCCTTGGCTAATATATTATACATCATTCTTTAAGATATACTGGTATTCTTCTGTTATGGCATCTTTCCATACCTATTCTCCTGTTGCTTCTCTAAGACAAAGAGGCTCATGATCAATGAAGTGGATCATGACTGAAGGATAGCTCAAAAATATCTTTTGATTTCTCGGGATGTGCCTTGAGAGGATTGTATGTTTCTCTGCCTCTTGCAGAGTGAGTCTAGGTAGGCCTTTTATGTCCTACTACAATATCTATGAACATATCATCTGGATCAACTGGATCAACTAAAATAATGGATGTCTCCCTTTGAACTGCTGAAGGGGGAGAAAGTATTGTCGTACTGTCAATCTTCATCTCAGATTCTATGGATCTTTGAAAGACTATCTCTTCTTCAAGGACAATGTCTCTGCTTGTATCAATCTATCTCTGACCAAGGATGTTGATCTGTAATGTCTTTGAATATTCACTGTATGATTTCTTTCTAAAGGATCTAGCTTGGATTTCTTCTCTTTGGGTACATGAAAATACACTGGACACCCAAATAACCTGAAGTGTTCAATCTCAGGCTTCATTCCGGTGAAGACTTATTCCAGACTTGTGTTTTTCAAATTCTAGCGAAGACTCTTGTTATGAACATATACTGTGTCATTCATGCTTCTGCCCATAGAAATATTCTGATCATGTATTATGCATTGGTTTCCCCAATGGTGGTTCTATTCTTCCTCTTTCTCAAACAGTTTCGACTCCCTTTGAGTCAAGTGGATCCCTCTGAAGGATAAACATCTTCCTTTGATATTAACCTATTTGGAACAAGAAAACAAGAGGAACCAAAACAATAATATCTCCTAAAGGAAAATACTAAGTGCATATCTAGAATCAAAACATTTTAAGTATTGTTGTCACAACTAAAACACTTACTTGTAATGTAGCAACCTTTAGAAATATAGGTTAGAAGAATGAAAATTACAACAATCAACTTGGGGTCTTCACTTCCAATGTGTTGTTCCTCTGAATGCACTAAGATCCTTTTGGATCCATGACTTCAACAAAATGTTTCTTTATCCTGCAATTTCCCTCATGACAATGAGACAAATAATATATATATATATACAAGTGCATACCTGAGGGTGCTCATATGATTTCTTCAATGGCACATGGATGATCTCTGTCCTCTAATATATTCATCAAGGAGGTATGTCATAGTGACACCTTTTTGTATCACCCATAGTAATTATTCCTTTGAAGTCTTGTCTTCCAGGAACTTGAAGCTGCTTGATCCATCAAGCTTTTCTTCCATCATAGTTATGTTCATCATAAATTTAGATTCTTCACAAACCCTTGTCAATTTGGCTAGAAAACCTAACGACTAGGCTAGGCTAGCACTTTTAGGTTTTGTTGGACTTATGACTACCAACAATAATCCTTTGAAATATAGGATGAAACTATTGAGATGAAGAGCTCCTTCAATGAGTTGCACAAACCCTAATATTGAAATTTCTGTAGAAATTAGCGAAACCCTAGGGACAAAATTTCAAAATTCTCAAAATTTCGATCTAAAGCTTGATGGAGGTGCTCTGAAGGGGGACGTACACCCCTATACCCTTTTTATCCCCAAAATTCAAGTGCCAAGTGTTGAAAAACTTCAGAAGAGAAGGCCGTACAGATTTTTTGGAAACCCTAGGAGGGCTGTACGGTTTCTGCAGAAGAGAGAGAGGATGGCTGGAAAATGTTTGTGCAATGGGTTATTCAATACCTATGCTCTGATACCATGTTGATTTTTCAATAAGCTAGGTTAAGCATGTAGTTTGTTTCAATTTTATTTTTTCTTAACCATAAACAAGAATGTTGCAACAACCAAGATCACAAGAAGAAACACCATGCACAAGAACACAAGAAGCATCCTGGGAAACACTTCTCAACAAAGGAAGAAAACCCAACCAAATACTTTGCTACATTCTTCAAGAGAAACACCTTCACCACCAATAAGACTTAGCACACAAGAGGGTGCTCAAACCCTAGAATACTAGTGCCCAAGAGAGGTGTGCACTTTTCCCAAGAGGATGTATTTGCTGAAATTTCCAAACTTGTGTGTAGGATATGATTCCACAATGGGGAATCTTCCTTTAATTATATTAGACTTGTCCTATAAAAAAAAGTGTCTATTAGCACAACATGGTCGACCTCTCTAAGTCACATTATAATTAATATTAACCATATTAATTATCTTTCACATTTATTACTAATCACATTAAGGTGGGGCCGACCTGTACCCTTTACATTACAATTAGGGTTAAATGCAAGTTTGAATCTTGAAAAATATAGAAAGGGATATGATACATTCACTAGTGCTCATCCATTAGGGGCACATCCATAGGGATGTTCATATCTCTGGCTCACTGTATTACACAGAAGAAAAAGTTCTTCACACGTTCACCTATGCACTTCCATAGGCACGTCCACTCAACAGATCTCCTTTCCCACTGCATCACACATGAGAGTCATCCAGAGTTTTCTCATCAACTCTGCTGCTAAGAGGAGGCTAATACATCATCTTCATTTCTATTCTCATGATGATGCACCCAAAACTTTGGGATTTTACACGTTCACCTTGTGGTCAACCACAGGCATGCCCAACTCAACAGATCACCTTTCCCACATGATAATCACCTGGAGTTCTTCTCAACTCTCTGAATGGAGGAGGTAATATCTAAGTTCCAACTCTGTCTCAGATAGGAACCACGTACCATTCTTAGGGGATTTCTCTCAGGTTTGTAAGCTGGAGAAATTCTCACATAGATGCAATGATCCACATCTCACAGGTTTGTAAGTTGGCAAATGTCTCACATAGATGCAATCATCAACACCTTTTACTCTCAATCATCGACAAAAATGGATTTTTAAAAATACAAGAATTTACAGAGATGGTTACAAATGGAGGGACATAGTTCACTTCTCCACTGATTGAAGAGCTCACCAACAATTACAAGATTCACCACATGATCACTTCACCTTACCATACACAAGCCAATGGGCAAGTGGAGAGCACTAATAAAGTTATTCAAACAATCCTCACCAAGACTGTGGCTAGTCATCATTGTGATTGGGTCGAGTGACTTCCAAAATCTCTTTGGGCATATAGGACTACATGGAGGAACACCAGAGTTTTCTCCCCATATTAACTTGTGTATGGTAAAAGTCTCATTTTTCCTATTTAATTTGAAATTAAAACACTAAGGATGAATTTAGAGGTAATTTTGGATCTAATTACAACACAGAAGCACAACTTGGACCAGATCAATGAGTTGGATGAAATGTTCTTGGATTCCTTACATCAGACCACCCTTGTTCAACAAAAACGCACCAAGTGGCATGGAAAATTTATAAAAAATAAGGTGTTTCAGAAAGGCATCTGGGAATTATTATATGATTCCATATTTAAGGACTTCAAGGGAAAACTTTGTACCAGGTGGCTAGGTCCTTATGAAGTGGAATTTTTATTTGAAAATGGGACTATTAAACTCACAACCATAGATGGGTCACATACCTATTTTTTTTCCAATGGACATCATCTTCAGTTGTAGCATCAACCACTTTCTAAAGATTCATTTGTGTCTCAAATTGTTTCAGATTCAGACTTTGAAATTATTGGGGCAGAGAAGCATCTCCCTGCACCACCAACCACATGATTCATTTCCATTTCTTAAACACACACACACACACACACACATGA
>SNQJ01S0000021.1:217366-270757 GCA_010110895.2 Picea sitchensis
ACACACACACACACACACACACACACACACACACACACACACACACACACATTAATAATAAAAATACTAATAATATAACTATGAAAACCCCTTTGGGGCATAGTTAGATGGGTGTCATCTAAAAACTAGCTTGCTGGTGGTTGACAAACTCTAAAATGATAATAATAATAATAATTTTCCTCTTATATATTTTTCTTTTTCAATAATATTGCAGTGAATCTTTTTTGACAACAACTTCAGATTCAAACCTTTACAATCTATTCCAATTGATGATACTCCCTTGATGCAAATTTCTTATTGTTACTCACCGAATTTTACTCTCTTGTTGTAACTCACATGTTGTTAATTGCTTATTGCTACTTGTCTGCTGCATTCAACCATGAATTCTTTGGACTACCAGTGATTGATGCAACTCTAGTCATGAAGAGCTGAACTCATCCACGACTTTGGATCTATCAGTTTCCCACTTAACAGGATTGAACATATCCATTGTACCATGGATTTGTTCATTCATATGTTGCAAATCTTGTAGATATGTCTGTGTGCTGCAATGGTGGTTCACGTGTTGAAACTCATGTGTAACCATTTGCTACAACTCCTCCAGAAATTGCTAGTGACACTTCGTCTGATATATTTTCACCACAAAATTTGCAAACTCTACCAGCCTATATGCTCCTACAATGACCATCATTACTACTAATGTTTCAACGACTAGTCACATCCATTCACTACCACATCAGAATACACTATGGGCTTGCGCCATGGTAAGTATTCGATAATGTTGGCCCTCGATCAAGTTTTGAGGAAACATTCACCGTGTTTGACCATTTTTGGGACTTTGACAGGCTGGTTGAAGACAGAGCGCCTAGGAAAAGCAGAGATCATGGGATCTAACTCATTTTGTGGACTTTTGGGGCTTTAGGGTTTATGTAACGGGTATGGGATGTCGGCCCATGGGTTTACCCATGTTTAGGCCTCTTTTTAAATGTATAAATAAGTATCTAAGCGATGTAAGAAGTAGTAGTGGGCTATGTGCACCATATGTTGTAAGTGTTAATGTGGCTTAGTGCAAGAGATTGTAAGAGGCTTTGTGCGCAGACTGTGTAAGGCTTTGTGTTATTTAGGAGTTGGATTTGTGCCTTGACCTAAATCAGGGAAGGAGGATCTGGCGAGGTGCACACATATCTCGTGTCCTTTGCAGAGTGGGATCTATGGCTTTGTGCACAGGAGAAGAAGAATGTAAGAAGCCTGGAGATTAATAAAGAAGAGAATAATATTGGTGGACATAGCCCCACTCTGGGGTGAACCACGTATATCCTGTGTTGATGTTCTTTGTGCGATGTTATTGATGTTGTTTATGTGGTTATTTTCTCAGTTCTGTTGATGTTATGTATAATGAATGCATCTGATGTTGTAGCTTAGTGCTTAATAATATGAATGAATGCTAGATCTGAGATGATGCTATGTGCTAAATGATTATATGTGCTTAATCTTGATTACTACTTTGCTGATCTATAATAAGGGTTTAACCTGCGATGTGAGTAAGGTTCAAGAAATGATGCATGTTATTGGATAAGTTCTCTGTTAAGTGTTGTAATCAAATATTTGTGTCCCAACTAGGTTGCAGACACCTGAGTCCTACAACCCCCTGCCTCTACCTCGGGTGAGACTGCATATGCTTCGCAGGTGTTGCTGAAAGGGATGGTAGTTAGGGTTTTGTTGGTGCTTTGTTGAAGCATTGAACCCTGGGTCTACCCCGATGCCAACAAATGGTTCTGTTGCTGGGACCTGAAACTGTGATTGCTGGGAACTGAAGAAAATAGAAAGATCTGTGCATAGATCTATTGTTGTAGTGTGTAGTATTCTACTTGAAGCTCTGTGCTAAGAAATAAAGAAAGAAAGTCGATCTGAAGAAAAGAGGTAAGAGCTTAAATCTTTGTGCTCTGGTAAAGGTAAGATAAGTGGAAATTTTTTCTTTGAAAGTATGAATCTAGGTATGTTTGATAGATTTTGTCCTAGTCTGAAAACTAGGGAACAACTAGGAGAAAGATTTGATCTGAATAAATTTGATAAAGATAGAGAAAGATATGTTATTCCTATGCATATAAATATTTTTTGGACTAATAAGGGGATGTAGGAACCTAGGAAGAATTTTTGCAGATTGCAGGACCATCACTGTGATCCCAGTGCGCAGTACAAGAAAGGTTGTGGATCATTTAAAAGAAAGAGATGATTGACACTGTGTTATAACTGCAAAAGACCGAAACATATTTCTAAGGAATGCCCATGTATAGGTCCTATTTGTCTTTGTCGTAAAGCTATTGGTCACGAGGTTGAGTATTTCCCAAGGATGATTGCTAAAGTTGAAAAGATGACCATGAGACAAGAAAACTATAAAGGAGGACAAGAGGCTAAGGATATGTTAGAGAAGCAGAAAGAATAAGAGAATATGTTATTACAGTTGAAAGCGACATTGAATGATCATAGAGACACCGATTTACCAGAGATCTTAAAAGAGAAGCAGTGCATAGAAACAAGAATAGGATACTTCAACATAGAATGTGTATTGGATGAAGAAACACAAGTGAATATCATGCCATAAAGCACTTGGGAAATTTTGGGAAAGCCTGTTATGGTTCCTTCATTGGGAAGGATAGGATTGTTTAAAGGAAAGATGATAACCCTATGTTGAAGAATTAATAATGCACCTATGATTGCTCATTGAACATTGACTAAAGCAGACTTCGAAGTCATTAAGTTTGTTGAGAACAACGATCCTTTTTCAATTTTGTTAGGGAAGATCTGGATTGAGAAAGATCAGATCTGAAGGAAAGCAAAGGAAGAAGCTACAAAACATAAAACAAAAGAATTAAGGGACTTCATGGCCAGAAAAATAGAGCGACTTATGGAAGAACAAGAGGATAATTTGAAACAATAGAGAGTCAGAGAATTATCTATTGAAGTTGAAAGAACGCAGGAAGGCTTAAAAAACCCGTCCATGCAGGAAATAAGTGTAGCCACCCCAGAAATAACAAGAGAAGAGGTACTACCTTTGAACCCTTTGGAAGAACATTAGATGTGCAAAGCTACTAGGCTAAGGGGAAGTAAGAATAAGAATCGAAAGAGGAATCCATAGATTTAGATCACAGGAAAGAAGGCAAGGAAGCTCAGTAAGAAGAAATCCAAATTATAAAAGCTACAGGAAGTTCCAGTAAAGACTTCGTAGAAGGCAGGCTTGCAGAACTTGAACCTCCCCGGAATAGAAAAAAAGCGCAAAATGGAACTTCGCCACAACGAAGCTATATGACCGTTGGAGGCATCCTGACCATTACAATGATGCTCTGGAACGGTTAAAAACACAGTTATTTCCAGAAATATCACCATTGGACCATTTGGACCGCACCATAACGGATGGAATCGCATTGATTGAGGCACCCCGACCCGTTAGAGGAATCTGTTATGACATTTCTTATTTAACCCGTCGGACATTGCGCGAGGACCACCTTTTACAAATTGAGATATCTGAGCTAACAGAGAACTGATTACATACCGTGTTGTGCTGTCTAGACCTCACCATTCATTTGATTACCTTGATTGTCCATTCACCTACCTAATTTATTTTATTACAAGTGTGAATGTCGGGCGAGCATAGCACACTAGAGAAGTCTGTAGAGGAGATTTTGATTGATCTCATGGCTAAGAGAGTCATGTCTGTGGGAATACATGCATCTTCGACTAGTGGATTTCAAGCATCCCCATCGACTACACGTCAGTCTAGCTAAACCGAGATTGGGAAAAGAAGCAAGCACTGTGATGATTTGGATAACACGAAGCAGATCCCATTGGTCTTGCCTGACTACATCCCGCCTCTGGCTGGCACAGTTATCCATGACAGTGTCCTGCATGACTTGGAGTACACGCTGATCACTGCGTACATCCTGAAGGGGATACGCGCAGTCAGACCGCAGTTGGGACTAATCCTAGCTCTCAAGATCAATGACTTCAACCTTGGACACTGGAAGAACTATGCAATGCTCACACCACATAGGTACCTGATGAAGACGACTGAGAAGAAACCCAATATAGTTCCCCAATCATGGATTAAGGAGATCATGATATCGACGATCCTGAACGTAATTAAGATCCCACACTTCGAATGACATTAGGAGGTTAACTATTGCGTTAAAATCTTCCTGTCATGCTACCATGGAGGGTATTTATGTCTTGATAGGTGCGTCACTATGGATTTGACATTGATCCACCTCATCACTGGATTGAGCATGTAGGGGCCATACCCTTAGCAGTTCTACCCAGGGAAGGCTGCATATCTCTCCCTGGCACAACGTATAAAAGAAGACTATGGCGATGTGGATAAGGGAAAGCGAGGCTACAAGGTGCCTCGATCTAGGATGGTGCAGTGTGCCTAGCTTGTTAGCTTATAGCTGGAAAGCTCGTCTGAAAGAACCAACTGACACAAGTCACCGACTTTGTAGTCGACCTTGCAGGGAAGTGTGTCGAAGGAATGTAGATGAACTTGGAGAGTTACCTCATCAATGAGTTGGATAAGGACCACCGCAAAATAATAAGACCAAGGCTACAAATTTCACTTCACTTGGTTATTGATTTTAATTGCATTTGTCGCCTGAAAAATTCCAGAAGGAGAAGCCTTCCCAGAAGCTGAGCCATTGGAGCCATCGACCGCAAGGTTCTACACCTTGTGGTACATGAATGATATGGTGAAGAAGTGGAAATCGAATGCGATGTTCCACGCTTACTACCTGCAACTGAAGCACACCATTGAAACATTCCCATGGATGAACTCAAATAATTTACATCACTACAGGCCACTAGTGAAGTTCTGTGCAGACCAACACTTCATCTAAATCATTGCACATAGGGATGAAAGTAAGGAGGAGATGCAGTCGTATTATAAATTGACCGATGAAGACATGGAAGAGATCACTAAGGAATGGCCAACCGAATTCCTTGTACCAGTCAAATATGTAGAACTCTCCGACCAGAACATCATCGGAAGTCTTTTGGTCACCCAGACTGAGTATGACGGATAGAGAAGCACCAAGAAAAAGAAGAAAAAGGAGGAAGTGCAGGACATACAAAGTGATGAGAAGGACAATGCATTGGAAGAGAGTAGACTTGATTCAACCACGAGAGGAGGAGGGGATGAAGTGAACCAAGAGGAAGGAGGGGAATAAGGAGACAAGTAAGAAAAAGGCAAAGTGACACCGCCAAAGGATCCCCTCATTACAGTCAAAACATCGCATAAGAGGAAGGTTTCCCCGGAGAAACCTTCAACTATAAAGAAGGCCCACACCAACAAGCCTCATTCGAAGAATGTGCTCACAATGTATGATATTGATCTCATCATCACAACTGTAGAGGATGCTTCAGAAGACATCTTCCAGAGACATAGAGAAAAGCAGGATTCGATGTACAGCATAATAGAGAAGGAGATGAAGGATATGCAACAAGCTATTCATTTGAGCCACGCAGTACCTATTGTGCCACCATCATCAAAAGTTGCAGAATTGGGGGATGTGCCCACCCAATTACGAAGGCTAGCAGATGTAACCGAGGCTTGACTCCATCGAGTCCAAGAAGAAAAGGAGTAGACCACAGAGGCCTTGAAGCAAGAAAAGGAGGAGGCCTTAGAGAAAATTTGAATTGCGCAGCAAGATAAAGATGACATTAGGGCGATGTTCGAGGAAGAAAAAGAGAGGATGCATAAAGAAAATGACCAACTACTTGCAGAGCAGACTGTGGTCAAAGAGACAATAGCTAGATCACTTTGTTATGTGCTGGGGTTGGAACATGAGGAAGAATATTTAGCGGAGATACAAGTGGGGAAGATCGCTGAGGCCATTCAGTAGATTCAAGCCAGAGTAGCCGAGTTAAAGGTCCAAGCAGTACCTAGCACTCTGCAAGAAGTGCATGATCCGAGGGAGGAAGCTACCAGGAACGCAGTAGGAAGGATCAGGGCATTGGCCTCAAAGTGTAAACAATTAATTGCTTGAACTGTGCATACCTATGAGCGCCTTGCAGAAGACCCAGAGATGATGACATTGGAAGCACAACTCTAGGAGGCACAACAATAGGCGTCTACCATGCAAGCATAGATGAAGCTTCTTACTACAATTGAGAAGATGAATAGGTCACAGGAACAACCAATAGTCCAACTGTGGATTATTGCTATCCAGAGCAAAGTCATGGAAGTGACACAGAGATTCCAGCCGGTGCAGGACGAAGCCTGCACAATTTTTGAAGAGATCGAAGGACAAGGCTCACAGCTGGAACATGTGGTTGCAATAGTGGAACAACGCCTGGAAGGGCCTGTCACTGAACAAGTAATTTAGGAGTTCGCTGAGTAGGAGGCACCGGTGAAGAAACAAGTCGAGGCAGCTTGAGCTAAGCTCGAGGCCTTTGAAGCAGTGTTGCCAAGATTAGAGTGACTCGGGATGAGTCACATGTGAGTGTTGGGGGCTTGTTGGTCTTCGACCAAGTTTTGAGGAAACATTGGTCGTGTTTGACCATTTTTTGGAGTTCGATAGGCTGGTCAAAGACGAAGCACCTAGGAAAAGAAGAGTTCATGGGATCTCGCTCATTTTGCAGAATTTTTGGGCTTTAGGGTTTATGTAATGGGTATGGGATGTCAGCCCACAGGTTTACCCATGTTTAGGCCTCTGTGTACATGTATAAATAAGTAGCTAAGAGATGTAAGAAGTAGTAGTGGGCTATGTGCACCATATGTCATAAGTGTTAATGTGGCTTAGCGCAAGAAATTGTAAGAGACTTTGTGCGTAGATTGTGTAAGGCTTTGTGCTATTTAGGAGCTGGCTTTGTGCCTTGACCTAACTTGGGGAAGGAGGATCTGACGAGGTGCACACAGATCTCCTGTCCTTTGCGGAGTGGGCTCCGTGGCTTTGTGTATAGGAGCAAAAGAACTTAAGAAGCCTTAATACTAATAAATAAGAGAAGATTATTGGTGGATGTAGCCCCACTCTAGGGTGAACCACGTATATCCTGTGTTGATGTGATTTGTGCAATGTTATTGATGTTGTTTATGTGGTTATTTTCTCAGTGCTTTTGATGTTATGTATAATGAATGCATATGATGTTTTATCTTAGTGCTTAATAATATGAATGGATGCTAGATCTGAGCTGATGCTATGTGCTAAATGATTATATGTGAATAATATTGATTACTATTGTGCTGATCTATAATAAGGGTTTAACCTATGATTTGAGTAAGGTTCAAGAACTAATGCATGTTATTGGCTAAGTGCTCTGTTAAGTGTTGTAATAACAGATCTGTGTCCCAGCTAGGTTGTATAAACCTGAGTCCTACAACCCCCCTACCTCTACCTCGGGTGAGACTACATCTGCTTCAAAGGTGTTGCCGAAAGGGCCGATAGTTAGGGTTTTTTTGGTGCGCTGTTGAAGCGTTGAACCTTGGGTCTGCCCCTGTGCCAACAGATAGGTATGCCATTTCCACTTGCTTGCATGACTTTTAAATTGGAAGTGATATCTTGATTAGTGCCTCCAATCTCGCCACCTCAACCAAGGATGGATTCCACGTCTAGTTGGGGGGGACACATCATGTCACCATGTTCTTCATTAATTACCTTTTCCACCGTACCTATCACATCACGTCACCTTTCTATTCCTGTCATGATCCTTTTTTCACCTGCCATTATTACTATTTATGGCACAAAATATTGAACATGTCAACTTTCTTAATCCATCAACTTCTTTCCTAGCTGTGACTACACGTTCATAAACTACTATTTCTATAAGCTTTCCCTGCTAAAACTCCATTGTATCAACAACAACTTAGTAAGCACTCATCTATCCAACGATGGGAGGATAATTTTTCCACCATGAGCCTAAATATTGTTGAAGATTGAGTAGCTTCGAAATATATCCTTATTGTATTTGACCAAGACAAACCCTAAAGAATGTTATTATATTATATTTATTAAGACGACCCTATTGTGCCTTGAAAATTAAATGTAATTTAAGAGGGTAAATTGACAGGTTGGCCCAGACCCAATTTAGGGAGGCAAGACTACTATTTATAAGGGAGGCTAGTGCCTCACTTGTTCAGTCACTCATAATCTCTGCAAGAAGAGAAAAAATGCGCAAGTCTTGGAGGAGAAGCTACTGCAACTAGGTGTGACGTCAAGGAGGGTTCTTGGTCTATTTATGGGATACATATTGGTCAAGTGGTGCACTACTCTTTCCTAGTGAAGGAGTAGAGGAGGATCTTCTGCATTGTTAGTTCTCTCTTGAAGAGAAACATTTTTCTTGGTTGGCTAATCTATATGGAGGAATTTCATTGGGTTTTCTCCCCTTAGAGGGTTTCCTGGGATAATATTTGTGTCACTCTTGTTTATTTGATTTCCTCTCTTTCAGTAATCTTATAAATGCAGTTAATGTGCTAAATGATTGTAATAATAAAGAAGAACTGTAACTGTTAGTTGAATAAGTAAAATATCAACATGGTATCAGAGCAAGCTTGAAAGAGACCAACTCACAGTTTATAAGAAGTGGCTAGCCTCAACGCACTCTCTCCAAAATTCATTTTTCAGTATTGCAACTGCTGTAGAATTAAGGTTTTTGCATAAACCCTAAGGGTGACATTTTCCCTATTTAAGGAGGACGTTAGAAAAAGTAAACACACTTAGGATATCGCCCTAGGAGGACACATCTAGTCCTTGGATTAGAATTCTGAGATTTGAAAGTTGAAAAATTAGGGTTTCCTCATAAACCCTATGTCTGGTTGCAAATGTTGCAAAGTTTTGTGATGGATTTCATCATTGACTCATAAATATATTTGGTAAGGTCTAAAATCCTCATCTTGAAAAGTTGTCTGTTCACTTGTTTTAGGCATGATGACTACCAACACCAAGCTTGATGAAAATCTTAAAGGAGTCGATGACTTTCGAGCATGGAAGTACAAAGTGATGCTCATTCTAGAAGAGTATGACCTTGTACGTTTCGTTGAACAAGATATTGAAGAGCTAGAAGAAGATGAGGACAAAGCCAAATATATGAAGGATTTGATCAAAGCAAAGAGGATCATTTCTAATTCCATCAAGAACCATTTGATTCCTCATGTTTCAACATTAAAAACCTCAAAGAAAATGATGGATGCCTTATCCTGTCTATTTGAAGGCAAGAACATCAATCAGAAAATGACCTTGAGGACACAAGTCAAGAATGTGAAGATGAAAAATTCAGAAACCATTCAATCTTACTTCACAAGAGTGTCCCAGATTAAAGAACAACTGGAAGCTATTAGATTTGAACTATATCTTCTTTTATATAGGACTTAGTGCTTCTGAAGCACTTGATTCATATCAAGTGATATTGATATCTATATCTCAGTTCCTTCCACATTAAAAACTTCAGGAAGTAAAAGAGCTAGAAAATTATTGTATCATGAGGGTCGAGTACAAGTCATGAAGAAGTATCATTATTCATCCAGACATCATACAAAACAAATCAAGCAAGTATAACAAATGCACGCTCTAGGTATTCACCCTTTATATTTTTTTTTAGTTTTAAGTTTATTAACATTATATTTATGCATTTTTTTTAATCTTAGCTTGTCAGATCATTATCCCTGGTATGAGAATCCAACAAGGTCTTATTTAAAATCAAGAAATAGTTTCTATGTTTGGGGGTGGCATATGTAAATTCCTATGTTTGGGTGACAATTATGTGACATTGTATATGGTAAAATGAGCACATTAGAATAGAACTCACAATGTTTTGTAGTTTCCCGATGAGAATACCTGGTCAATGGATAATGAATCCACCTTGATAGAAAGTAGAATTCATTTGAATTATGACTCAACTTTTCATATTAAGACTTGGTATCCATCACCAAGTATATCTTAAAGAAACTCTAAGGTTATTTTAGACTCAGAAGAAGTCAAGGCTCAGAGAGAGAAAGCATGACAGTCCCTTCATTTGAGTTTGAGTTACCTCCAGTGCCAGATGGTGCAGATTGATCACTCTTCAGATCATCAAGAAAATTTAGTAAGAGCTAGAAGGGCCTACCCAAAACCATTGAAGTAATCAGAAAGAGACCAACATGGTCCTGTGATACTTTTCAATATGCGAAGCCATATAGAATTGACTGGCCATATCATGCTTAGCAGATGGATCCACCAGTGGTGAGGCAAGCAGCCCCACCAATTACCAGCTCAGAAGGAGATAGAGTTCATAGGGATTGAAACCTCATGACCTAATAAGGAGGAGTAGCCTCCCCAGGAAAATTCATAGAGATGTACAAATCCTGATTTGTGTTCAGAGGATTATCCTAGCAAGAGGGAGAAGACTATGATAAGACACTTGCTCGAGTAACTAGAAGAACTATACATATAGAACAACCATGTTCCATTGAAAGAATCCAGTATAGTATGGGATTTAGAGGGATAAAATGAGTCCGTTATCATGATAGAGTAGAGGAGCTATTCTTAGAGTTTAGAAGCTACAATGAGAATGGAGCAAACATTCTAAGTTTCAGAAAGAGAAGTTGCCAATGTAGAGTTCCAGTTCCATAAGGAATAGTTGCAGAGAGAGTAGAGGACATAATCTCATATAGTAAGATAGCTATTTTTTTACATAAAGAACATAGAGCTAACACATGATTGTGTCGATTGAGTTGCAACAGAGTAGTGTACGAAGTTGGTACAATGTGATGTGAAAATTTGGTTCAAAGAAACATGAGGACAGACATATGTTTTGCGATGAAATACATGTTCATATGATTATGGAAAAACATGTGATGAGGTACCTAAAAGGTACAATCAATTATGGACCCATATATATCTCAAAGTGTGAGATAATATTTTAGACTCATATTGGGCAGGAAGTGTCACAGACCATAAAAGTACATCTAGATGTTGCTTTAGTATGGAATCAGTTGTGATCTCGTGACCCAATGAGAAGAAGAAATATATGGCACTCATTTCCATAAAGGCATATTATGTGGCAACATGGTCAACTTATGGCGAAGCAATGTGACTTCAGAAGTTGATCACTGAATTTTTTGATCTCGAGTTGAAGGAAACCTATGCTCGTTTATGACAACAAAGTTGCATAAAATTAATGGAGTGGGTAGTTTGTGTGGGCAGATGGTATGGGGTCCAAATACATGTAGCACATGGAAGGAAGATGAGACTTGTGTATGACACCTACCGTGAACATGTGTAGTAGATGTATTACATCCAAGCCCTTTTATCAGTCAAGTTGAGGAGTTTTTTTTTTTTTAGGAGACAATCTTTGAGGTGATCTAGAAAGACTTCAGTGGTGGGAAGTAATGTATTTCAGTGGCAGAAGTGATGTGTGTTCCACAGTGGTAGGAAGTGATGTTCCCCATAAGAGTGATATTTCCCAATAGCATGGTATAGAAGGAAGAAGTAAGACTCCAATATGTTTTCTACCGACGAACATGTAGTAGATGTGTTGACCAAGCCCTTGTCCAGAGTCAAGTTCGAGTTTTTCAGAGACAATCTTGGAGTGATCTAGAAAGACTTCCCCAGTAGTGGGAAGTAATGTATTTCCCAGTAGCAAGAAGTGATGTGTTCCACAGTAGTAGGAAGTGATGTGTTCCCCATAAGAGGGAAGTGATGTTTTTCCCAATAGCGGGAAGTGATTTGTTCCCCAGTAGAGGGAGGTGATATGATCCCTAGTAGAGGGAGGTGATGTGATCCCCAATAGAGGGAAGTGATGAGATACCTAGTGTAGGTTGGTAACCCCAACGCAGACTGGTACGCTACCCCAACAAATTTTGGTAACCCCAATGTAGGCTGGTACGCTACCCCAACACAAGTTGGTAACCCCATCGCAAGTTGGTATGCTACCCCAACATAGGTTGGTAACCCCAACACAGGTTGGTACACTACCCCAATGTAGGTTTGTAACCCCAACATAGGCTGGTACACTACCCCATTGTATGTTTGTAATCCCAACGCAGGCTGGTACACTACCCCAGAGTAGGTTGGTAACCCCAACATAGGATAGTATGCTATCCCAACATAGGATGGTACATTACCCCAACACAGGCTGGTACACTACCCCAACGTAGGTTGGTAACCCCAACGCAGGCTAGTATGTTATTCCAGTGAAAGTGCAAAACTTCCTATGATATATAGATCCATGACTAACAACAAGACAATGACCAAGTATGCACAAGTACATAAGAAGTGATGATGACCGTGACAAGAAGAATACCTTCCTTGTTAAGAGGGACTGTTGAAGATTGAGTAGCTTCATAAGATATACTTATTGTATTTGACCAAGAAAAACCCTAAAGAATGCTATTTTATTATATTTATTAAGACGACCCTATTGGTCCTCTGTAAAAGTCGACCCTATTGTGCCTTGTTAATTAAATGTAATTTAAGAGGGTAAATTGACAAGTTGACCCAGACCCAATTTAGGCAGGCCAAACTACTATTTATAAGGGAGGCTAGTGCCTCACTTGTTCACTCACTCATAAGCTCTGCAACAAGAGAAAAAATGTGCAAGTCTTGGAGGAGAAGCTATTGCAGCGAGGTGTGATGTCGAGGAGGGTTCTTGGTCTATTTATAGGATACGTCTTGGTCAAGTGGTGCGATACTCTTTCCTAGTGAAGGAGTAGAGGAGGATATTCTGCTTTGTTAGTTCTCTCTTGGAGAGAAGAATTGTTCTTGGTTGGATAATCTATATTGAGGAAGTTTGCTGGGTTTTCTCCCCCTAGAGGGTTTCCCAGGACAATATTTGTGTCACTCTTGTTTATGTGATTGCCTCTCTTTCAGTGATGTTATATATGCAATTAATGTGCTAAATGATTGTAGTAATACAGAAGAATTGTAAATACTAGCTGAATAAGTAAAATATCAACAAATCGCTTGACCTATTGTGTAGCCACCCTGAGTATTATCTAATTTTCTAGGATGTGATATGGGTGGTCAACTTTGAAATATTAGGGGGATTTGACAGTGACATTTCTCTATAATTGACTCAGAACTTGGACGGAGTAAGTTTGACTATGCACAGGTTGCATATTAACATCAGATAAGGAGCCATTGCAGAAGTTACAGGGTTACCATGGTTGGGGGTGATCTGGTTCAATAAAAAATCATCAATTCCAGTAGCCAAGGAAAACTTATTGAGAGGTGCATAACAAGTAAGAGAAAAAGGTAAGGGGATAGACAAAAATTCACTTCCTCCCCCATGGAAAGACATTGCTTATTTTTTCCAAAGATATATTATGTGAGAAGGAATATTTACCACTATATTCAACTATCACTTCATTCTGCTATCTCATCTTCGCCATGGGAAACTACTCAATATCCCCTATTTTATCCTAGAATCCATGAAGATTATGACTAATCCTGTACACTGGTATAAAAACCCATAGACCCATGTCATGAACCACATGCTAATTAAACTCTTGGTCATCCATGCATTGGAACAATACAATGGGACATGGCTTGAGTTCATAACCCCTACTGAAATTAAGGGTTCGATAGAGGGAAAAAATAGTGATACAAAAAATATTTCAGATGATGAAGTGGAGGGGAAGAAAGAAGTTAACTAAGGGAAAGAATGTGTTAGTGTCGAGGATGAGTTTGAAGATGAAGAATATGGTAAAGGGGGTGATACAAAATTGGAAGAATCCCATGCTGATACAACCATTGAGATGGAATTAGAAGAAAAATAGGTTGTAGGAGGAGACATAGAAAAGGAATCCAATTAAGAAACAATAGGGGATACTGAAATAGATCAGGAAGATATAGGGGAAGAAGAGGAAGAATTCGAGAAGACAAAGCAGCAAGAAACACAAGATGATATTTTGAGGATAAGGACCATGTACTCCTTAGAAATAACAAAAATAATAACAACTCAACCATCCGAATCTCCAACCATTGTTGTTCGTTGACAAGAACCCACTGAGGAACCTAGAAATCCAATTTTTTTATAGAAAAGGGAAATCTATAATGGAGGCCAAAAACTATATGCTAGGTAAGTGCAAGACTATCTCCTTACTTAATAATTTTTCTTATTTAAAAAAGAAAAATTCTAAGCTTAAGGGACAACTTGGGGTTTTGAGGGGAAAACAACAAGAGAAAGAGAATCCCATAGGATTGGAAGCCCTTGCTTAGGCTACTCAACTTGTTAGTAAACCATCTTCTTTCTCAAAACCTAGAACTAGGAGACCAAATGATAATGATTTTGGGGTGTAGACATATTTGACATATGGTGATATTCTTAGCCAAGCATGTTATATGCAAGATGATATACTGATGCCGAGGTTTGTTTCAGTCAAGGTTCAAACAGAGCCCATTGAGGAAAATAAGGAACCTGCTAAAATTGCTAAAAATGACCAAGATATGGTAGATTCAGATGTGGGGGATACTACTATCACACAAGAATCAATGGTTCCCAACATAGAATCAACTAAGCCAAATCAAACTGCTGAAAGAGTTGCTGAAACTATAGTGAATGAGAAATGAGACAGTAACAATGAAACAAAGGGTCCTTGTCAAGCTGTTACACAAGAACCTATCCAAGAAACTTTTGTTACAAAAGAACCGACAATGACTAATAATGAGATATATCAACATGTAGAAGAAAGAATTCAAACCAATTGTCCTGATGTAGATATATTGCTCACTGAAACTCGGAAGTGGAAACAATTATCCTTATCACTTAAGTTAGGAGAAATCCCTGTCAAGGAGTATGAAAGAATCATCCATGATCTTCAGGAGAAGTGGGTAGAGGAGATTATGTTCCAAAATTAGAAGTGGGACGAGCTTAAAGAAGAAAGACACAAATTTAATAATCTCAATGACCAAGTTCAAACCTTACAAACAACAAAGAAGAAGATGTATGACCTGACACATGAGTTACTGAATTGCAGGGGTCCTTCCTCTGCTTACCCTTAGTTCTTTCAATAACAATACATCTTGTTCCAACTAGTGGCCATAAAAGAAGACAAATCCTGCAGGTTTGACACAACCATGAAACGTTTGAAGGAATTTTCCCAAAGTAGTCTTGCAGATCATCTCATGTTGTGTGAATTATATATGCATGAGGTCATTTGGTTTGGTGAATGAAGGTTCAAACTTTCACCATATGTTGGAGACATCCAACTACGTGCCTCTACTTTGTTTTTCAATAATCAAGTGAAGTGGAATCTATCCCGTAACATCATAGAGACAAATCAAGCACAAAAGAAACTATGGATTAGAGGGGAACTCACTGTTGCTGTTGAAGTAATAAAAACTTACCATAGTTGTCTTAGCTCAATACAATGAGATGCTACTGTGAATAATGTTCGATGATTAATTATGGATCTTTTTCCTAGGTGTATTAACATACAATTACACGAAGCTTTGGAAGGTAGTTGACTCATATGGGAGGCCTCTGATAATGAATTGAATAGAAGGGATGCCTATGGTTACCCAAATTTCACTCATTCCCTTTCAAGAGTAGCCAGATACATTGATTGCATCAGGAATTTTGGATCTAAATGGATTGGTATTAGATATCAATTTCCATTGATCTAGTTTCCTGTAAGAAAGTATCATCACTATTATCAGCTAAGGCAAGACACATATTGGTGGATAGATATAATCACTTCTAATGGGTACCAGTCTATTCAAGAATACCTTTCTAGGGCATAAACCCTCACCAACCTCCACATCCAACATTCATAATCCGACTCAAATTTTGGATGATCAATGGACTACATGAGGATATGCAGTTTCTCTAGTTGGGGGGAGATGTTGGGTTCGGAAAATGACATCTTTTTTCCACCTTTTTCTTATTATTATACCCATTTTCTTCATATCATCCATACCCTTTTCACAACAATCATCGTCTAATATCTTATCTTTTGTCTTATGTATGCTAAGTCTATATTTTTCTTCAATTTATTAAGTTTTTCTTGCATTTGAGAAGGATAATAAATGTTTTCAGGTATTTATTGACAAAGTGTTAAGAAAATTCCTACAGGATGATCGACTGCTATAGGAGATGCTACTCTAACAATTCAGGAAGTTGTTACTCTCAAGCACTGTTACTCTCAACAATCCCAACGATATTATTGAAGAATGTCATCGCTCGTGTTGATACTCGTTGAAGTCGTTGACCCACACAATCCATCATGGAAATGATGACTCATCTCTCTCTGGATGACATGGTTGTTCCACAAAGTCACAATTGTTGTAATTATTATGAATCTGTGTTGTCACTCCGAAGCATGAGGCAACTTGTTTTAGAAAGACCTGCATTTAAATATATATTTTTATGACTGATTGTAAAAGATATTGGAGATATTCTCAATTTAAGACTTTATTGAACAACTTGAGGATCGAGAGATTCTCAAGCATGTTCATAATCATCGTTTTGCTAATATTTGTTGTAAAAGGGAGTCTTTAAACATGTTTCATCTCTACTCCTAGATCTAGTTTAGTTTTGATCAATTAGTCCATTTGATGAGGAACATCGTCTGCATCTGTATTTATTGAATCATGATTAATAAAGTTCAGTAAGTTTGTGGTTGGATTCATGAGACATTGAGTTAAATTGTAGTTTCTAAACTTTCTAAAGATCCCTGCTAAGGAGGAATGGCCCTCCTCTTTAGGAAGGTTCATTGTTACTATATTAGTAAGTAGAGTTACTTCATTGGTTTGTTGATTACTGTTGTGTTTGTTACTTTGCAATTACAATCTCAGATTGCTGTTACTGAATTTAATTCATAAGAACATTTATGTTTCTATTACTTACATTGGTTTATGGGTGTTTTAATACATATGTGGGTTTGTTTTTTTTGACGAAAAACGGTTATAGATTATATTAAGAAGGTGGACTGGCCACAAATTCGATTACAAAAGGGCCTCGAATTTCTTCGGGCCTGCCTTTCTGAAACCATTCTACTTCTATAGATATAGAATTGTAAACTGATCTAGTTTCTGTACGCCTTCTAAAGGTACTGGATTATTTACAGCAACGACGACTATACAAAATGCCAATTTGCTGGTCAGATCTTGCTGATAGACTACTAGTGAGAAGGATTAATTCTTGGGGTCTTGATTTCAGTCATTGTTCAGCTGAGCCATCTTGGCTTCCAGCTGATCCATTCTTTCTTCAAATTCCTGTTGAGGATTTTTTAATTCCTTATGCAGCTTGTCCAACTCCTCCGAAAATCCAATTTTTGTAGTGATGATATCTACCTCAAGCTGCTCCATTCTTCGTCCAACCTCTGAGTCCAGGTTCTCCAGGAAGTCCAGCTAATGCTGAAGCAGTTGCTTCAGACTTTCCAAAGCTTTATCCATCTCCTTCAACCTCTCTTCTGTGCTCAGCTTTCCTGTCGATGATGAAGCCATTTTCGATCGCACCTCTCCCTGCTTGCGTCTTTCCCTTCTCTGGTGGATGCTTCATGCTCTCTCTGTCCCTGGGTGACTTGCAGAGCTCGGCTTGAAACTGGAATGAGAGGGGAGAGTTCGCCCTTTATTTCTTCTTCACACCTTCTCATCATTGCACTTAGATTTACAAGATTTGTGGGGGAAGGGTGCATGGATCTCTTGTCTCCCCCATATCTGAAGTGACCTTCCTCATGGTACTGAGGTAACTCCTTTGACCAACCAAAATCTCTGTCGCATACTGGTCTTACAGATTCGCCTGATTTCCAATCTACTGCCAAAGCTTGCATTTGAGTATATGAGAGAGCACGGGTTTGGGCTCAAGGGAGCTCCACGCTAGCTATCACTTCATTCACTGTCAGTACCCCTGCCTCCAGCAACACGCCTCTATTGTCTTCGTTGTCAGCCTCCCCATTGAGATCCCTTAGCACATGAAAAAATTTATAAGATTTAAAATTCCTTAGTAGGAGGCGTATCTTGTCAAGAAGGTTATTGAGAATAATGCTTTGGGTCTTAGAATGGTTAATTATGGCCTGTATAATTATTCTGGAGTCACCGATTATTGTCAAATCCTGGATTCTAAGTTTGTTTGCTTGATGTAGACCTTGCCAGAGAGCTAAGGCCTCAACTCTATTGTTGGACTCTACTCCTAGGCCCAAAGCGAAGCGCGTTGTTGTAGCCTTTGTGAGATTTTCAATTATCCCCCCTCCCCCAGCCTGGCCTGGGTTTCCTTTCGAGGCCCCGTCAAAGAAGAGAATAGGTGTGTTTATTTCGCTTTTCCAATTGGCAAAATCCTTCTCGCTCTTCCTAATCTCCCAGTATTATTTGATTGGATCACTTGCTTTTAGGGCCTCGAGACCTTGTATCTTGAACTGGCTTAGCCAATGCTCCTCTGCTTCATCCAACTTATGATTCTTGACTGTAGTGCAGAGGTAAGGAGCTGATTCACCCAAGAGAGCTTGAATTTTGGTGACGACTATGGTTGCACTTCTTTGGCTTTCTCTGAAGATTCTGTGGTTCCTTTCTAGCCAAAGGTTCCACAGGATAAACTTTGGAAGCATTCCCCACAGTAAGAAAGCTTGGGTTCTCCCCTTGAAAGTGAAAGGATAAAAGGAGTCCCAGTGGAGGAGGAGGCTTATTAAATTAGGAGGAAAATTGAGTGCAAATTGGTGGCCTGTTGACATCCAGACTTCTTTTGAAAAGCCGCAATTTAAGAGAAGATGGTCTGTGGTTTCTTCTGCATGAAGGCAAAGGGGACACCTGAAGGGTCCTTCCTAGCCACGTCTTTTGAGGTTCTCCCCTGTTTGGATACTCTTGTGCGCTAGGGTCCAAATGAAGAGGTTGATTTTTGGGAGAGATTTGGACTGCCAGATTGCTTTCCAGAGTGCCAGATTAGGCATAGCAGTGGGGACGCTGTTGAAGAGTTGGTAGCCTTCTTCCATGGTGTAGGACCATGCGTTCCTTCCCCATCCTCTTTCGTCTTTGCCTTTATTTTTTAGGGGGGCCTTCCCTTGAAGACATCTCTTGAGGGAACCCTAGTGACGGTCTAGAGCAGCTGGTCTGTTTGGCACTCCCCACCCTTGCCAGGTTTGAAGTCTTTCTTCCCCCCAGATTGAATTGTCAGAAAGCGTTACAATATTTTGACTGTCCATCCAATTTTTGAGGCACAGGAGGTCCTGTCGGTGCTCCAGAGGTGGGTCTCCCATTATTGAGTCTGTCCAGATTCTGATTTTCTTACCATTTTTTGGCACCCAGGTAAGGTGAGGGCTGAAGTGAGGAAGCGCCTTTTTGCAGAGCGCAAAGATAGGGGAGATTTTTGTTTCTTTGAAAGGGAACTCTAAGCTTCTGTCCCATGGCCCCCGAAAGTATTTCCTCCAAAGCGTGAGTTTACTCCAAGAAGGTTTTCTAGTGACCATCTTCCAGAGCATCTTTTCCCCCAAGGCCAGATTTTGAACTCTGGTTTTTTTAAAATTGAGTCCCCCTTCCAGGAAGGGATTTGAAGTTTTTTCCCAACTTATCAAGTGTAGTTTCCTTCTTGCTTGCCTGCCTCCTTCCCACAAGAAGCGCCTTTGAAAAGCTTCGATTCTTTGGATGACTGTGGCAGGGGCTAACAACAATGAGCTCTGGTAGATAGGGATGCTAGACACCACCGATTTTATCAGAACTGCCTTCCCTGCTAAATTTAACCAATTCGCCCCCCATGAGGAAAATTTATTTTTTAGTTTTTATACCAGATGGTTCCAGTGAGAGGTTCTAGGGGAATTTTTAAAAATAGGGATTCCCAAGTATTTAAAGGCCTCCCAATTAGTGTGCCCTTCCATCCCTAGAACTCTTGTTATTCCCAGCATTTCTTTTAGTGTGATATTCTATCCATAGATGTTACTCTTGGCCTGGCTTATTTCACTTCCGGAGGCTGCTACATAAGTGTCCAGTTCTTCCTTAAATTTTTTTGCTATTATTGGACTTGCTCCTCCCAACAACAGTGTATCGTCCGCGAATTGTGCATGGTTTATGTCTTTCACCCCTTGCACTATTCTTAGTCCTTGGAGATTTTTGTGAACTTGGGAGCTTCCCAGCTGGTAGCTTAGGACTGATGCTTGAATTGCATAGAGCAGGGGCGAGAGGGGGCACCCTTGTCTTAATCCCCTGGAGGCTCTGAAAAAGTTTGTTACCTTCCCATTCACCAACGGGGCTATCCATGGTGATCCGATGCAGGCTTTTATCCAATTTACAAATTTCGAATCAAAACCAAACTGCCTCACGACTTCAAATAAAAATTCATGTCTGACTCTATCAAATGCATTAGCGAGGTCCAATTTAATAACCATACCTTTTTCTTTCCTTCAGACACTGGAGTGGATAGCCTCTTGAACCAGGATGATGTTATCGACAATATGCCTTCCCTTGACAAAGCCGCCTTGGTTTTCAGGAACGATGAGAGGGAGGAGTGCCTTGAGTCGATTGGCTATAACTTTGGCGAGGATTTTATAGCTTGTGTTGCATAGGGAGATTGGCCTGAATCGATTGAAGGAAAGTGCTCCTTTTTCTTTCGGGATGAGTGCCAAGAAGGATGAATTGGTGCTTCCTCCTAGCTTGCTTCTCTGCTGCGATTTCTTGATCATTTTGGTGAGATCCTTTTTGATTATATTCCAGCACTGCTGATAGAATCTGGCAGTGAACCCATCCGGTCCCGGGGCCTTGTCTGGGTTCATCTGATCAAGGGCCTCCTTTATCTCTTGCTACGTTACCTCCCTTTTCAACTTACTGTTGGTGTCCTCATTTATTAGCCGTGGGATAACGGTGAGAGGGTACCTCTGCTGGTCCATTTTTGTTCCTTGTGGTTCTGTATAGAGCGTCTCGAAAGCTTCGTAGGCTGCTTGTTTTATGCCCTCTGGATCTGCAATTGTTTTATTCTGGACTTGAAGTTCTGTAACTGCCTTGTATTGTTTCCTTGCTTCCGCTTGTTTGTGAAAATAGCCTATGTTCCGGTCTCCCTCTTTCAGCCATAAGCTGCTTGATTTTTTCCTCCAGTAGTCTTCCTCCACTCTGCAGGCTTTGTGCCATTGCCTTTGAAGGCTGTCCTCCTGTTGTAGGGTTTTTGGTGTGACCTCCTGATGTTCCATCTCCAGTTGGTGGGTCTCAAGCTGGGCTTGGGCTGCTATGCGCACAACTATTGGGCTTGGCTAGCTCTTTGCCCAAAGCTTTAGGGCTCTTTTTAGTATTCTAATTTTTTCCTCCCATACATAAAAGGCTGAGCCTTGAACAACGTTGGCCCAAGTTTTAGAAACTGGATCCAGGAAGTCTTTGTCTTGTATCCAACTTGGGCTGAATCTGAAAGGGATGGGCCCTCTGACTTGATCTTTTTTAATTTCTAATTGAATTGGCTTGTGATCAGATACACTGTGGGGCAGAATTTCTGCTTTTGCTGTGAGTCCTAGTAGCAGGAGGGAGCTTTGTACTAGGAATCTGTCCAGTCTGGCTGCTATGTGCCCGGGACCGATCCTCTTATTAGTCCACGTGTAAAGTCCCTTGGCTGGTTTGATGTCTAGGAGGTCCCAGGCTGAGGCTAAGCCCTCTACCCATTCTCTAGCCAGGTCTCTCACTATGGAACCCCCTCTCTTTTCTTCCTAAGATAAATTTACGTTTAGATCCCCACCAAGAATGATATTGTTGAGATTATTTTGCTGGAGGTAGTCCTATAAGGACTCCCAACAATGTTTTTTTTCCCCCAAATGCTGCGGAACATAGATATTAAAGACACTTACCTGGTAGCCTGATTCTTTATGAAGGAATTTGGTGTGAATCCAGTGCATGCATGTGTCAAAGATGAGCAGGTCTATTTTGGAGGCGTTCCACAGTGTGCAGAGTCCTCCTGAGGCACCTATGGAATTTCCAGCTACTCCGAGGCTTCCTTTCCATACATTCAACAAGGTTTTAAGTGCGTCTTGCTGGCTCATTTTGGTCTCATGGAGCAGTAGGATGTTTTCTTTCAAGGCTTTGATAATATCCTTGAGCGCTTCTTCCTTCCTTTTGCTGCCCATTCCTCTACAGTTCCAGGAGGTTATGATCATTATAAACCTTGAGGGGAGGGATAGCCTCCTTGGGAGGCTTTGGCTTGCTTCCTTGTTTGACGAATGCTAATCAGCTGCTTGATGGTGGGTTGTGACCCATTGAGGACATCTTTATAGGTTTCTTGGTCCCTCTCATCTTTTTTTTTTTCCTGCCTCTTCCTGTTTTCTTTGGGGTGACCCAAACTTCGTTTGCCTCGTCTGAGTCGCTGCCTATGGAGATCTCCCCTTCCTCTATGTTCTGACTGCCTTCCAACCTTTGGGGGGAGTTATTTTGCGCCCCTTCTTCTTCCGCTGGCTGGTTTCCTTTGTCTTCGGAGTTCTGGTCTCCTTTTTCTCCCTCTTGCGCATCTTTACTTGGATCGGGCTCCCCTTCGTCCACTTCTTTAGCCAGGATACTGAAGCTGTTCTCAGTTTCCTTGGTCCCTGGAGATTTGGCGTGCGGTGGGACTGTCTGTTCATTTCTTTGTCCCTTCGCTTTGGATTTCCCCTTCCAGGCCTGTTGCCAGCCTTCTTCCCCAACTTTCTCTGTGGGGGGGTTCTTTGGGCAGTTCCTTTGGAAGTGGCCGTATTCATGACAACCTCTGCACTTGAATGGGAGATGTTCGTAATCCATCTTTTGGAAGTGGTGCCAGTCACCGACTTTTAGTTTTATTGCTTCGGGTAGACCTACCTCCAGATCAACCTCCACACAAATCCGTGCACAGGAGTACTGGTCTCTTGGCTCTGCTCGGTCAATGTAGCGTCCTAGCCCATTCCCGATTTCATGAAGCGAGGTGGGGTTCCAACAGTGAATCGACAGGTTAGGGAGTCTTACCCAGACTGGAACATACTTGGGAACTTCTGAAGCAGGGTCAAATCTTGGGGTCCATCGGTTTAAGTAGATTCCTTGGGTGCCCATGAAGTATGGGCCATTTCTGAAGATCAAATCTCTATCCTCCTGAGAGATAAATTCGAAAATGAAGTATCCTCGCCCGACTGCATAGCACGTAACACTATTTGTGATCAGCGGCCTCCAATTTCGCTATATCCAGTTGTTTGTGGATCTGGTTGAGGGCCAAAGACCCATGAACTGACCAACAAGTCCGCGTTCAGAGAGGGATAGGGCTACTTTCATTGGAATTTCGGGCGGCAGATCGATATCTGGAATAACGTCTAGTTTCTTGAAAAAGCTCGGGGGTGCTGCAGAGGTCGTCTTCTTGCTGCAAGCTGCAACCAGCTTTCGAAAGGAGGTGGAGGGGGAAGGAGGGGGCATCGTCTCCCCTCCTTGAGCTGCCATGGCGGCGCACAAGAGAACCCTAGGCTTTACCAGGGCACGAGGTCAAGGGCGCAATGTAAGCATGTCTGTAAGAGGGATGAGGATTTAGAATTATACATAGATGTGTATAGTTGGAGGAGAATGATCATTTTCCAATACATATGTGGGTTTGTTACTCAATCTGAATCACTGCATTATTGATAATTAGATTCAGTTTACATGGTTGATTTTGTTACAATATTGTTGTACCGTTTAATTAATTCTAGATGACTTTGCGTTAATGAATTGATGAGACATTGGTAAAAATATTTATTGGGTATATATGGAGTGTTAATGCTATTAAGTTATTTCATAGAAGATCTCTTTTTATTGGATTGAGAATATTTTTTGGTCCATAGTTTTACTCTATTCCACCAAGGTTTGTTTCCTTTCAAGTTGAGTGATTTATTTTTGCAATGAGTGGATTTATTTATTGATGTATGAAAGGAGGTTTGATTATTCAGAGTGTTGTTATTTATTCAAGCATGGGATTTTCTTTTCTATCAGTGTGAGTTTGGTTTCAATAGTGTGATTACAATTCCATAGAAAGTGTGAAGAGTGTTTACATTCAAGCAAGTGTGTTTCATTCGATTAAGTGAGATCTAGTCTACAACGTGTGTTTAATTCTTGAAGTTTGTTTTCAAAAGTGTGTGTTTCTTGCTTAAGATTGCATGCTAATAGACATTTAGGGTAAGATAGGAAATTGTCGCTTGCATATACTTTGCACAATAAATTTAAAATAAAATACATTTCCTTGGTTGATAATTAATGTATTGAGTGATTGAGTTGTTTTGAATAGATAATTAAATTACCCAACAATAAGGATTACACCTTTGAAACTTTATGTGTTATTTTGATCATTGATCAACAAATATTTCTTGGATAAGGCGAGCTTGGTGGTAAACACAAGGCCCACTTTCTCAAAGGAAAGGGAAATATGGATCCTAGGAATAGAGTGCAGTCTGATGCCTCTACATAGAAACCCACATATCATGGCCAGGGACCCCAGAGACAACCAAAATGAAGTTGAAAGAAGAAGATGTGTCAATACTAAGGAAATACTGGAAATGTGGAGAAAACTTGTTATAATAAGAGGGATGATTTAGAGGAGAAGATTAAACACCTTGAAGAAGACATGTCTATTATTCGCCTACCTACTGATAATTTCACCTTCCATGTCGATACTTCTTAGGCCTTGATGTCTCATTTTGCATATAAAAAATGGGTAGTCAACTCTGGGTGCACCCATCACATGGATAAAGATGCCTCTTTGTTCATGATATTGAATAAAGCTGAGGAGAGTAAAATCTATGTTGCTTATGATTTTACTCTGGATCTTGCTAGTCAAGGTGATGTTTCTTGTCGACATGGAAAAATTTTCGACGTCTATCATGTGCTAAATATCAGTGCCAATCTGTTGTCTATTTCTCAATTAACATAGACATGTAATATTGTGTAATTTTTGCTGAATCAATTCTATGTTCATGATTTGAGGAAAAGTAAGTCAATTTTCATTTATGGGCTTCTCGACCCGACGAATAATTTGTACAAGTTTCGTGACTTAACTCAGTCTGAATATGAACCAACTGCACTTGTTTCTCACACCAATGAATGAAGTCAAATTTGACATGAGCAACCTTGACACTTGAATTTTTGGATTTTGCAGGAATTGGAAACTCAAAACATGGTTTCTGGTTTTCCCAAGGTGTTTCCCCTTGAAGGTTTCTGTAACGGTTGTGTATTTGGGAAGCATCATCATGAACCATTTGACTTTGGGAAAACATGGAGAGCATAGAACCTGCTGGAATTGGTCCACAATGCTGTATGCTGCATAAATTTACCTTCAATGAAAAGTGCAAGGTACATTTTGACCTTCATTGATGATTTATCTCGTCACACATGAGTTTACTTTATAAAGAATGAGAACCTTGTCTTTGATAAGTTCAAGGAGTTTCAAGACTTTTCTAAAAATCAATGTGGTTGACCCATCAAATGCTTGAGATCAAATAATGGTGGTGAGTATGTAAATAAACCTTTTGAAGAATGCTTACTTCAATCTGGTATTGAATGGCAACGATCAACTCAACAAAATGGAGTTGTAGAATACAAGAATCAGATGTTGGTTGAAATGGATAGATTTTTTTGTAGGCTAAATACTTTCCTCCTCGCTTCTAGGTTGAAGCAGTATATTGTGAAACTTATCTGCTTAATTGCATCTCGACTTGAGTTGTTCCTTCCATGAATCCAATCGAATGATGGTATGGGAAGAAGCATTTAGTTAGACACCTCTGTGTGTTTTGATGTTTTTCCTTGGCTCACATTCATGATGATTTCATAAATACGTTGGATGCAAAGTGCCATGCTTGCATCATGATGGGATACTATGAAGAGTCAAAATCCTATCAACTATTTGATCCAATCAAACAAGAAATCATTATCATACGTATTGTTTGGTTTGATGAGAAATATTTTGGAATTAAATTGTTGAATGTCTCTTATGGATTGCTACAACATGATCCCTTTGATTTTGTCTCTGACATTGGTGCTCCTATTCCATTCTTCAATCCTTCGACTAGACAATTGGAATTTCTCTCTATTCCGACTAGACCGTCAACCTCAGAGTCGACTAGTTCGCCATCCTCTATTTCAACTGGTCCACTGACTGAAGAACTTTGAATTTTGACCAACTTGTTGAAGTGAACCCGAGTTCACATATTTATTTTCTACCCTGATGGGATTCCAAAACAATTGAATTTATTGGACATGATGTTGGAGATTCATTCTACATACGATAGACTCGAAGTCAAAAGAAATGTGTCAGTGTTTCCTTTATTCTTTTTCAAAAAATAATACTTGGGACTTGGTTGCCTGACCACAAGGAAATAACGTTATGAATGTTTATGGGTCTACATGACCAAATTTACCTCTGAAGGTGTTATTGAGAGACATAAAGAACACCTAGTTGTGAATGGATTTTCTCAACAAGAAGGCATCAACTACACTGAAACCTTTGCCCCTGTCTCAAATATGAACTTTGTTCGATTGATTGTTTCCCTTGATTCTTGTTTTGGATGGAAAATCCATTAGATGAATGCGAAGAGTTCTTTTCTTGATAGATACCTATCTAAAGAAATTTTCATGGAATAACCACTTAGTTTTGTGATAGATTCAAATTTGGTTTGTTGACTTAGGAAGTCACTTTATGGTTTGATGTAGGATCCCCCAGCCTAATGTGTTAAGATCAACATTTTCTTTCTTAGACTTGGTTTCAAATAGTGTGAATCTAATCACAACTTGTATGTACTCTATAATAATGGAGACACTTTGATTGTTGTTGTATATGTAGATGACTTACTCATTACCGACAATAATAATGATCTCATAATTACATTGAAGAAACAACTTGTTGACTCCTTTGACCTGGCATATCTTGGTACTCTGCATTATTTTTTGGGTCTTCAAGTATTACCACTTTGTGATGGATTTTCTTATTTCTTAGTATATATATGTAATGGTTTTGTTGACATGTTTTAAGATGGCTGATTGCAAGCCTTGTGCTACCAATTTGGAGTAAATCCTACCAGAACATGTCAAACACTTGTAGTCAATGTTGCATTCTATCAACAATTGGTCGGTAGTGTTATTTATATTACTTATAGTGCCTGACCATTTCATTTTCTATTAGTGTGGTTTCTTGGTTTATGCAGGAACCTAAAGAAATCCATGGGAAAGCAATCAAACAAATTGTTTTCTATCTAAAGGGTACCGCTCATTTTGGTATCCAATATCATTGAAGTTCAGATTCGCTAGTTGGCTACACCGACTCCTACTGGGATAGCAACAGTGATGATCATAAATCCACTTTTTGCTATGTGTTTTTCTATAGCATCGAACCTTTGGTGTGGTCATGCAAGAAACAACAAGTAGTCTCATTGTTGATTATAATAATATAATATCGTGGTGTCATTCAAGTAGGTATTGAAGAAGTTTGGATTTTCCAACTTTTGGGAGAGATTGGCCTTCCTGTTTAGACCTCAACCACAATCTACTGTGATAAACAAAGTGTTCTATAGGTTTCTCACAATATTTTTGCCCACAATAAGATGAAGCATGTTAAGCTTCATGCTCACTATTTGAGATAGTTGGTTCATGAGAATGTTGTCTCACTTGAATATTTTAGAAAAAAATATTAGGTTGCTGATATCTTCACTAAAACTTTAGCTAAATCCAGATTTATCAATATCTACATGATTCTTGGGATTCATGAAACTGCAATTATTGGGGGGGGGTCCTAATGATGTAATTTAACCTCATGAATCTCTAGAGCTGTGTGTACATGTGTTTATGGTGGGGGTCCTAATGGAGTGGTGTTGGAACATCAAGCATTTAGGTTTCATTGCACATATATAATGAGCTGGGGGTCCTAATGATGTAATTGGTGTTGGAACATCAAGCATTGCTGGTTTATCACATATATATTGAGCTAAGTCGGTCGAGAGGTCAACCTTAATTTGGATACAGTCGTTCGATAACTCGACCACACTACACTGATAGAGTAGTCAACATGCCCTTCGATCAAACAATTGACCAACAATTGAAGATAGTCAGGTGGTGGATCAACCAACCCAACAATCAACTACAAGTTGGACGCATAGTCATTTGGGTCGAGTCCTGTCGAGACAAATCGACAAAGAATATTTGGCAGAGTCAACTCTAACATCTGACGGTTACATGTGGACAATATCTTCCAGATTCTATGGAAGTTGGTTAGATCTCGAGACTATAAAAGAATACCCCTTAGGTCATTATCAATCATGGATATTGTGCAATAGATTATGTAGTTCGAGATGTGGAACATGCACTGCAATGTTCTTATCATAGTGCGTTTTTCTTAAGTTCTATAACAATGTCTTTAGACACCAACTGTATCTTTGAATTTGTTTTTGTTCCTCTTTGATTATATACATAACTATGTCCTCTGTTTCATGTTGTGTTCCACCCTATTCCCCAACATATCTAATATATCTTCTATCAACTTATATGTATATGAGATCTGGCTTCCTCTTAGAGCGAGTGCTCTAATACCTTGTTGAAATCTATACTCTAACACCTAGGTATCTTATTATCTAGTGATTTCCTTGTTCCAAATCAAATTAGCAGCTCAGGAAAAAACATACACTTGTTAAAATACCCAACTCAAATAAATATAGTGGAAGCAATATTGGAAACCAAATATCGAACACAATACACAAATAGATTCTTCCCATCAACTAATATTATCATTCAAATAACTTCAAATCTTACAAAGGCTCTCATACATGGGAAAAATGACCCACAGAGAAATACATAAATCTATGAACAATACTTGCAAACCCTAGCAACTCATGATCTATTGTATGACCTCGATATTTCATGTTTCCCGAGATGTACATGCCTTTCCTTAAGAAAACCCATGTATACATGCATGTCTCCACTGAAATCTATGTACACACACTCAAAGACTATACAAAAAATATGCATGACACGACCTTACTACCGCGGCTTCAATTTGTTGAAACCCACTAGTGACTTCTCTTATTCTCTCTTCACCCTAACTTGATCTCTATATGGAATTCCTTCTCCACCTAAACAATATCACCTTGAATCACAGTTCTTCGTGATCCAATCCTCTTTGTATCAAAAGTGTCTTCCTCCTTCAACCTAGCCTTTCATTTATAAGATTGAGTTATGACCTAACCCTAATGTCCAAAGTGATTGACAACTGAGATTACTTCTCACCTCACTTGATATCAATGGATATTATTTAATTCACTAATGCTAATTAAATCATTTCTTTAAATAAAAATCAACTCACCAATAACATCACTGTACTTTAATAAATCCTTTAATTAAAGTAAAGTATCAAGGTAGAAGTATTTGGAAGACTTCCACATGTCTAGATACTTAGACCTATGTGGAAATACCTATCTAATGCTGGAAACACCAACATTTTATGCTCCATCAACCAAAAAAACTTGACCTCACTCTTGATTCCTAACACAATACCCGCTACCTTTTTTCATTGCATGGGAGCCCTTTTGACTGTGAGGCTTCTAAAACTGTTGTAAACAATCTCACTACTACAAGGAAATAACTGAAACTAAATACCACATGCATGGATCTGAAAGCAACAGTTCCAAAATATATAAACCAATGACAACAACCGAAAATATGTTTTTCCTTTTCATTGCCTCTCAAGAATGTATTACAGATAAGTATCTACCTTGTCTTCTTGTGTTTATTCTTGGGCATGTTGCACTTTTTTCCACTAGATACATTGAACATTCTTCTACAATCAACAAAATATTGATGCACTAAATACACTCTAGAGGATCAAACTATAATCGACTGCGAAATCACCCGACGCTATACTATGCACTAATTCCTTGGTACTTTTGTTGGGTTGAAGAATTCATTTTCATTACATTTAATGGCCTTATTTCACTACTTGTTATGTTGAACACCTTGCTTCTATGCACATGCACCGATCTGTTGACGTGAATGTTGCACCATTTTTATCCTAGTTGACATGAAGCTCCTATTCCTCACTCTTTCTAGCAAACACATGATCATCAAACTTCATCACCTTCTTCGGCTTTCCCATAAGTGGGATGCATGTACAATAATCACAACGTCAACATCCATCTCTTTACTATATTGGAACTAGCACGATATACTTCTCACTATTTCAGGGAAGACACAGTGATTCTAACATGATTTCATATGTACTCTCCTTTTCATGGAACACACAGTGATGGTTATCTAGCAGATGACATCCTTCAATTATCATCTTGATGTGGGACACACCACTGTCTCATGAACATACTCTTCAAGCCCAAATTTGATGCCATTTTTGGAATCCCTTTGCGTTTTATCAACACATTTTTTTCCCCTTCAAATTCATTATGAGGATCACTCATTCTAGAAATATCACAATTCCCACCAAGTTTCACATAATAATAGTTCATAAAAATATTTGAATTCTCCTTGCCAAGAACTTCTTCAACCTCTTGATCTATCCAAACATAAAAGACGCCTTGTTTTTTTTTTCCCTTGGTACACCTTCAAATTTTGTACTATCATCATCTTTTGCAGAACATATTCCACCATCTTGGTCTATCATATCCCTCCTCAAGTACTCCAACATATCTTGAGAAACATACGAGTACATAGTATCTTTCTAGTTAAAAGCCACATCCAAGTATACATCAACAAGATGCCCTTGATCATACAACATTTTATCAAAATGAAGAATAGAAGATGCTCCACTATTTGATGGTAAGCATCAGAAAAATTTATGGATACAATTTGTTATAACATCTTTTTCCACATCATATGCATAGATGCACTTATTAGCCCTAATCTCTAATCAACCTTCAAATACAGACAAAAAATCCTCCTCAAAATCTAAAAAAAAAACCTTTTTGGCAATCCATATACTCTTGTTTCCCTTCAACAACTAGCATATACAATATTGCATACACTAATTTCCCATTGACAAAGAACGTATGCCCTCATAATGCACTAAAAAAATATAAATGTGTGCAAAATGTGCCTTTTTGGTAAGAGTTTATGAGTTTTCTCGGTTATTTACCTTATATTGTCCGTGATTCACTACTCCAACCAAATTTATATGGTATAAATAAGAGCCATTGGGTGGAGGAGAGTAAGCATTCATTGAAGCACCCTTATTCTAGTGAAATTCTGCTAAGTATGGAATCCCTTTCATCCCAATATTTTACGATATGTCTCCCATATATGGAAACCCAAGTTTCCAACAAATTTCCCCTTCTTATCTTGTTGAGAGGAAGAAACTTATCCTCTCCCCTTCACTCTTATGGAGTAAGAAACTAGGAGTTTAATCCATCTTCAATGACCTAGGCAAAGGGATTCAAATATCAATTCTAGTCAGTTCCACAACATGATCAAGTAACCTCTTTTCATGTTACTTTCTATTCATAATAAATGATAACTCTCTTTTCCATCCCATTGACATGTTATTAGTCTTCTTTTATAAAAACTCTATGCATTTGATTATTGTAATATTGACATTTTGATCTTAGTTAGTATATGTAGTTAGGAGTTAGTTACTATAAATACCTTCTTTGCAATGTTGTCTCTCTTTGTGATCAATTTGACAAGGAAAGCATTGGAGTGAGATATTGGGGTAGGTATTCACAAGAGGAGTCTTCTCCAAAATTCAAAATAAAAGTAGGTGTTCTTCTAGTTCATTGATAATTAGTTAGTTACATGTCCTTAACTTCTTTTGTCAGTTAGATTCAATTCTGTGGGTTTCTTCTCTGTGTGATATTTAACTTAGATCATAGGGGAGAAATTCCTGAAACACAACTGATGAAAATCATAGTAGATTGATTGTAGAAACAAAGTTTCCTGAAGGCTAATGTCCATTATGTATTACATCCATTCTTTGGAATGATTGACACCGTTTCAGTCATTGTGTGATGCTTTACAACTTTCCATCAAATCCAAGACCTCCTTCCTTATCATTATCATTGATCTAGTTTAACCTCATGACCTCATATTGAAGATTAAAGATTCAATCGGTTTTGATCTCGGGTGAAATTACTGTTGGTGCAACAACCATTTTTGATCATAATTGAAAGATCCCCGTCGCAAATGACACTGCTCGACACTTGGGGAAATTCATGGTCTAGAGAATATGCTATCCCTTCACACCCAGGTGATAACCTTGACACTCATAGACATGCACACTATTCTTTTTTACATTGACTTAAAAATAGGCCACTACTATAAAATTGTACCATTGAAGTGTAGCAACAAGAATGACCATGTTTAGAAGAAACGATGGCTTGTGGCCACCAATGGATTCCTCAAATTAATCCTCGTGTTCTATCTTCTTGTGGTGCTCATACAACACATACCCATTGTTGGCCACAAAAACCTCCTCCTCTAACATGTGCCTCTCATACATTACAAAGCTTCCATCATGTAAAGAATGTTAAACCCCATGAAAAATCCACCACTATAATGCCACAAACATTTTCCTCTTGTCCTCTTCCCAATTCTTTCTCATGCATAAAACTACGACCCGCATTGGGCATATCACATTTCAAATCCATGCTACTCCACCACTGCACTGAACACTTCTAGATCTCTACGTTCATAATAGCAACAAACATCAAAACAACTGATGGAAAAACACACTTCTCAACAATCACCTCAACAACAATCTACTCTCTTCTCAAAACCTTTTGCTACACTCTGATACCAAATGATGAATACAAAAACCAACACCTACATAAACACACCCATATAGAAAGCAATGGACACCAAGATTATTCTCAAGAAAACCCCCAAAGGGGGAATTATATTATTCAACTATTCCTGTGTGTTACATTTCAGTGTACAAATGGTCCCTTATATAATGATAGGTGACCATAACAAATATTTCATAATTAGATGGTTAGTTCAAACCATCTCCATAACTATCTCCATAACTCTCTCCACAATATCTCTATGAATATCTCAACAAATATTCTTTATCCCTAACTTCTCTTCTTTCCCCTCATCTCTCATTCCTACCTAGACTTATAGAATTAGTCTAAATTATTACAAATCATCATATTATTTATACACTATTCATAATCACACGTAGGAATTATTCCTTCATACTCCCCCTTAACAAATACTTGTGATCCAATCATTTATTCTTTTCAACTGGTTCCATCTTCATCTTCATCTTCAATGCTCTGCTCTTTGTCTTCATTTGCAATATTCATATTTTGGTCTTCTTTCTTCATCCTCATTGTAATACCCCTAGGCTGATCCCCAAGTGTACATATACATGTAACTATACTTTATTTATAAGCCGGTGATCTGAAGTAACAATATCCTTCGTTTGATGCTGCGTGCATTAAGTCAGTGTACGTAATTATCGTACGAAATAAGTGCACACAATCTATAAAATGATATAGTGCACATTTTAATGCATAAAGTGCATAGGAATGACACACTAAAATAGGAACAACTAAAGTTTACAATGCACACTGGTAAAAACACATGAAGAGATATGCACTAATAGAAGAGCCTTACAGGATGGTGCACACTTCGAGATTTAATGTGCATCGATTTAGTTTGTAGATTTTGGAGACTAGTGAACTTTTGTATATATATGTTAGGATGTAATGTGCACTTGTGTAAGGAATGAGGGTAGTGCACTACATAAGGAGTGCGCGCAACCCATAAGTTCCACACACACTGGTTTCAATGCACGATTTGTGTATTTTGAAGCTGGTGAGCCTGGATGAAAAAGATCAGTACTTATGTACTTATATTGTAAATGTAATCATATGCAAATATAATGAAAATACATCATTACGGAATACCAACCATGTGAAAGAGTTCAGGGGGATAAATCCACTAGCTTAGGTCAAGGGGGTTGGGTTAGATGGGCTTAAACCCAAAAAGGAATATTATATTAATATTTCTTAGAAAAGAAAAAAGTAAGAATATTATTATATCCTAAGTCAAAAGGAGGGGGACGTGTGGACTGAAGGTAGTTTTCAACATGACAAGTGTCAAGTTGGGAACATACTGTGGACTGAATACAGTTCCCAACATGACAAGTGTCAAGTTGGGAACATGCATTCTTATAGTTTGGGACTTAGTCCACTCTAGTATCATCATCGATCATCCATCATTCGATCATCACGAGCTATGATATGTAGCCAACTGTTCTGTAATAGAAATGGACTTTTATGTCATTGGACCCAATTGTTATTGTGACTAGTATTCTTTTGTTACTGTCGTAGATACTTATACGCTGATTAGATTGGAAATCTATATTGAAGAGGCGGGTTTTCAGGCCCGTGAGACAAATTGCATTCTTTCTGGGTGAGGGAATCACTGGGAATTCTTTCCTGAGGTGCAAAACTATAGTGACAAGGCTCTAAGACTTCCTATCTAGCCTATTGCTGAAGCCTTGGAAGGGAAGTGGGACAGTTGAAGTACTATTGAGCAGAGAAGGGCACACTTCCTGGGGTGGGACATACATGTGGGGAATGAGAGATTGTAGGCTGTCAGTGTGAGTTAGAATTTGTGATGGACTTTCCTATGTTGAGTCACCTATGCCTAAGTTTCTTATTAAGTGTGACACTTTAGCTTGGTTGGGAACCCTTACCCAAGTGGAGTTTAGCCCCATCTCAGGGGTGACCCACTGTTGATATTTATGAATAGTGTGGTCTAAATATGGGAGGAACATGGAACGTTTGCACAAATTTGATGAAATTTATTCGAAGATAAGTGCCAATTTATGTATTAAATCATGTTTTGCAGTAAAATTATGCATTTTCTTTCATGGGTTTCCTCTGTTTATGTCGTGTGTATAATTTTGTTATGAAAATATATGTAACCGCGCATTGCAAAGTGCTTATATGTTTTAATTAATAACATACAAATCTTGTGTAATTGCTGGTAATGGAGACATTACAACATGGTATCAGAGTTTAATAAGGTTTTAAGTGTCACAACCAGTTAATGTATGGTTAACATTACAAATTGGAAGAAGAAAGGAAGACAAACATTTTTGGCGTAATATGCCCAACCATAGTGACTAGGTATGTTACAAATTGGTATCAGATCCCAGTTTTAAAAACTGATCCTAGATGGGTCGAGTTAGCATCATGTCGAAAAAGGATTTTTGCAGAAAATTGAATTCGGGAGTGATTGAATTTCATGTTACAACACGACCATGAAGGGAAATTGAAGTAACAAAGTGGAATTGGGTAAAAGCCCCAATTTATGTTATTAAATTCATGAAGAATTTGGGGAAATTTGGTTAATTGATGAGATACCTTGATTCTAATCATTGTTTAAGAAAGTTCAAATAGAAACCAGTTGAATTTGAAGCTACAGTTAAGCTAAGATAGATTGGGTGGAATTGTTGGAATAAGATTCAAAATTCGTGAAGGAATTTGGAAAATTTGCACTAGGAATGTCAACCAATAGCACACACAAGAATTTTTTGGTGCAAAGGTTGAATTTGGATGTACTGGAGTGAAATTCGAAAAATTTCATAGTTGCAGAAATTCCATGGTGGAAATTAGGTGAGAATCGGGAAAAAGCCCCAATTTATGCAGCAAAAATTATGGAAAAATCAGTTAAGTGATCGAAAATGTTGTGCACGCTAAGTAGTAGTGTGGAGAAAGAGTGTGCACTAAACATTGGTGTTTCACAGAAGTTAAAGGGTGCACATGATATGTACACTAAGATTTGGCACTGCACATGGTATAGTTAGTGGCGTGCACATAATGTATGTGCGTGGAAAAGTGTGCTAAGTTTGACATCGCAAGGTACAAAGCTTGTGTCACATGAGTGATAATGTCATGCACAATATGTGCACTTGGAATGTTGGTAGAACACAATTTGAATTGTTGGTGCATGTACAAAATTGGTATGTTGTGCGTGCATATTCACGTTTCCCAAAGGTATAATTATTGGTGCACAGTGTGAAAACACACTTAACCTTGAAGTGGTGTGGTATAGTGCTGGTAGTGCGCATAGAGTATCGGTGCACGACATTAAAGTTGCGCTTAGTAGATATCAACGTGTTGTATAAATTTCAATACAAATTATGTATTGCTTGGATTCTCCTGATCTAACAATTATATGCCATTGTTAAATACAAAATTGCTTCTACAAATATTCTTGTGGAATTTAAAACACGATCTCCAATTGCAATATCAAGAAGAAAGATCAATCACACATAACACAAATGTTTTACCGGGAAATCATAAAGTTGAAAACCCCACTATCATATATTATGTATATGTTATGGATCATGAAACAATCTCATACAAAACTCTAATACAAGAGCTCTCAGTACAATATACAATTGTCTCACACTGTCATGCAAAAATTGACAACATCATGTGCCAATTCACTGCTCCCAGACAACCTGCCTCCTCTGCGCAATCCCCATTAATGGAAAACCTGCAAATGAATTCAAATTCCTCTTGCTTAGGCTGTGAATTCCTCATGGGCACATCCAATGTGTGTGTGATTGCATGGGTGCACTTCACTCAAATCACAACTGATAGCCAAACTGTCCCTTTCACCTGTTATCTCAACTGGGTCTCCACTGGATCTGACATGCATGTAGTTAACAATGGTAAATATTCAGTTGCATGTGAGATCACTGATTGCGAATTAATTAATAATTAATTCACTGAACTCTCACTAGTCTTAGTTCAGTTACAACTAGTACAACTGCGATTAACTCACTTAACTGAGTTAAACTACTTCACAACTCACATAACTACACTTATAACTCTGTTACAACTTCAAGTCACTTAGTTACAACTAATTTGACTTCCATGTCCCACCAATCAACCTTTGAACTCAAATTTCCTATAGCTAGTTGATTTTCCATTTCAGTTAACTATTTTCAAGTAATTATGAGATAATAGATTAACATTTATTGTCCAATTTATTTAAGGGAAAAATAAATTAGGCACACATTTCTTGTTGACTTTTCAACACTCCCTCTCAACAAGAAAGGGATGATCCTTCACCCCAATCCTATCTCTATGGTATTCAAATTTTCTCTCGGTGAGCACCTTCGTCAGAATGTTTGCATCCTGATCTTCTATAGGAATGTACTGAAGTAACATGATCTTCCGCTGCACACAATCTCTAAGATGATGATACCGGATATCTATATGCTTAGATCTATCATGAAACACATGATTAATCGAGAGTTTAATGCAACTCTGATTATCACAATGAATCATTGTCAGATCTAAATGAGAACCAAACAAACCAACCGAGATCTTTCTCATCTAGATAGCCTCACATGCAGCTTGACTCGCTGCCATGTATTCTGCTTCCACTGAACTGAGTGCCACAAATATTTGTTTCTTGCTGTACCAAGAAAAAACTGTAGATCCGATACTAAATATCCCCCTTGATGTGCTCTTTCTGTCCATTGGGATTTCTGCCCAATCTTCATCCATGAAGCCATGCAACTTCACCTCATATGTTCATCTGTACCATAAGCCATACTCAGATGTACCCCTCAGGTATCTCAGGATATGTTTACTCACCTTCCAAAAGAGCTTGGTAGGCTTAACCATCGCTTGACTCAACTGGTTAACCGCATTACAAATGTCCGGTCTCGTATTCACTAAATACATTAGCGAACCCACTAACTGTCG
The DNA here is from genome assembly GCA_010110895.2 of Picea sitchensis. Lineage (NCBI taxonomy): Eukaryota > Viridiplantae > Streptophyta > Pinopsida > Pinales > Pinaceae > Picea > Picea sitchensis. The sequence goes on from SNQJ01S0000021.1 coordinate 254,907, forward strand.
ATAGACAATAACATCCACTACCTTTCCAGAAGTAACATCCTCTTTCCTCCATTTTTCTAGAAGAGGAGTATCCATGGGTTTGCAACCCTCCATGTGAAACTTACCCAGTATCTCCCTTGCATACTTGGCTTGAGACACAAAAAGTTCACCATCTCGCTGCCATATTTACAATCCAAGGAAATAATGAAGACGACCCAAATCATTCATCTCGAATTGCAAGGTCCTCCTTGCATGAGTGTATCGACTGCTCATCACCAGTCAATATTAAATCATCAACATAAAGAACAATGATTAAAAGCTTACCCTCCACCACAATTTTCCATGCACTGTTTTTGACAATGGAGTCATACTCGTCCACCATTGCATCAACCCAAGTGGGCTCCTGTACTACTTCCTGAAAGGAATATGGTTCATTCAAAATACATTTTCTCATGAGATCCATGTATCTAGTAAATCAATCAGGAGACTATCTCTGTCTGTGCTGTGAAGTAGGGGCTCCTACATTCTGTGCAACATCTAGTCTCAATCTATCAGCTTCTGTGGTGCATTTTTTTTCATTTCTGATGGATGGCTCTGCATGAGTGGCTTCCTCCACTCCATGAACCTCCTCATGTGGCTGATCCCCATCTTGAGACTCATCTTTGGGAACCAACAGTTCCTCCTCTGCATGCAAGTCTAGCTCCCTCTCAAGCGACAACCGCATGGATTTCCCCTCATCAAATTTTATATCCCGTCACGTAAAAATCATCCTACTGTTAGGAAAATACACACAATAATTATGGGGTGTTTTTGTGTACCCCACAAATATCCCAACTTCAACAGTCGGTTCCAGCTTCTTCCTGGCATCCTTGGTCACATGCACATAAACAAATGAGCCAAAAATCTTAAAATGAGAAACATCATGTTTCTTACCAATGAAAGCTTCTTCAGGTGTACTCATGCCAAGTACTCTATGAGGACAACAATTTTGCACATAAACCGTAGTATTGCATGATTCCACCCACAAATGAATTGATAGGCCCTGATCATGCAACATCGCTCGTGTTTCACCCATGATCATTCTGTTCTTCCTCTCCATAACCCCATTTTGCTGTGGGTTATGAGGCGCTATGAGTTCTCTTCGAATTCCTTCTTTGCTGCAGAAGTATTTGAATTCATTAGAGATCTATTATCCACCATTATCACTCCTCAGATCTTTCACTTGCTTCCCTGACTCTTTCTCCACCAATGCTTTAAACTCACAGAACTTTTAGAATTTTTGATCCTTCTTCTGCATGAAGAAGATCCAGTATTTACGGGAAAATTCATCAACAAAAATAACATAATACTTATGTTTTGTTGTTGAAGCAACCGAGAATGGTCCACAGATGTCTGTGTGAACTCTCTCCAGAATCACTGAAGCACAGTTCTCCTTTTCATGAAAGGTGGACTTTACATACTTCCCCATGGTGCAACCCTTGCACTGATCTAACTGAGCAAGTGTTCCCATTGGAAGTCCAGTAGATATTTGCTGCATGATATTAAAGTCTCCATGGTGAAGATGACCCAATCGCCTGTGCCATAATTCGCCCTCATCTCAGCTCACCACTTTTTCTGTCTTTCCTATAATGGCAGCGCAACCATCTACCTCCAAAATGTAGAGATTCTTAACTCAAATACTTATCTTCTTGACTTGACCCGTTGTTTTATGTTGCAGGAAAGATTTTCCATCGCTGAAAACAACGTCATATCCTCTGTCCTCCAGCATTGCAACTGAGACCGTGTTTTTCTTCAGACCTAGAACATGAATAACATATTTTAATTGAAATGGTTTACCTGAATCCCTCTTAAAGGTAATGGAACCAATTCCAGTCGCACAGTATCGTCCATCATCGCCCATCTCTATATGCATTTTGAGATCTTTCTCCTCCAAGTCACTGAAAAGGTCCTTATCTCCCATCATGTGGAAGGAAGCGCCACTATCCAAATACCACATCGATCCCAATGCACTTGAAGCCATGCATGTGATCAAAGATAATTCAAGTTCAAATTGTGAGGCAAGGGTCTCACCAGCTGCACATTTCTTGCGGCTCAAGTTCTTATTGTTCTTCTTCTTACGTGGGCCAGTTAGTGGCGAGATGCCCATGTTAAGTGACAGTGAAAACACTTCGCTTTGGACAAATCCATCTTCTTGACTTTAGAATTGGATTTTGAATGGAATTTCTTACCCTTCCCTTTCATTTCCTTGACATGCCAAGAAAAATCCTCATCATCATTCTTTGATGAAGATCCATCTCACGAACAATTTCCACCTAAACTCCCCACAACTAGATGTCAGGCATATTGGTTCCCAAACTTGCAATTTTCCCTTCCATTGGCGAGTCTTGTCTTTGTGAAAACTCTTGGGAGATCCCTGGAGAACCAAGCTCACCAAATCATCATGGGTGACTATTATTCCCACACTCCCTCGCTCATCCTAACATTGGAGCTTCCATTGAGATATTTTGGAATGGAGTGTATATCCATCTTGATCTTCACGAGTTTATCTTTGGTATATTGTTCCTATGGTTTCTTTTGTTTTGGAATGGTCAGTCAAACCTTCACATTTCATATGGTGTGGATTTCCCATGGAGGTTTGAGACAATGTGGTCTCGTGATCCCTTCAGCGGATTCCTCCTCGCCTTTGCTGCTTTCTTTTTCCATGCATCAAGATTTGCGGCGATGCACTTGACTTGTCGGCTTAGGAACATCTTTGTTAATGAATTCCCTCAAGCCATTGTCTTAGAGTACTACTTGCTCCATCTTGTCACTTACAGAAAAACCAATGTAGTTGAGATTCTCTTGAGTTGCATCTCTAACCTCAATCCATTGAAATCCATTTCGATCTTGGATCAACTGTAGCACCGGAAGTCTTTCCGCAAATTCAAATTCTATCTGTAGCACCAAGGAAGGCTTTCTGCAAATTCAAATTCTATCCAATCACAAACTCAACTTCTGCAATTTCCTGTGCTCTGATACCATGTAGAAATTTCAATACAAATTATGTATTTCCTAGATTCTCCTGATATAACAATTATATGCCACTTTTAAATACATAATCGCTTTTACAAATATTCTTGCGGAATTTAAACCACGATCGCCAATTGCAATATCAAGAAGAAAGATCAATCACACATAACACAAATGTTTTACAGGGAAAGCATAAAGATAAAAACCCCACTATCATATATTATGTATATATCATGGATCATGAAAAAATATCATACAAAACTCTAATCCAAGATCTCTCAGTACAATATACAATCGTCTCACACTGTCATGAAAAAATTGACAAATTCATGTGCCAATTTACTGCTCCCAGACAACCTACTTCCTCTACGCAATCCCTGCTAATGGAAAACCTGCAAATGAATTCGAATTCATCTTGTCTAGGCTGTGCATTCCTCATGGGAACATCCATTATGTGTGTGATTTCATGAGTGCACTTCACTCAAATCACAACCGATAACCAAACTATCCCTTTCACCTGTTATCTCAACTGGGTCTCCACTGGATCTGACATGCATGTATTTAACGGTGGTAAATATTCAGTTGCATGTGAGATCACTGATTGTGAATTAATTAATAATTAATTCACTGAACTCTCACTAGTGTAAGTTCAGTTACAACTAGTACACCTGAGCTTAACTCACTTTACTGAGTTAAACTACTTCACAACTCACATAACTACACTTATAACTCTATTACAACTTCAAGTCACTTAGTTACAACTAATTCGACTTCCATGTCCCACCAGTCAACCTTTGAACTCAAATTTCCCATAGCTAACTGATTTTCCATTTCAGTTAACTATTTTCAAGTAATTATGAGATAATAGATTAATATTTATTGTCCAATTTATTTAAGGGAAAAATAAATTAGACAAACATTTCTTGTTGACTTTTCAACACATGTGACAGAGTAATGTTGTGTAGGATTATAGGCGTGTAGTGCAAACACACTAAACCCTGGTGCTGTGTAGTGTAGTGATTGTTATGTGCATAGAGTAATGGTGCATGACACAAAATTTGTTCTCAACAAAGATTTGCATGCAACAAAAATGTATGCACATTGGATAGTGGTGCCAGGAATATGCGCTATGTTCTAGTGTGGTGTATGAAAAAATGACACATACTAATAATTGAGAAGTAGTGCACACGAAGTCAATTGTGCATTTAATCTTCCCAAGAAATAAGAAGAGAGGGTTCTAGAACTTTATGGAAACTGAACTGTACATAATTTCATGGTTTTGTTAAATTGTTTAGCTTAACAAATTTTGTTGGATGCACATTTTGTAGAGTTAACAACATTAGATTAGAACAAGATTAGCAAAAGTTTAAAATCATGGAAGATGTGCAGAGAAGTTACAACCATGAAGAAGAGATTAGATGAATGTATGTCCATATGGGTAATGAAGGTACAAATTCAAATGGACATGGAGAAGGTAAGGAGGCAAGCATGAACTTGGTGGAAACCATAAAAAGTTTGCAAAGGGATGTTATGAGTCATAAAGCTGATAATGAGAGGCTTATGAAAGACAAGGAGCATTAAGAAAACTTCAACATCAAGATAATGTAGAGCTTGGACAGAATAAATAAGAAGATGGATAATAAATCTGTGTCAAGCAGATAAGGGAGCCATAAGTCTCATGATAAGAGGGGAATAACAATGCACAACATAAGTGTTGGTAGTCAACACTGCCACTCCAAGGAATTCCACTAGGATAGTGCGCAATAGTTCAAGTACTCTTAGGAAGCATAAGAAGAGGACTGGGGTGGATGAACTTCAGGGGGAAATGAACAAAATCAAGTCTCCTACTTTTGATGGGGAATACAATATGAAGATGCAGAGACATGGATGCTAAACACGAGGAATTATTTTCAGTTGCATAACTACTCTTCATAGGCATAAGGTAGAATTGTTATTTATCAGCTCAAAGGAAAATCATCCATGTGGTGGGACCAATTTTTGCAAGTACAACATATTGACGAGAAAAAAGTGACTTGGAGAGAATTCAAGAGGTATTTTCAAAGGGAATAATTGACTAAGAGATAAGGGAAGAACTCACAAGGAATTTTGAAAAGCTATGCTGATAAGGGCATAACTCACAAGGAATTTAATCTGGGTGATCATGTGTTCTTGAAAGTAAAATCCAACAAAAGTTCCTTGAGTTTGGGAAATTTCTCAAAGCTAACAACTCATTTTTGTGGGCCATTTAAAATACCGAAAATGATTGGGATTGTGGCATACATGCTTACCTTTCCTGCATCAATGCATATTCATAATGTATTCCATGTATCCTTGCTTAAAAGATATATACCTGATACTAATCATGTCATTGATAGGAATGTGATTCAGGTGGAGCAAGAAGGTGGTTTTCAAATGCATCCAGTGCGCATATTGGATCATACGATCAAGCAACTCCAGAATCGATCCATAAGACTAGTAAAGGTCCAATGGACCTGGTACGACCCTAAGGATGCAACTTGGGAGCATGAGGATGCTATCCAGGCATAATACCCACATCTTTTTGAAATTTTGGTTGTACATGTGTATATACTGCACTTATGACAATGCATAAAATAAGGGGGAGGGGATTGTAATACCCCTAGGCTGATCCCCAATTGCACATATAAATGTAATTGTACTTTACTTATAAGCTGGTGAGCCGAAGTAACAAGATCCTTCGTTTGATGCTGCACACATTAATTCAATACGCGTGATTATCATACCAAATAATTACACACAATTTATAAAATGATATAACATGCAATTTAATGCATACAATGCGCACTTGTGGAAGTGAGAAAAAATGGCACACTAAAAGAGGAAAAAATGAAGTTCACAATGCACACTGGTAAAAGCGTGCAAGGAGCTACGCACTAATAGAAGATCCTTACAGGATGGTGCACACTTCAAGATTCAACACACATATTTTGGAGACCAATGAACTTTTGTATATATATGTCGATATGTAATGGGCACCTGTGTAAGGGCATGAGGGTGGCACACTGAAGAAAGAGTGCGCCCAACCCAGAATTTCCACGTGCACTGGTTTTAGTGTGCGATCTGTGTATTTTGAGGCTGGTGAGATTGGATGCAAAAGATAAGTACTTCTGTACTGATATTGTAAATCTAATCACCTGCAAATATAATGAAAAAACATCACCATGACAGATTGACCATGTAAAAGAGTTAGAGGGGATAACTCACTAGTTGAGGTTAAGGGGGATGGGTTAAAGGGGCTTAAACCCAAAAAGGAATATTATATTAATATTTCTTAAAAAAGAAAAAAAGTAAGGATATTATTATATCCTAAGTCAAAAGGAGGGTGACGTGTGGATTGAAGGAAGTTTTCAACATGACAAGTGTCAATTGGGAACATGTGGACTGAAGAAAGTTCCCAACATGACAAGTGTCAATTTGGGAACATGCATTACTATAGTTTGGGACTTAGTCCACTCTGGTATCATCATCAATCATCCATCATTTTATCACCACGAGCTGTGATCTGTAGACGACTGTTCTATCATAGAATTGGAATATTCTATCACTGAACCCGATTGTTATTATGACCAATATTCTGTTGTTACTATTGCAGATACCTAGACGTTTCTTAGCTTGGAAATCTAGATTGAAGAGGTGGGTTGTCAGGCCTGTGAGACAAATTTCATTCTTTTCGAGTGAGGGAATCACAGGGAATTCTTTTCGGAGGTGCCAAAATGCAACGACAGGGCTCTGAGACTTCCTGTCTGACTTGTTGCTGAAGCCCTGGAAGGGAAGTGGGGCAGTCAAAGGAATGTTGAGCAGAGAAGGGGCACACTTCCTGGGGTGGGACAAGCATGTGGGGAATGAGATATTGTAGGCTGTCAGTGTGAGTTGGCACCTGTGAAGAAATTTCTTGTGTTGAGTCACCTATGACGGAGTTACCCGTGATTGAGTTTCTTGTTAAGTGTGATACTTTAGCCTGGTTGGGAACCATTACCCAAGTGGAGTTTAGCCCCAGCTTGGGGGTGACCCACTGTTGAGATTTATGAACAATGCAGTCTAAGGCTGGGAGGAACGTGGAAGGTCTACACGTAGTTGGTGACATTTATTCAAATATAAGTTCCAATTTGTGTATATAATCATGTTTTGTAGTCAAATTATACATTTGCTTTCATGGGTTTCCTCTGTTTATGTTGTGTGTATAATTTTGTTATGAAATATATGTAACCAGGCATTTCATAGTACTTATATGTTTTAATTAATAACAGAGAAATATTGTGTAATTGTTGGTAATGGAGACATTACAACATGGTATCAGAGTTCAAGAAGGTTTTAAGTGTCACAACCAGTTAATGTTTGGTTAACATTACAAATTGGAAGAAGAAAGGAAGACATATAAGTTTTTGGCATAATATGACCAACCTGGGTGGCTGGGTATGTTACACTCATTAACCTTCTTGTACCTACAAAACATAAACATTGTTTAAGTCCATATAAAAAAGTTACCATCCACATAAATACATGGGCTACCAACCGCTACATTCGTGGGTTCTCTTGGAAACATTTTCTCGTACATGGTTCATCAACCATTATTCCATCACATGTCTTCATACATGTACCTTTTAGTCCCTCTGCATCATCATTAGTCACCGTCTTGGGTTTTGTTTGGCTTACCCATAACCATACTCTTAATACACCTGCATAAAAAAGACTCTAAAAAATCTTGGACATTGTTGTGGGGAAAATTGTCCATAATCAAATAGTGGAATATGTCAACATTTTGTTTAGATGTGAAATGTGTCATGCCATGGGCATGTCATAAAGGACTACATGCAACTGTGTATGAGGAAAGTGTGGAAAGGAAAAACTGTAAAGAGGTAAGGGGGAGTTTCAAGAAATAAAAAGGCATCTTTAGGTGGTGAGGAAGAAAATGGTTTATTTGATTTTGTCCAATTCCCTAGCCCAAGAAAGGTGAGTGAGGATAAGGGCACAATATTAAATTTTTCTAAGGTGTATCTAGATCTTGAGGGGGGAAATGAATAAGATATTTAGGAAATGATAAGGAAAATTCCCCCACCTGAAAAGATTGATTCTCAAGGGCAAGGTAGAAACTCCAACTTGCAAATTTTTAAAAGGTAAGTGAATATTGTTCTATTCATATTACAACTTTCCTTTAAAAATGATATATTCAATTTCAATTAAAGGCCAGGTGGCCCATCCTAGTAAACATGGGTAAAAAACCCTTGAGGGGTATGAGGGGGAATGGAGGAGTGGAAAAATACAAAATGGGGTAGGGTACCCATATTGGTTCTTCAGGAAAATAAAATGATAATTCTTCATTTAAGGACGAGAAGTCAAACTGTGAAGGTTCTCATGATTCATCCCTTAACCCATTACATTTATCTCAAAATAATCCTTAGCAATTAGGAAATTGTACCAAGTCTAGATACCTATTGAGACCTAGGAAGGGAGAAAATTTTGTTGGAAAAGGGGGAATTAAGGGGGGTCTAGGTTTATATGATGTAAAGGACCCATCCTCATCAAATGAAGGGAGGACGTCCTTCCTCCAACATTCTCAAGTAAAATCCATAAAAGAAATTCAATGGGAAAAACAAAACTCAATTAAAGGGGTGCTTAGAGTAGGAAAAGTCCCATATGGAGTTACCCAATGATTTTTTTATCTGTTAATATCATAGGGTTAGGTAACCCCTCGAAAACACTTTCCTTGGTTAAGCTAGTTGAATTGTTTTAAATATTCTTAGTTATAAAGTATTAATATTTTTTTCAAATGTTGTTTTTTCATTTTTTTAATGGTGTTTTTTTTTTTAAACCGAAACAAACATTTTAAAATTATTAAAAGTGATATGCCATCTATTTTTTTTAAGCTATGGTTTGTGTTTAATTATATATTCTTAACTAATTTAGATGTTATTGTTTTAAATATAATTTAAAATATTACTTTTTAACACTCTTTTTGATTTAATTCAATGCATTATAACTTCCCTTGGATGGGGTGATTGGCCATGGTCTATAATCATTTTTCAAGTGATGGAAGGGAATTTCGAAAGGTGTCCCGTTAGTTTGGTGAATGATAGTTGCAAGTTTCCTTAAGGATTTTAAGTATGATGGTTGGCTTAGGTTGTTTGGTATTTTTGAAGCCGAGGTTTTGGTTCCCTGTCCATGTGGGTCTGCATTCTTATTCTATGTGTTTTTTGGGAAGAAACATGCTAGGTCCTTTCTGTCTCTCCCTTGCAGTGGCATGTTCCTCTCTACCTCTTAGAGAGGAGTCTTCCTCTGTCTAGGTCACAGGTATTTTCAAGTGGGAAAATTTCTTTCATCCCATGGACTAGAGTATCATCCTATGTTACATTCTTGCAAACAAGGCACATGCACCCCTTATTCAAGCCCACTTGGACTTGGTTCTTGCTTGGAAGAAAAGGTGTCTTGTTTGTCTTAGGTTTGTACGTGGTCCTCATTGGAATGGTCATTCTGTTCTGGGTCCCCGTTTCTTATGTCTCAAGTGTCTATATGATAGAGAAGGGCATTGAGTCTAGCATGCATGGAGCAAGGAAGAAAGATGCCTCCAAGCCTCCCCCCCACAATGCTCTCCTAGTCATGCTTGTGTCATAGGTGTTGAACAGGTTGTTGAGCAAGCCATGAAAATATTCCACATCAACATCCCACTGAAGGTGCAAGAAATATTAGACAAATTGGTGAGTGAGGTCAAGATGTTGAGAGCCCAAACCTCCAAGTGACAAGTGAAGCAAGAGTTCCAGGAATGGATAATGGACACCGTATTTTCCGTATCTAGAGACACATAGGTCTTCCAAGCCATGGATTTCTATTAGATGTCTAAAACCATCTTCAGGCCAATTAGGACAAGCAAGAGGAGACTCTAGACCATATTCATAGGTTGGAAGAAAAATTTACTGTACTATGCAGGGTGGCCTTCAACATTAGTTTTAAGGTCATTAACTAGGACTGAGAGGATGAGAATGAATTTGTTGAAGTTAAAGGATCTCTAGGCTTAGCAGGAACAAGTTTTGATCCTATTGTGCTCGAGGAAAACATGGAGATGGACATCAAGGGAAAGGCCAATCTGCATGAAACTTCTAGTCATGACAACCCAACCAAGCCGTCTCTCAACTAGTCATGTGGATTGGGTTGCTTGCTAGTTTTAGCTGGTTAGTCATGTTTTTTGTGCAATTTTCATGTACTTGTTATATAGATATTATAGTGTTGTTAAAAATTTCTATACACATAGTGAAGACATATGGTAGTTTATTTTTTCCACCTATCTGATGCATGGTATCCATTTTTGTATATATTCAATATATAAGTACATTAGCTTACAAAAAATTTCCTTATAACTTATATGTGTAGATAAATAAAAATACTTATATACATTTAACAAAAAAATATACTTTTAAAAGATACTTACAATGAAAATCATATACATTTTAGAAGTTTTTTTTGTTGTTTAAAATGCCATGTCAAATAAAACATTTTTATAGTCAAAATTGAAAAAAGAGAGAAAAAAATAACAATTTTAACATGTTTTATAGATTTCATGTATAAAAATGACAATATTTTATTTTATTTACCCTGAATTAATGATTCACATAAAAAAAACATTGATAATTTAGAAGATTGTTTGGAAGCTGCATGTTGTGTGCGATTGACTCTTTCTAGTATAGTCATCATCCTTCTCCTATATGCTAATGATATTGTTCTTATTTCAAGGAATCCCTTTATAACCTGAAATCAACTTAGAATCCTCAAGGACTTCTTATTTAGTACAGGGGTGATGGTGAACATTGAAAAAAATAAGGTTATGATAATTAAATCCCAAAAGATAACCTACGATAATTCCATGTATGACAACAATAGCTTGGAGGAAGTGCCTTCGTACAAGTATCTTGGAATAGATATTCATCACAAGCTCAATTGGAACTATAACATTGAGAAAATGATAAATGGAGGGTGGAAAGCTTATTATGAGCTTGAAAATAATTGTAAATTAGTGGACCTTTAGTTATGGGATAAGAAAAAATATCCTCTTTGAGACTCTTTTCACTCCCGTTATCTTATATGGATGTGAAGTTTGGGGATGCAATATCTCTCAAGAATCCTGGAGAAACATAGAGCAGATCCAAAAGAATTTTATCACTTATAGTCTCAAAATTAAAGGAAACACACCCTATCATATCCTCCTCATTGAAGCGAGCCTTTCCCCCACTGAGAGCACAACTATGATTAGGTACTTAATGTACAAGAACACGATAAACACCATGGATGACACAAGGCTCCCCAAAATTTCTTTTGAATCCAACCAAAATCACTAGTGACTTAAGAGAGGATGGCACAATGATGCCAAGTCTTGACTAAATCATTGGGGAATAAAGGAAGAAGTTATTATGTAGAATATCGATGATAATTAAAAATATCATTAAAACTAAATTTAAGGAGAATCTTTGGTGTGATAAAGAATTAGAGGATAAAAGAAAATTACGATACTATAAGGAGGTGATTAAACCTAATCTTGAAGATCAAAAGTATCTCTATTTTTTAGTAGCGTAAGGAAGATAATCAATATTTATAAAATAAGAACTAATTCTCATGAGCTACATAGTGAATCAATATTTATAAAATAAGAACTAATTCTCATGAGCTACATAGTGAAACTAGACGTTGGACAATTCCCAAAACACCATGGAATGAAAGAATATGTCACCTTTGTGACACTCAAAGGGTTGAAGATGAAAAACACTTTCTCCAAAAGTACTGCCCCGTAGATACCCAAATTAAATCTCAATTTCAAAATATTTTTCACAATACCGACCTTCCTAACCTTCTAAGTCATCAAAACTATAGTGATCTTGGAATGCTTCTCCTAATGCTTTTCGAACGTCGAAATAACATTCTAAAGAAGTCTAAGTAATCTCTTACCTTTATTAAGGTCTGATAGACCAATCTTGGTCTTAGTGAACGTTAACCATCATCATCATCACATAATTTCAAAGTCTAGAACATTTCAAACATAACCCATCAATAATATATGTCAAATTAAACATTTTCTTCAATAAAGTCTAATAACCTTAAATAATCTCTCATTTTCCCCAACAAAAAAACTATAAAATATGATTTGTTGTTTTAATAATAATAATACTAATAATGTTTTTACATTTTTAAATTGCAAAATATCCTAAATAATTAATTTGAACAAAATGGCTTTAATTTTTATTTTATTTTTAAACTAAAAAAATATATGTTGCAATTTAAAAAAACATAAAAATCTACGATAGTTTTAAAATAGAGAAATTTAAGGAAATACAACTAAAATAATTAGCACGCACAAACACACAATCACGATATAAAAACATGTCTTAAAAAAAAAAACACATGATGATGATGATGATGATTAACGTCCACTAAGACCTAATTGGTCTATCAGACCTTAAGAGGGTAAGTGATTACTTGTGATTCTTTAGAATTTTGTTTCTGTGCTCGAAAAGCATTAAGAGAAGCTTTCCAAGATCACCATACTTTTTGTTGAGCTAAGTTAGGAAGGTTGGTAGTGTGATCAATATTTGAAAATGAGATCTAATATAGGTATAGGTTGGACAATCTAAGAGAAAGTGCTTTTTCATCTTAACCTTCTGAGTGTCACAAAGGTGACACACTCTTTCTAAATCATGGCATTTTAGGAATTGATAGCATGAGTTTCACTATGGAGCTCGTGAGAATTTGTTCTTATCTTAGCGATGATTATTTTTTTCTTTACACTTGGGAAAAGCAGGATAGATAATTTTGATCTTCTAGATTAGGGTTGATTACATCTTTATAATACCTTAATTTTCTTTTTCCTCTAACTCTTTATCACACCACATTTTTCCTTAAAATTTTGATTTGATGTTTTTTTTTAATAGTATTATCTTCTATTAAAATGGTTTCTTCCATTATTCCCCAATAGTTTAGCCAAGATTGGGTGTCTTTTTGCCATCCTCGCTTGAGTGGATGATGGTTATGACTAGTTTTGGAAAAACAATTTTAGGTATCTTGTCTTCCATGTTGTTTTAACTTGTTCTTATACATTAGATATCTAGTCATAGCCATGCTCTCAATAGGGGGGAGAGCTAGTTTCTACAAGAGGATGGGATGAGAGTATTTCCTTTAATTTTGAGATTATAGGTATAAAATTCTTTGTATTTGCTCTATCTTTTCTCCACGATTCATGAGAGATACTACATTATACTTCACACATCCATAAAGAATAACATGTGTAACAGAAGTCTCAAGAGGAGTTTCATAACAGGTGTAACAAGAGTCTCAAAGAGGAGTTTCTTCTTATCCCAACTCCAAAGTTCAGCTGATTTACAATTGTTTTCAAGCCCATAATAAGCTTTCCATCCCCCAATAATCCTTTTCTCAATGCTATAATTCCAATTAAAAAATTTAAAATAAACTTTGTAAAAAACACAATTAAAAAAAAAAAAACTATTTTTTTAAATCACATTTAAATAAATAAACAAAAATAAAAATTTAAAAATAAATTAAAAAAAAACTAAAAAGATCTTTGCTCGCTAGGTTTTGGTTGAGGAATATTTTCTAGTTAGAGAGGTTATGGCATCGTTACTAGAGGAAAAGTCCTCCTAATTAAGGGGGAGGAGAGGATTCTCATGGAGAACGAGCTTTCTCAATAGAAAAGGTTGACACAAACTTATTTGGTTGTAGGTACTCGCTGATTAAAGGAAAAACCTTACTTATCAATTAAAATGTTCTTCATGTGCTCCTTCCCACCATGTATATTTTTGTTGGGATTTTCATGGGTTTTTACTCTTAGGAATCTTGGTCGAGTAAGTAGTAATATGCCCTATTTCATAGCATTCCTTGCATCACAATGATATTTGTTCTTAGTCCAACTTATAGGTCCAAGTATAATATTTGGCTGCCAAGTTGATTTTTGATAGAATTCCTTCACTTAAGTTAGTGTTGACACAAATATGGGTATATGTAGTGATACTACTATATACCAACTCCTGACTTTTGAAATGAAACTTGCAAAGATCATTTCCAATAGCATAGAGTTTCCCTAGAACCACCCAAGTTGAGGATTTGATCTTTTTCTTTGTTAAATCAAACTCACAATGAATAATCCTTTAACATAGGGGTAGATTAAAACTTCCTCTTTGATTTTCAGTTTCTAGGAACATGAAATCCACTAAAGTAGATTTTCTAATCTAGGTAAAAGACCATTAAATATTCAAATGAGACCAATGGATTTGTAAAAAGCGACCTGATTCACAATATCTTTAATAATGGGAATGGATAGAGATAGGGCCTCTTGAACCATAAGAAGCCTCAAGGGATAGTATCCACTCATTATTCACTACACTTTTCAATCAAATACCATTAATACCTATGGATGGAGTTGTGTTGACTATAAGATAAGAGGAACTAATTAGAAAATAAACCTTAGCAATTGATCCCATAGGTTTGGAAGAGAAAGTTGTCATTTCCATAGAATAAGAATCTTGTGCATGGTGAAACCATTGTTGATGGAGAGAGTTGCATAGGGAAATGGATGGAGGGAAGCATTGATCTCAAGGAGGGTTTTGAGACACCCATTGAAACTAAAGAAGATATACTATAATTAGCTAGGGCTTAACCCAAACCACCATGCTCCTCGAGAATGTACATAGAGATGAATACATTCTTAGATTCACTTACTATGTTTTTGATTCTAAATGTAACAATACCTTTTGTTAAGGCCATGGTTTCAAACAAGTTATAATTTTAACTTTGAGAAAAAATGTGCTACTAGTAGCACCACTTTTTATTTGTGGATTTATTTTAATATTTTTGTTAGCAACAATATGGTTTTTTAAGGCCATGGTTGCAAAAGGTTGTAATTTTAACCCCTTAAAAAATATGCTACTAGTGGCACTACTTTTTAATTCAAGGGTTGATTTTAAAAATATGGTGTTTTAGGGATAGATTTCTCGTTTTGAGGTAATAATTATTGTTAACTTGATAACCATTTTATCCATGGAAGTGGTGATTTAATCCCGTGTTTAATAATTTTTATTGATATTACTTACCATGTTCTACCATTTATTAACGGATGCATGATTTCTCTATTAACATTGTGTTTTTCTTATTTAAATATTAATATGTAGAAAAAGAGCTTGAGGGATGTAGCTAGGGTTTATTGAGATTGTGTATATGATATGATCCAATCATGAGTGATCTAATGTTCACCTACATTAAGGCCTTTCAAAACCTCTTGTGGCTTCTCCCACCTATTTAGTTATATTGCAATTGTTGTGAGTGATCTAATGTTGTTCACCAACCTTAAGACCTTTCAAAACCTCTTATGGCTTCTCCCAGGATTGAATTTGGCCTATTTATTCCATATTTTGATGTGGTCATTCATGATAACATCATTGTTGATGATTCCAAGCATGATGGTCTTATCCAAGGAACCCCAAAAGTTCATTTCAAATGTTTATCACAAGGTAATAGTAATTACCAAGAGGACATACCCATAGATATTATTGTTTTGAATATCAATTAAGTATGTACAACTCATATTAAAATCACACACTATTAATATAATTGATTGGTTGTGTACCTTTAGAGTCCATGATAAGGAAATGGGTTAATGAGGCATATGATCCATGTGGATGGAATCACTTCGACATCTAAATCCTAATTAAAAGATTTCTCCTTTTTTCCTTTCTTGGGGAATCACACCATGCTACCATTGCAATGTGCAATATTATGATCATAGGAATATCTGTTGGACACACCTACCACACTTAGAGGGGGGGGGGTGAATGAGT